>VXBA01003362.1:32509-114412 GCA_013399895.1 Serilophus lunatus
TGTTCAGCCTGGAGAAGAGGAGGCTCAGGGGTGACCTTATTGCTGTCTATAACTACCTGAAAGGAGGTTGTAGGCAGGCAGGGGTCGGTCTCTTCTCTCAGGCTCCCAGTGACAGGACCAGAGGACACAGTCTTAGGCTGAGTCAGGGGAGGTTTAGATTGGATATCAGGAGGAACTTTTTCACAGTGAGAGTGATCTCCCACTGGAATGGGCTTCCCAGCAAGGTGGTGGAGTCACTGTCCCTGGATGTGTTAGATAATTAGATGATGAACTTAGTGGCATGGTTTAGATGGTTTGGATGGTCTAGATGGTATAGATGTTAGACTGATGTTGGATAGGTTGTTAACCTAGGTAAAGGTTGGACTTGATGATCTCCATGGTCTTTTCCAACCTTATTAATTCTGTGTGTAATTCTGTGTATAAACTACAATATCTTCTAGTTTTATTTCTGCGATATTTAGACTGCTAAGCTCATAAAACTTATTACGGTATTTACAGCTGGCTATCTTAAAAGTTAGTTCATTGCACAGCTTTAATATATAATAACTATCAAAAGGAGAGGTTAACACCATGCAAATTTATGGAAAGGAATTTGATAACTTGGTTAAAAATATTGCATAATTCACTAAAATTCCTTAGAATCATAGCTCAACAGCAGTATTTATGTACACATTGAAATGACTAAGACTAGAGACAGAACTGAATCAAAACATTGGAAGGCACAGAGAAAATGACATATTCAAGAACCAAACGCTGAAAAAGGTTTCTTCACATCATCATGCTTATGTCAGTGCAGCCTGACTCTAGTAAGCTTCAAATGCAGATGATTAATGATCACCATAGCCTGCATAGCCTCCCAAGCCAACTCACAGGGGAATGCCATCTGATTTCCATGGCAGATGACCATTGAAAATTATTCTTTAATTTTTTTTGAGGGAGGGGGACAAGCCAAAAGAGGATTTGGTAACTTTTATTGCTTTATTCTTTTGCTGCTCAGGCTGAGGTTCCAGTTAGTACATGATATTTTTGGGTTTTGCAACACTGTTTCAGAGGTCTGATTCTCCTCTGCAGCACTTGGCAGATCCCTAGATCCAAACGACAAATTCTAAGCTATTGTCTTTCCACAGCCTAAAATAAACACGATGTAAAGAAGCTCTAAAACCCACAGCCATCCTCTGGGAAACTTTCAAAGAAACCCTAGGTATAGAACTGATTTGGCATCTCTTGTTTCTCATTCGGAACATGATGTTTCATTAGCTAGCAGATGCAGTAGACTCAACAGCAGCACTAGTTAGGCTAGAACTGGCAAATTTTCAAGATTCTTCTATTATAGCAAAACAAGTGGTTTTGGTGCTTTCCCTCCATTTCCTTCAGCGTGAATTGTTGTCTGAATCCACTCCCCTTTTAAGGCAGCCATCTCCCCAGGGGCTGGAAGGCTGATGCTTACCTATCCCATCCCATTTGACAGGAGACCTTGGGACCAGCCTGCAGAAATGCCTACAGACAGGCTCTCCAGGTGGGCCTGCTGGGCTGATAAGCTACCTAATGGCATACTAAGCAGCTCAGCAGCTGGGAGCACTTGAGCCATCAATTCAGGTGACTCATATTGAAATTACCTGCATTTTCTCAAGCTGTGGAGTGCAGTCATGTCACTTTTTGGGTTTCCTGTCAGGAATTGAATGGAATGAAGCTGGCAGCCACAGTGGAAAAATAATTTCCCGCCTAATTTGGCAGGCTTGAAATCACAGAATCAGAGAGTTGTCCAAATGCTCCTTGAACTCTGCCATGCTTGGTACTGTGACCACTCCCCTGAGGAGCTTGTTCCCTATCTTGACCACCTGACCTGAGTGAAGAACCTTTTACTAATATCTAAACTTAGCCTCCTCTGACACAGTTTTGTGCCATTCTCTCAGGTTCTGTCACTGGTCACCAGAGAGAAGAGTTCACTGCCTGCCCTTCCTCTTACTCTCATAAGGAAATTGTAGGCTGCAATGAGGTCTTCCCTCAGTCTCCTCCTCTCCAAGCTGACCAAGTGACCTCAGCTGCTCCTCAAATGGCTTCTCCTCCAGGCCCTCCACCATATTTGTAGCCCTCCTTTGGACAGCTTCTTATAGCTTAATATCTTTCTTATACTGTAGTGCCCCAAACTGCCACAATATTCAAGGTGAGGCTGCACCAATTCAGAGCACAGCAGGACAGTCACCTTCCTTGACTGGCCAGGACCCTCAGGTCCCTTTTTGTGGAGCTGCTCTCCAGCCTGTCATTCCACCGTCTATATGAACATCCAGGGTTTCCCCATCCCGGGTGCAGAATCTGGGATTTGTCTTTGCTAGACTTCATAGGTTTCATGATTACCCAGTTCACTAATGCGTCAAGATTTCTCTGCAGGGCTTCTCTACCTCTGAGGGAGTCAACGGCTCCTCCAAATTTTGTATCATCTGCAAACTTACTTAGTATCCCTTCAAGTCCTGTCAGACAAGTAATTTGCAAAGATGTTGGAGGGCACAGGGCCCAACCTAGCCCTGCAGGAACCCCCTAGTGTCCAGCCACGTGCCTGATATCGCCCCATCCGCTGTAACCCTTTTCCCTGTGACCATCTTTGCTTCGGAAAATGTGTCTTTGTAAGCCCTTCTGTGAAATTCTGACTAGAAGCCAAATTACATCAATTAAAGAATGGGACAGGAACCTTTACATAAAGCAAGGCAACAGCTCTTTCAGACTACATAATTCCTAGAAGCAAAAGTATAGTTTTTTTTAAAAATAATGGTTTTATGTTTTATCCTTCTTGAAGGAGTTCTCTTTTTTTGCCTGAAATAAACAAATTCTTTCTTTTAATGGGAAGTTGAGATACAATTAAGATACACACACAGAAAGAAAATTCCGGCAGTGAAATCACTTTGTTGCTCTGAACCCATCTGCAAAAAAACTTTGTGTACTACTTCAGTAACCTTTCCACAATAAACGAAATCCCTACCCGATACACCTCTATGGAGATATTTGGGTATTTAAGTTTTTAATGAAACTCTTGGAATACCAACAAGTAGGCTCTATCATCACCCACAATTACAGGAAAGTCTTTTTTTTTTTTTTTTTTGGTAGTGAAATAGATTTGAGATTTTTTATGAAATCTGCTGTTCCTATTACTGTTTCTCACTGCTTTCAGCATCAAAACAAGAGCTTGTTCTATCTTCCTATTTTACACCGAAGAACTTGTTAAATTGTATTGTTAATGTAAAATAAACCAAAGGAAGGAAACAGCTTCTGGAGCCCTGAAGAAAAAAACTGCATGAAACACACAAAGGGGTTCACATCTTTTGCTGTTTTAGTTAGGAATGGGGGAGGAGGGTGTTATAATCTGTTCTTCCTTAAGGCCTGATATTTGAAAAAATGGCAACGTTTTCTACCATCATTAGCTGGCTGGGCTCCTTTTTTTTGTGGTAGTAGAGGGAACCAAAACGAGGGATCTAAAGGTGTCTGGCTTAAATCCCTGCTGAGCTGGATTCCTCACAAGAGCACAGCAAGGAAACGCCAAATGAAGAGCTTTCTCTGTTTGACATTTTTACACGTTGTTATAGAATAGTTTATAAAACATCAAATGATAAATAATCTTTCATTTCCTCTGTTAGCTGCCTAACCCATGTCTACTTCCTTAAAACACAAAGTACAACAACTCAACAGATGTAGCTTGCCCTTTACACATTCCTTAATGAAAATCATGGATGTCGATCCTTACACATTTGGTCCGAACTTGCAGTTAAGATGTCTAAATTTGATTATTTTCAGTCTTGTCTGCCTGGACCTGAAGCTGAATACCACAATTTGTTAATTGTGGTGCCATTAGCACTTAAAGATTTCAGTAGACTAAACAGTTGCATATAAGTTTTGGCGCTGTGTCTTACTGCTCCTGCTAGTTAGAATCAAACTGAAGAAGGCTTCAAATGGATTAGAGATTGTAGAGACCATTCTTTAGTGTGTGATTCTTATTACGAGGTTATTTAGGGGCTCTCTTTTGGGAGTATCTCTGGATTAAGGATTTATGGTACTAGACCAGGGATTTCTTGATAGGTGCTTAGTAGTTACATATGTACCATATGTTGTTGTTTTTGAAGTTTCCCTGTATTTAATAGTGTTACATTTTTGGCTTTTTCTTAACTGTATTTGCAGATATATCAGTGGTTCACAATCCTAACCCCTGATCTGAAGGCACTGCAACTACACTAGTGTCTTAATCCAGCCCTTTTCATCAGGTGAATTTAACCCAGAGTCAGATGTGGATGGCAGGAGACAGATATGACAACATAAAAATCAACTCATAGATTACCACTTGTGAAAAAGCCCTGGAAAAATATTAGGAGCTTCATGAAACGCATGGTATAATTCCATTTACTCAAATCAGCATGAGATCGTGTAAAACAGATCAGAAGAGTAAAACCTTACCACTCCTCAGCTGAAAACAGTATTTGACTTAAAAATAAGCAGTTCTACCACAAAACCTACTGAAAATCAGTTGGCTAATGATGATCAGATAAAAACACTTGATATTTGCCTATCTACCTACAATGAAATGAATTAACACGTGCATACCCAAAAACTCAGATTTATATTTTGTGTCCTTTTGACTACAACCCTTTTTGATTGCTAGTTTTCTTTTATAAATCATATCCTGAGCTTATATATAGTAAAAAAGTTATGACCCTTAGGTGTTTGACACAATTATAATAGTAAAGGCTTGATTTCCCCATATTAAGTTACATATGTGTTACTTAATATGGTGACAGATTTTTGCTTGCAAGAGTGTTTTGGAATAGCAAAAAATGCTTGTTCTGTTGAAAAGTGCTTTGATAAGAATAAGCAGAAGCTTGATTTTCACCTGCTTGGCTTTTCTGTCTGAGTAAAGCAGGTGTGAAACACTCTGTAATTGAGCAAGTGGTTAAATCTGCTCTTAGAGTCTCAAATGATTCTATTATAAAGAATTAAATCATTAATTAACCAATAAGGTCTGAAAATAGAGTATTTTGTTTCCATATAGGCTTTATTTTTTTTATGTTGTTCCTTATATCAGTAAAATGTCTTCTTTTACTGGTCATGATCCCTGTCCAGAAGCCATTTTTAGACAGAAATAGTTAATTATTTTATTTTGGAAATTCTACTGATTTTTGATAAGAAAGTATCATTACAGATGCTGTTATTGGCAAATTATGGCAGACCTTCCCATGGAGTTCTTTCAGAAAGTATCACTCCATCATGAGTATTAGGCTCTGTCAGCTTTGCTGCTGCTGTGACAAATTTTAAATTAAATTTTTAAACGCAGAGGAAGATAATGATTTCCAATAAATATTGTGAATTTCACTTCCTATGGTAGTAAAAGACACGCAAGTTACAGCACAGTAAAATTTACATTTGCTGCAATTCACCTTTAAGGAACGCAAGAGGAAAGTTAGTGATTTTGAATAGTTGATGTGTTTTGTTTTATCACTTGGAAGTATGCCCATTATTCAGGATCACAGAACTCATGAATTGATGATCCAAAGGGAGGCTGTTTTACTATTGCATCTCCTGCATTGCCTCTATATATTTTTTTATTATTATTCTGCAATGTTTAGATTTGTTTTATAGTTCTGGTTATTAATGTTCTACCTCTGACTGTTATGAGAATTCATAGCTCTGTTAGAAGTCTGACGTGTCTGGGATATTTGCTTGTGTAGGTAGTTTTCATGCAGTAAACCAATTTGTTGGGCAGGAAAGAGAATATTCTGCCTTTGATAGTAGGTGTATTTCTGATTACAGTTAGTAGGAATATGTGGCTTTGAAAAAATCCAGCAGCCTCAGAAGTTTAAATTACTGCAAGTCCAGAGTGTATAAGCTTTTTGTATGTGTTTGCTTAGCCTAGACAAAGAGCAAGGAAATAGCTTCTGCTGTTTATTCCCTATCAGAGTGAGGATTGGGCATGAAAATCTCCTGCTCCCTATTAACTTCTCTGGTAATGCAGAGGGTTGTCCAGTCATAGGATAGTGTCTTCAGCTTGCTCAAAAGTGCAACTAAAGAAGATCAATGTTACTAGCAGCATGATCTTTTCTTAGTTTCTATCCTGAAACTGCTACTGCAAATATATTGAAGTTCCCCTTCCCCTCCTCTCCGGATATTTTTGAGCCAAGAAGATACTAAAGTCTTAGATATTAGTTTGTATTTTACTTGCATCTTTGGGGTGTAGTGAAATGACAAAACACAATGATGAAACAGAGTCAGCAAAATTATGGCAACAAATACTTTTATTTCTCCAGCAAGATGTAATAACTTGGAGTGCACAACCTACTGCAAATAATTTCTAACAGACCCAATGATTTGCAGATATTTAGTGTGTAATTGGCTAGCTGCTGGTGCAGCAGCTTGACAGTGAGGTCAGTCAGAAGCTGGTTTATCCATGAATGGTGCAGTTAAAAAAACCTAGAGACATTTCTTTTTTTTTTTCTCTTTTTTTTTAAAGAATAATCACCCAGGAGGTTAGCTAGCTCCTCCTCTGTAGGTGTGATTTTCAGAATAGACAGAGTTTCTGAGATTTTAAGGTTGTTTTCTCTCTGAGAAATACTCACTGGAGAGAAGGCAGAGGCCATTATGTTTTGTCACTCTAGGGATGATGAGGATACCTGGGGGAGCTTTGCACCTGTCAGCTATGTTTATAACATACCTTTCAAAGAGAAAGAAAGACCATCTTTTAAAGCCCTAACATCACATTTAAGATCCTCTCCTTGCTGGGCTTGTTTTACTTGCCTTTCAGCCAGGAGGAGTATCTCTTTCATCATTCATCCCAACGGACAAGCAAGAATGAGAAGGCTAGTTCTTGTGCAAAAAGCTGACAGTATGATCTGGACTCTCTCTCATGAGAGCTTTGCTATTGACTTTAGCTGGGCCAGGATTTCACCCATTGCTCGTGTCAAGTTTGACAAGGATTACTGGCATGAAACTGATCCTGAGGGAAGGAACCAGACTGCTTTTCTACACAAGAGCCCAAAAGTCCAACATGTACTAAGAAAACTGGAAGGATCATAGAAGAGACTAATGTTTTAAATGTGCTTAGCAGGCCCGATGATGCTCCCACTGAAGCTGTGGAAGCTGACTTGAGGTGCAAGCATGGTATGGCAACACAAGCACTTCACCTCTCCCTTGTCAGGTTTCCTTTACAGCCATTACAAGGTAGCTATTTCTTCACTGTTCAGCTCCAAATGAAAGGAGCTTGAGTGAGTGGCCCAGGAGACATTTAAGCTGGTCACTGCAAATTGATTCACACAAACGTCTCTGGTGTGAGGATGTGCTGCTGCTTCTTAAGCAGCAAGAGAAGGGGAAATGAAATAAAGAGGTTGTATGGCTGCTCTCAGGAGAACATCAAGCTAACAAGAGCAGATTGGTGTTAATTTAGCTGAGAAAAAGCCTCTCCTCTTTTAATGCTTTAGGATTTGAGATTCCAGCAACAAGTTGGTGAGGTAGGCAATGGGCAGGAGGGGGAGGGAGATCGCTTTTTCTTTAGCAATTGCAGAAGTCTGGAAGTAGGTTATGGCAGGTTAGGGACCAGGAAGGAAAATGCAAAAGTGGAAGAGAAATACAAAAGGTGGAGAGCACAAGTCTGGGACAACATCTGGCTCTTTTCTGCTTCAAAGGCATCTCTTTTGGGAGAATAGAGCAGGAAATTGCTTCTTTGCTCCAAAAAATTTTTTTAAAAAACCACAAAACTCAGAAGAACTACTCCCACTGTGCAACAAGACAGATCCCATACCCTGTCTTTCAACAGGGCAACATTAATGTGGATGCATAGTATGGCTTTCGAGCAGTGCTTACTCATGTCAGATAAGACTAGAGCATGGCAAGAGCAAGCTACAATTTTGTCTTTATGTCAGCCCAAGAAAATGTACTGTAGCCATAATCTTATGTACAACTTGAGCAGTTAGCACTGCCAATGAGAAAAGCAGTTCCCTGCCATGTGCCCCCTAGTTCCCTTACCTAGTTCAATGCAAAACCTCTGACAGCCCTCCCAACATAGGCTTCAAAGTGCAACAAGTGTCAATGTGCTACTGTGAGAAGGGACAGAAGGTTAAACCACACTTTCAAAGTCTTAGAGCATATGTAAAACTATGGTTCAAGAAAGATCAGTTCTAAAGATAAGAGAGTATCCACCAAAGAGGCACTTCTTTGCTGGGCAGCCAGAAATTTCTGATTAAAAAAGCATTTGAGAGACGCTAAACATAACCTTAAGGAAGAGTACTGCTTCATATCTGATAACATGACATAGCATGTGGATTTTTAACACAATACCATGTATATGAAAATAATAATAATAATAATAATAATAATAATAATAATAATAATAATAATAATAATAATAGCATACGTTATTTTCAGTATTTCTGCATCCTGGAGTTATTGTTACTCTGGTTTGTACTGTCAAGATAAAGCAGAAACAAATGGTTACCCAAGCGCCGAGTATCCTTCAGAGAGCAAGAGTACATTTTTCTGGAGATGGAGAGTAGAATGGATTGGCATGAGGTAAAAGAGACACCTGCTTCCATCTTTTTTGTTGATCCAAAGCTTCTGTTGATTCAAGAGATAAAAGAAGTCTCCTGATGGGATGTGCCAAGAGACACTTTTAATCTCTTTTGCTAGGGAGTGAGAGATTCTACTGCCAATGCTTGCAGTATG
Source organism: Serilophus lunatus (assembly GCA_013399895.1). Taxonomy (NCBI): domain Eukaryota; kingdom Metazoa; phylum Chordata; class Aves; order Passeriformes; family Eurylaimidae; genus Serilophus; species Serilophus lunatus. The sequence continues at coordinate 41,198 of VXBA01003362.1, forward strand.
ATCTTCCTCCAGTGTTTATTGTGTGAAGAGACAATATAAAGGGATAGATTTCCCTGCACTCCTCAGACTTAAATAGAGGGTTGAGAAATAGAAACTTCAGAGAAAGGGGAGAGAAGAAACACAGGTACAAATCCATAAGATCAAAATAATGCCTACATCTTTGGATCTCAGAAGATTCTTATTTTTATTTTTAATGTGTCTGATCTCCTGAAGAATGACTGGTTTATTGAAAATTTAACTCAGTGCGGTGAAAAAGCAGCTTTTAAAATATCAGCTGATGTCACGCTAAGTGAAGCAGAGCCCTGGGGCACTTTCATCCTAAATTCAGGGCAGAATGAGGTCCAAACACACCACCTGGAAATTTTCATATCACCTGCCTGGTTGCATAAAGGAGATTAATGGCTTCTTATGGCTCTCTTCTTTGGAGGACATAGCTGCATTTCCTTCAGTTTCCAAAGAGGTTAACTTGCAGTCATCTGTAGTGCTGTCTGATAGGAAGGGAAATTCCTGCTGAAACTAGATAGCTGTTATGCATTCTAATCTACTTTCCCTGATTACAGCAGGAATCAAACAACAAGAACAACAAAAGAAGGCACAGGGCAGTAAGCAAAGAATCTTTTAGAATCAGCACTCAACCCAAAAGCTCGCAGAGCTTTTTCTCTAAAGCTATACCTATCATTCTTATTCTGTATTAGCTTATCCTTTACTTTCTCCCTTTTTTCAACATCTCTGTCCTTGCAGCAATTGGTTCTGTAGATGCATAAAATTTCCAGCAGAACAAGAAGGGGTAATACAGTTCTGTTTATGGGTGCCTGTGCTCCATCTTTGGGATGTAGACATGAAAATATTATGGTATCAACTTCCTCATATGTAAGAAAAATCAGAGACATCCACCTGTTTTCTTGCAACTCTGTTGAAGTGGGGAACTCTGATTAGACATTAGATGGACATTAGATGCGCTGGTTTCAAAGGGGTTTAACCAAGTGTTTAATTACATAGTTATTTCACCTTTACCACTTGGGTTTCAAAATGCTGATAATTCCTGAGCACAGTTGTGGTAGAGGATTATATATCTTATTATATTTGGCTTTCTCAAACATCCTGAGTTTTCTGTGGGATGCACACAGAACAAAAATCAGCAACAAAAAAAACACCAAATAGTTCAAATCATTAAGGTCAATACATTCTTTAGTGGGTTTGCCATTAGGGCTATGCTCCTGGATGGCCAACTTAGTCACCACTTGTGAAAGCAGCCTACTGAGACATTTAGACATATCATTTCCTCCCTGAAATTTTTTCCCTATAAAAGCATTTGACCCGCCCATTGTATCAGTCTTCAATGGAGACTTCTCTGTGTTGTCACCTCAGAGTTGATGAAAAATTAAGCTCACTGGAATTTCTGTTATCTCAGTGTGCTCCATATACTCCTGTTTGCAAGGTAGTGTTGGACCACAGATCTTGAAGTAATTTGCATCCAACATCCTGTTTGTCGAGCCACTTTTCTATATTTTGCCTGCATTACATGCAGTAATATTTTCACTCAGCTTTGAAAAAGTCTTTGCAGCCCCAAAATGTCCAGGAGTTTTACAATCATCTTATAACTTATAACTTAATCTCCCCAGTTTCTCATTTAACTGCTCTCTTGAAGTATCATGTCTCAGCTTATATCCTTCTACATTTGGATGAATGAGCAACACTAAACATCAGAGAGAGGCAAACACTATAATGCTTTTATGAATATTCATTTGTATTTTGAAAGGAACACTGCCTTTCCTTGGTTTTAATTTTCATGCCATAAATTTTCTCACAAGTTATATCTGTACAGAAATATTTGCCGAAACAGCATATACTATAATAACAGCATCAAGTGCTACTAGAATGTTAATATTCAAATGAATAATTGATATTCACATCAAAAAACTAAATCAAAGAATTATCCAATTGGGGCAAGAAGACATGCCTTGTGATCTCTGTGTTAAATTGGATCAGACTGAATTTCTTTTTTTGAAAACCTGCAATAAGCTGCCTGTGAATGGGCCTAAACTTGAGTTTCACTCAATGTAAATCATTCTGAACAACAAACAGGCTTGCAAAAACATGTTTATAGACAATTTCCAAATGGAAAAGAGACAAATGCATTGAATAAAGTATTTACCCTGAAATATTCTCCCAGTTGAGCTCTTAGATAAGCTACTGTCAGGCAATCCAGCATGGTGTTTGCTTTCTGTTTGCATTCTTTTGCTCTTAAATGATGTCAGTATGAGGCGCAAAAGATTGTGCTTCGACCCTGGCATGTCAATCTTCTGCTTATCCGTGCAGAAAACTACCTCAGAGTGAAAGGACTCTCCTTATTTAAAGTAGTTTTTCACTTCCTGCCCAAAGTGTGCCCATATGGGGAGTTCAATTATCCATGAGTTTTCTTGCTTCACCCACTGACCTACATTGCTATGACCATTACCCAAGGTGATGCCTTATTGGTATTTCTGCTGCAGTAAATGAGCATTCCCAGGGCTAAAATACCCGTCATTAAGACATTACAAGGAAACAGCTTTATGTATCTGGCTGGATGCCAGACATCCACCGAAACCACTCTATCATTCCCCTTTTCAGTTGGACACAGGGGAGAAAATACAACAAAGATTCATGAGTTGAGATAAGGTTTAGGAGAGATCCCTCACCAAATGCTGTCACAGGCAGAACAGACTCGAATTTGAGATATTAAATGAATTTATCACTAACATAATCAGAGCGGGATAATGAGAAGTAAAATTAATCTTAAAAACACCTTTCCCACTCCCTTCCCTCCTTCCTGAGCTCCACCTCCTCCTCCACCAGGGGAATGGGGGATTACAGCCGTTTCATCACAGATTGTTCCTGCCGCTGCTCAGAGAGAGAAGCCCTTTCCCTGCTCCAGCATGGGATCCCTCCCATGGAAGACAGTTCTCCACAAGCTTCTTCAGTTTGAGTCCATCCTACAGGCAACAGTACTCCACAGACTGCTGCAACATAAGTCTCTTTTCCACAGGGTGCAGTCCTTCAGGCACAGCCCGCTCAAACGTGGGTCCGCTACAGAGTCACAAGTTCTACCAGAAAACCTGCTGCAGCATGGGCTCCTCTTTTTATGGGTCTGCAGGTCCATAGAAGGACCCTGATCCAGCACAGGTTTCCCACAGATTCATAGCTCTCTTTAGGGCATCCGCCTGCTCTGAACTGGCCTCCTCCATTGGCTGCACATGGATCTCTGCAGTCCCGTGGCCCTCCATAGACTGCAGGAGGACAGCAGGCTCCACCATGGTCAGCACCATGGGCTGCAGGGGAACCTCAGCTCTGGCACCTGGAGCACTTCCTTCCCGTCCTTCTGCACTGCTGAGTTGTTCCTGTCACATGTCTCAGTCTGCTATTCCCTGGCCACGATGACATCTGTCCAATAACTTTCTTTTTCCTTCCTAAATATGTTATCTCAGAGGTGTTACCACCATTTCTGATTATCCCAGACTTGACCAGCAGCGCATGTGTCTTGGAGCTTGCTGGCATAGGCTTTACTTGACAAGGAGAAAGGTTTTGGTGTTTCCTCAGAGAAATCACTCCTGTAGCCTGCCCCCATGTTACCAAAATCTGGCCATGAAAACCCAATACAATGTACTAGACTGGTCACCAGTAACAAAAAAACCAGAAGATTTTACAATATTCTCTCAGTCAGTAGGGAAAAAAGACAATCCCTAGATGAGCCAGGACTGCTTTATTAATTTCCTGAGAGAAAAGGGGAAAGTCCGGTATAAGGTGGGCAAAGGAAAGGTCCAATACAATACCACACTGCTGGAGTTTGTCTGTCTTATTTCTTCAGTCAGAAAGAAGACAAAGCCTTGCAGGTTGTTCAGCAGCTTGGTTAATGAACTTTGGGCCATTTACATGCACTTAGAGACACTGTTTGTGTGTCTCTAATGAGGCAGGCCACCAAGAGGATGCAAGAGGGGTATAATGCTGGAGGTCCTGGGAGTGCCTGTCTGTCTGCCAGTTACAATGGGAGGTTTGGAGAGAAGCGAGCTCATGCTTTGTGACCTCAGGGCTGACACAATCTGGAAAAGTCCTCCTGGAGAAAAGAAGGCTAAGGGAACAGCACTACAGACCTGTTGGCAAGATAAGGGAAGGGATGCCAGGCTGCTCTGGGCAATCAGGCAAGTCATTTGCTTTCCCTGCTTGGCAGTGCTGACTGAGAAAACAGGTTTAAAAGATGGGAATCACAGTGAGAGAATCAAGAAAGCTCCTTCTTAAAGAGGTTAAAATGCCAGCAGGCATGAGAATAGGTGAGATGACTCACAGGGGAAGACACTACACATTCAAGGAAATGCTGGGAGCAAGCATCAGTCCAGCAGCAAGGCGTTTATAGACCTACTCAAATGACAGGTGGTTTGTTTTTTTAAAAAAAAGCAGAAGACAACAAAACAAAAATATCATGTTGTACAACAGGAACAATAATTTCCAGGATTATGGAACACCAAATAACATGGCATGGCTGGAAGTGATGCAAGCCAGCTAAGCATCATGTTTGGCCCAGAGGAGAATGGTGCAGAGAGAAAAATGCTAGTACAGTGCTGTATATCCCTTTGGCATGCTTTTACAGACCCAGTGTTGTTGGAGTTGTAGGCATTGTGGCTTTCACATCTCTAACTGAAACCCTAATGGCACCTTGGGGCGTAGGCTGAGGACCGCTATGTGTGGCCCAGATGAACAGTTTATGGATGGAGCAATGTTGGTGCAGAGTCATGCTCCCGTAGGCATGCCTTTTTCAGTTCTAGTGTCCCTGGAGGCGTAGGCTTTGTGGCTCTCTGACGCCTCACTCTCACCCTAACAGCAGCTCTTGGCTGAGGTTGAAGTTCCCAGCACCATAGGTGGCTCAGCTTAGAAAGACATGGAGGCAGTAATGTTGATGCAGTGCTATGCTCCCCTTAGCATGCTGTTTCGTGCCCCAAATCTGGAGGTACGGGCCTTGAGCCTCTTTGAACTCTAACTGTAACCCTAATGGCACCTTAGTACTGAGGCTGAGATCTTCAGCACCATGGGTTTACCCAGATATGAAAGATGTTGGGGGAGTGTCCGTGTGTCCAAACCTAACTCTGATATCCTCTGTAGCAGCTTACTCTATGTATGCTGATGTCCCTGGTACCATATTTGGCCCAGATGATTTATGTGTGGATGAAACAATGTTGGTGCAGTGCCACACTCTCCTTGGCATGCCTTTTACTGTCCCTGGAGCTGGGGTGTTTCTGGCTCTCTGAACCCTCACCCTCACTTTAATGCTAGTGGCCTATGGGCTGAGGCAGAGGTCCCCAGTAATTCGAGTGGCCCGGACGATGAACCATCCTGCAGTTTGAGATAGGCTTGCTTAATATGCCTTGGGATCGGAGAACAGTTGTTCAAATGAGGGACCATTTGTTTAGCTTTCTTATGTTTTTTACTCCATGAGCTATAAGTGGATTGAGGAATCTTGTTATACTTTGGGTCACCCCATATCCTTTTGGGTGCATAAACATAGTAATCCTATCATACTTTCTGGATTTTTTTACTTTTTTTACATTATGGATACTTTACATATAATAGCAACTCTCTTGAAATCCAGATTTAGGGCTCATGTCTCCCTTGCTTTTATGTCTGACCATGAGCTGTGTGATATCAGGATTGTTCATGAATCAGTGTCATAACACAAAAAATCTGTCTTTGCTGTTGTTTGTCTTGCTTTTTTGTCTTGTGATATTTGAGCTAAGAGGAGGGCAAAAAAATCCTGCCACAAAATCTTGCACTAAAAACTCGTAGTACCCTATTATTTGGAGAGATACCTTCCAAACATCAGTTTTTGTTTGCTGCATTTTGTGTAGAATTGTGAGGGCTCAGCATTCCCAAATGAAGTAATCTAAGAGACTGCTGGCACTTCGCTGCAGCTTTATCACACAGTCCTCTTGCAAGCATTCAATGCATAAAGATGTTATTGGGCAGCATATTCTGGGAATTATTTCATCTTCTTGCATAAAGGCAAAGCCATTTATCAGCTCAGATCCATCCAGTATCTATTTCTATAAGACAATACCTTTCTACCTAGATATTGCTTTCCAAAAGCCTGGCCATATTGTATGAAACAATAAACAGTGGAGTTATCACTGAAAAGCATCTTTCCCGGCTTTTCCAGCAAAACTTCTCTTCTGGGGAAATGTGTGCAGACAGGATGCTCCTCCTTTTCCTTCTCTCTGATCTCCAAGCCAGCAGCTGTCTGGAGACAAGAGGCCTTACTGAGTATTGTGGTTGCTGTTCTGATAGCCTTTATAGACCTTGATTAGTCCATCTAAGGGCAAGTAGGATATTTCATAGTTTTTTTTGCCACTCATGCAAATTCTCGATTACTTTGTCCTCTGCACAAATGTTATTGCAGTTTGAAAACCCAAAAACAACACCACCAAAAACCTACACACAAACCCCCAAACCCCTTCTCACTAATTTGTTTACTCATTGATTGTCACGTAATGCAGAAACTGTCAATGTGGTCCCTGAACTAGTTCTTCCAGTATCAGCACATCAGTATTCAAGAGTCCAACTGCTGCTATTTACAAATATGTAGATAAATGCACTCCAAAAATTACAAGTTAGACCTAAACATTAAACTCTATTTACTGTACAATTAAAAGTAAGTCTTCAACAAACAAAAAATGAAAATATGGATCTGCAAATATAAACTTTGGTTTTAATATGCTAGGAAAAGGGATTTTCATGCAGTTTCTATCTCTGATATTCTCCTGTTTTGCATACATTTCCTCTCCACAAATGTGACTGAATTTCAACAATTAGATTTTTGAGCGTGAACAGTTGCTCACCTGAGTCATTATCAATAAAAGTTTTGTCCAAAATTCAACAGTGGGATGCCAAAGGCTGCCAACCAGAGCAAAAACTCTTCCCCATGCCAGGCAAAGCACTTCAGCTAGACTGCATACATATGGGTCACACACCAATGCCCCAAAGGGTTCTTGTTATCCTGCCATAAAGACTAGTTTGCAATGGCCTGTGACATGAAGGCCTTCAATAAAGCATTAATTTTTTGAACTTGCAGAATGTATTTCTGTCAGATTTACATTATCTTTTTTTAATACATGATAATCTTTATTGGCCTTAGGTCTATTTGGCTACATATGTTGTTTTAAAATGCTCTACTAATTGAACCTGGTGGAATATGCTGGGTGCACAAATAAAAGGAAGACCATCAGTGGTATTTGTTGTGCTACTAAAGCACTCCCTTAATCCAGATAGAAGAATTCTGACAAGACATGTTTTGTTCTAGCATTAAAAATATTTCAGCACCTGGAAGATTTGGAGGCCAGCCCAGGGTAAGAGTGGGGCCTCTAGGTACTTGAACTTCACACGGATGGAACTTGAGGAACATCTCGACAGTGATGGAAATGAACCCTAGACCGAAAGCTGAAGTGGAGAGAAGCAGTTAAATTAATGCAACAGCTATCCAAAATACAGAGCACTGCTGGAGCCAACTGCATCAGATTGCTTGTGAAAGCAAACCACCAGCAGTGCCACCTCAATTCTGGCAAATAGATGCTTGAACAAGAAACATGCATCCATTGAAACATTCATCCATGCAAATATTGTCTGTGTTCGAAAGCTGACCTGTCTCTTCAAAGTGCACTTCATAGGACATGGTGCTATCTGAATTATGCCTTCTATCTAAAGCAAGCTTATGTGCAAGGGACTAAAAGAAACATAGATGAAGTGCAAAATGGTGTCCCAGGACGAACTGTATGCCTACATAGATTCATATCAAGAAGGGGAAAAAAAAGTATATATTGATTGTCAGTGTGGGATGTTGATGATAATAAGAATCTTTCTACAGGTAGCCACTGCATAGCTTGAGCACAGGAAGATAAATCAGTTTGATCCCTGACTGACAGGAAGCCTGGATCTGATCTGACCAGCCATCTGACAATGCTGTCTAGGTGACAACCTAGCAAGCTGCTTCGGCCTTAGGTACCACATTGCAGCTGTTAGCCCACTCTTCTGGACTTGGGGTGCGCCTGAGTCACTGCCTTTTAGCTCTCTGGTAATTAATTCCTTCTTGTCCTGGATAGAGGTAAACTGTTCAGCTGCCCAAGAGCAATTCACAAGCATAATGATGTCTGCCGGTGTGCCTCAGTCATTAATATTTTCCCTAGTGCCCATAGTCAAAACACACACATGCACACACTCACATGGACACGAACATTTGATCTTTCATATTCCAGAAACTAAAGAGAGCAAAGGAACCCAAATTTTCCTGGACATATGCGACCTTTTGAGGGTTCCAAATCAGTCAGTGGGTGGTCCCTCTTTCTATGACCTCTTAGAGGATTGATTGATCTAAATGGTTCTCTGCAAAGATGATGCATCTCATAGGTCTTTGTTCCTTTGTGGCATGAACACAGAGAAAAAAACAGAAAACATTTTTCAGGCACGAATCTGACTTGTTTGTGAAGGTGGTAAAACTGAGAAGCAGTCAGAGAACCACTAATTAAGTATGACTGTATGACCTACAGGCTCAGTTTAGATTGTTATGAAATTTTAGCATCCAGTCGGGAAGAGTGAATGGATGCCTGGCTTTCTATAGATAGTAACTGCTACTTTGGATGCCTTTGGCTACCATCTGGCCTGACATCATGAAATCTAACTTTACAGATTCAGATGTATTTTGCATTTCCTTGGGTCAAGTCCGAATTTAATCTGCATGGGTAAAAAAAAAGACAATTATTTAGGAAACTGAAAATGCCAAGGGAGCTCTTGGAAGCTATGCTTCTCTTCTCCATCTTACTGCATGCAAATAACAGCTTTCCTTATAATTTCCGACAGAAAGTATTTAGAGTACTCGTTTTGACTTCCTGATTTGAGTATGTGCTTGACTCTGTGCAAGTGGCTACAGTTACCAAAAGCGCTGAAACAGAATGCTGTGCCTCAACATGAATATTCAAATTCTTTCAGGAGGACACCGCTAAGTTCATTACAATTGCTAATTATAAAAGTGGTAGCCAAAACTCCCGCTTCCTTCTATTATTCTTACATCCTGCAGATGTCCTGATTTAGCCAGTTAATCATCAGATTCTCTCAGGAATCATCTGGTCTTTCAGTCTTGTATTTTTTTTTTAAATAAAGAAGTTGCTTTGAATTTTTAGTGTGGTGGTTTTTTTCTCAAATGTTATGTTTAATTACTTTAATATTGTATGTGATGTGGCATTTCTTAAATACTGTTCTTGGCATATGTGCATGCACTTACAAGGTCTCCAAGCCACATTTTAGTTCCTGGGAAAATAGCACATATCCCTTCAGTCAAAGCAGACATTTCATTTTGTCTTCAATCATTATACCACCTGCTCACCCTCAGCCACAGCAGCTCTTTCAACAGCTCTGTCATGTGCCTTCTGTAAGTTTTGTTTACATCTGAAAATATTGCTCCTGTGTGGCAGCACTTGTAAAACCCATACCAAAGGCTGTGGTGTACTTGTGGGCTGCTGTGATGCCCTTCTCTTGAAGACCACCTTGTGAAATGGTGTTTGGGGGAATAGCAAGCAGAATGAATGGCTGGCCAGGGTCCCCTGACTGTTCCAGCACTTTTGTGCTACCTGTCAGCTGTAGATATCTGAATGTCTTCTCATCTTTTCATATGCTCTAATTTTCCCACAGTTAATGAGATAGCATAGGACTGCCACACTGTAATCTGTGAAGAAAAGAGTATGAAGAGAGGAAAGGTCACCCATTAGGAAACCACAACCCTGAGGCCTAGGAGCACAGAAATGTTGTGTTCCACCTACTGTCGCAAGAGGCTATATTTGTAAATCATTTATGCTGTTTTATGTTTGTAATGCACTGATGGTGTGGTATTCACTGCATGGCATATTCTGACACTGTGAAAACTCATATCCTTTGAAAAGGCCACTAATGGAGATTGGGAATAGAGATAATTATGGGAGTTGGCAGAGCTAAACCATCAGATCACAATAGCAAATTTGGCCACCAAATTGATTAGCAGCATGAGAGACTCTTCTATAACAGAACAAGTTCTATTTTTTTCCTCCTTCTCTCTTTGCAATAACCCAACTGAGCTCAGCTCCATGGTTGCAACAGAGTCCACAGATTATTCTCTGTGCCTAACTCATCTCCTTTGTGATGATTTTCTTTTCAGTTGATTTTCTTTCCAGCAAACAGTGAAGAAGTTGTATTTATTTCTTCTGAGTGGGTTAATGTATCTGAAGATAAATTCTCTCTTTCCCTCTGTACATGCACTCAGCATCTGTGTGCTGCATTACCTCCAAGGATTAAAGTCCCACAGTGTGTGTGTAAGGGTGGAAAGCAAAAACCTAATCATGTTCACGTTATTTGCTGATTTTTCAGTCAAGCCTAAAACTACTGGCAGGTCACCTTTCTGAAGCACTGGAGCTCACTGCTCAGAAGCCAGCCCCAGGGACACACTCCAGGCTCTTCAGAAGTGATAGCCAAAGCTATGGGAAGAGAGGATGCATGAAAATGGAAGAGGAATGTGAAAAACAAGACAGCTGGGTAAAACGGGTGATAAAAGGGATAGTAGGGAGGGGAGGGAAATAAGAGAGAGATGTAGCTTTAATGAACCTTGGAAGAAATATTTCATATAAAGAGAGTTTTAGGGAATGAAAAGGTGCCAGATTTTTTTTTTCCCTGTGGATGAGCTCAGAGAAAAAAACTGCATCTGTATTGAACGGATGACATTACCCAGGAATTCATATTATCCAGCTGTTAGGACATTGTTTCCTATGTCTGTGTGAATTTATGATGCCATTATAGAGAAGAGAGACTGAAGCCTCAAAGCAGTTGGAGTTTCCCCTTGTTGCCATCTTGTATTGCATCTGCTCGTCTGCATCAGTGTGAAACACTACCTGTGGTTTCTGCATCAGGCAATATCTGTTTTGTCACGGAGCACATAACTGCACAAAGTATCCTTCCCAAGGCCATCCACCATGGCCATGGTTCAGACTTGATCCAATCTCTTAAGCCCCATTTCTGTGTTTGAAGCTCAAGAACAGCCTTCCTGTCCCAGAGCCATGTGGCACACCAAGTTGCCCTGTCCTCATGTGAGCAGATGGCCTAAAGGACCAGAGTGAGCCGCTGTGCAATGTCCCACATGAGAAGTCAAATTAAGCCTTTCCATCCCCAGTTGCTTTTATTAAGGTGTACTAAGGGCAGAAATCATACGAATGGGCAAGCAATGGGCATTTACGATACCATGTGAGCTCCAGGCCAATGGTCAGTATAGCAACAGGTATCTGAGCTGCTCATAGTTTTCCTGCTAGGCATCAGAGGCTTAGCAGCCATCCAGAACGCATCCTCTCCTGCTGGACTGCATTCTCCTACATTGGCCATCCTATGCATTGCTTTTAACCTGAATTTTGTGCAGCAGTTCACATCTCTGCTCTGCAAAATCAAAACCTTAGACAGCTTTCTTAATCGTAGTTGAATTCATTAGTTCAGATTCTTCTCTTGGTTACTTGAAGCAAATCCAAATGTTCTCCCAGGTATACCTGAGAGGAAAACTGTCTTGGTAATGTTTTTGAACCTCTTCCTTTTGCTATAAACAATGCCCTTGAAACAATTCTTCCCTATTTGTGAACTTATTTTTCCCCATTTGGAAATACTGAAAATACTGAACAACTTGGTGCATTAAAGTTTGTTTGAAATCACACACAAAAGAGTTTGTGCAGCTCAAATACCAGAGAAATGTGTTCACATGTGACTGAACATAATTCTCCAAGATTAGAAAATCTAACCAGAAGCAGAGGGGATTAAGAGTGTGGACTCGTGAAAACCTTCATAACTTCGGATAAAAGTCAAGGCAATGAGGTAACCAGATGAGACTAGTTTGCCGAATTGTAACACTCTACCAGAAAATAAGCAGAAAAAGTGTAAAAGTACTTCATTCATTTCCCTTCCATTCTTATCCTGCATCTAGGCATGAATATAAATTTTTAAAGCCTTGCAGTATTAAAGCCATATATTTATGTCAGCAAATTGTACATAGACTGTTTTGTAAATATTAGGAGCTCTAAACCCTTGGGCCAAATTCTGTGAAAAGATGCACAAATGCAACTCTGATAATCCTCAGAAGAAGCTATGCATGAAACAAAAGATAGCATAATTTGACTGAGCCAAATCCATTTTTTTTAGTGGCATAAAACATTGAAAAAATAAGTTGGGCTAAATTCTGATCTCTGATGCATTATTATAATTGAGAAAATAACACAGTCAGCTATGCTACTGTGATTTGAAAGTAAGCTAGCAAGAAAGAATAGAATTAAAGCTGGGTTTTGTAGAGTCTAATAGAAAGTTTCTGTCTTGATGAGATGCTGAGTCTTCAAAGAAAACATTAACGTTTATGTTAAAAAAATGAAATTCCTACCTATGCCAAGAGTTTTGTGCATTTTGACAGAGTAGAACTGCAAAGTAGTAAGTTACCAAATTTCAAAATCTACTTTGTCTTGTTCACTCCACTAGAAGGATGAATCTGTGAGATCAGCTAGATAGATGTGTGACTCTTGTTACTCCTCATTAGTGAGATTAATTAATGAGATTAACATTTTCACTCACCATATCCTGAATAAACTAATAGGCTATATTACTCATCTGAAAATTCCTTACATTTAAGTGCTGGGTTTCATCCCTCTGTAATAGAGCTGGAGCTTGCTGTTCTAGTGACATACATCTAGTCTTATGAATTTTTTAAAAGCTTCTTTCTCTAAGGTTTTAAAACTATCCCATAGTTTTCTAGTTCTATAAGTCTCTAGAAAAGTATCTGTTCCAGAAAAACAATTCGATAGCTCAAGATGAAGTTTATCAAACAAGCCATCTTGCATATTTTTCCTCTGCTCTACACTTTACCAGAACCTTCTAGGTCCCATTTCTTGAGCGACAAAAATGAAACACATAGTCCTGTTTTACAATGACCCTGAACTGAATGATTTGGTCTTTAACACAGGTTTTAACTGGGAATTATTTAGAATTTTTTCATTTTTAAGGAGAAAGATTTTCTTCTTTATATTTTCTTGGTTTGTTGTTTGCAAAACTGATATGTGGATTTAGAACTGGATTTTAAAAACTGTGGTCAGGAATTGCCTGCCCTAGGGCTGAGGAACGGGTTCACATCCTTTTATCTCTGTGATTTATACTGTTTTGTTGCAAGGACAATAAAGTGTTATTACAATTCAATGTGTGTTACTACTCTCTAAGGAAAGGGCAACCTATTAGGAAAAAGGCACAAAACCCAATGCAATTTGAAAATAACATAGCATAACTGATATTTCTTTAGAACAAGCTTAAATGGAAGGAAACTAGAGGTTAATTGTGCAAAATAGTATTACTGCACATCCAAATGCCATTTCTAAATGTTATAGTACATTAAAGTTTACTGCAGTGAATTAATAGTCCTAACAGTGATGATAAGCATGAGTGGGCTTGAAGAGGTATCCTGAAGCTCCTTTCTGTCAAATATAAGTAATATTAAGGAAACAAGGAACTCTGCTTTTAATCAGAGTTAATGAGATATTAACAGTGAATAAAGCAACATTAACCCAAAAATTCCTTATTATATTTTAGAAAAATACTGACAAACACCTTTTCTATAGTGACAGAGATGGAATTGCCTCATGGAGAAATTTGGCAAGCCTGTATAGTGTATGGGTTGCTTTCTCATTTAAGGCATCACTAGTAGGGCTACATCATGCCATGCAGAAGTCCATCCAGCCTAGCTTGGTGCAGCCTAATAATCTTTCCACACTTTGACATCACTGTCAGTGGTGCGTATTGGTGTGATATTCCCAAGACATCTGAACCAGTATTCAGCAAAAGTCGAGCCAGTGCAACAGAGGCTGAACAAATAATTCTTGCCAATGGTCTTATCGAACTAGCAGCTTTCAACTGCTGAGGTACTAAGAGAAACAGCATGGGAAATGGTGACTGAGTCTCTGCCCTGAAAGCCCTGTAACTTTCAGTGCCACCTGACTCTTAATGGTAGGGATCACCTTTAAAGGAATTTATTCAGTGCTGTGGAAGGATAAGTGAAATTTGATGATAAATGCCATTTATCTATTTCTTTTGGGAAAGTGTAGGACACATGCTTTGCTTTTCAAAAGTTTCCCCTGACAGACTCCAGAAATGTATTGGAAATTCTATTGCTATACCGCCCCTCCATAGCCCCAATGCTCATTTGCTGCTGGACAGATCTGAAGGAAGGACAGAGGCAAAGGGATCTTAATGGAATGTGTAGTATTTCACCATACATGAGGTTGTATTTATAAACACAGATCTACATAAACCAAGATTAAAGGCGTACCAGCGAAGGAATTGGTGTTCTAGGTGGCTGCACTGCCCAGTGTCTGTAATAGAGATGCAATTCCCTCTGCTGCTTGTACTCCTAAATGTGGTTGAAGATTCCAGAGATACTGAACAGCATAGAACTACCTTCAGAAGGAAAAATACATTCTGCTAAATGAGAAACTTCTCTGAAGATTGGCACGCAAGTTACCACTGAATGGTTTCAGGGAGAAACTTAAATTTCCCTGAGTTTCACTTGCATCTCTTAAGGAAAATTCTCTCAAGTAATGAGACACCACAATTTCCTTTGACTTCCATGTATGTTCTGATCTATTATTGCCTTAAGCAAAAAAGTATGGCATAAATAACTGCATTACAATGCAATGCACACTCTAGAGTATTGTAATCAGAGACACTATTGTAACAGCAGGTCTGTGTTGTCCCGTTAAATAGAGATCTGTAATTCAGACCATGCAGAATTGTGTGTGGCTTGTACCTCTCAGGATCATAAATTTAAGGTGGGAGTTTTATTCTTGCATCACAACTTTCTTCACTATGGGAATTGCCATCAACTTCAAGGATAAGCTCTTATGTCAAATCAGTACTAATAGGACTCCCTGGGTGTCATCACCCAAGTGTCTCTGGCCAATTATAATTTTTAACTTGGTCAATCCAGCATAAATATTCTTTAATATCAATTAACACAATCCATTCATCATTATGCTAGTTTTACAATTGTGCCGGCACTTGCAGACCTAGGAATACATACGGTACCAAGAAAACCCCACAGCCTGAATGAAACATCGTCTTGTTATTGAAATGACAACCTGGCATTTTTGCAAGTAATGTTCCATCAGAGAATGAAACAGTGTTCCAGGACAGATGTTCAATTAAATCTCTTGTTTTTATTCCATACAGCAGCCATACATTTTAGACTGTTCTGCTGTGCTATATTATAAAGGTTAGTTAAAGAAGGCATCTCTTCCCTTTAAGCTAGTGGTACTGGGAGGATTTGGGGATATTTTTTCAGCCCCAACAATATTACTTCCCCCAAACAGGTTTGTAATTACAGTGTAAAGGAGAAAAAACAGATTTACGGTTTGACGACAGTGAAGGCAATAATCCTAACAAATCGAGGACAGAGCCTAATAAAAAACAGTTATGATTTTTGCCTCATTCCTGACTATGTAATTTCCTTGTTCTATCTGTGGGAGGACATACATTGCCTGAGATACTCCTGAGGCTCTCCAAAGTCATCTTTCACTCTTAAATTTCAGCAGCAAGCACTTACAGCAAACTTTCATTCCATATAACAGCTACGTATTACCTAAGAAACCTCAGCTGCAAGATTGTTCAGTGTGATTCTTAGAACATAAAAATGATTGTTTTTCATTGAAATGTTCTGGTCGAATTTGACCCACTGAGACCAGCAAATAACGAGTGCCTGAAATAAAGCATTTTCAGATGACAGGAGGAAAAGACTGGGAATTAGGAGTCTGAGGCTATTAGTTCTTCCCTGCCACTGGCTGCCTACATGACTTGGGTCAAGCTGTTGTTTTTTTTTCTCATTCCCCTTTCCCTGCACAGTTTGCATAGATGGTAGCTGTGGTGGTTTGAACCACTTTTATCATCTCAGGACATGCAATAAAGATGACGGAAAACTGAACAAAATTAGCAGCGGGTGAACAGTTTATTACAGGGGGTTTAAAATAGGGAAGAAGAGACAACTCACCGGGACCCCAAAATTACACAGAGAAACACTTGACACGCAGAAAACACAAAAGGAAAAAAAAAGGACAAAAACAAAAACAGGAACTGCTCTCCCAGCTAGGTGACTCACTGAGAAAACAGGGGGAGGGGTAGGGAAGCCGTCTCTCTCCCTCCCTGTCTGCTGGTATCACTCCCCGGCCCTTGAGGTTCTCAGAAAAACACAAAAAGAAGTGAAAAATTACCCCCTCCCCCCACCTTTGGGGAGTAGCTACTTGCTTTCAAGCAGGAAATTGCTTCCGTGCTGAGAGAGATGGGTGGAGTCACACTGCAGGGCCTGCGAGCAAGAAGGACACGAGCTGTGTGTTTCCCCCCCAGACCAGCAGCCAAAGAAGAGGGGGAGGGCTGCTGTCCTTGGCTTTTTAAGCCCTCTAGTTCTCGCGCGGATCTCGCTGCCTTCTTCCTGGCCAAACTGTCTCTCCATTGGTCAGCGGGGCCGAGCCCCGCCTTGTTTCCAGCGTTTTCCCACCAAAAAACCATGCGCTCAGGGCCTGAGAACCACTTTGTTTTCATAGCCGTGGCATTTCGGGGATGCCGCAGTGCCAGTACGGTGCCAGCGCTGGCCCCCCGCTGCTGTCCACAAGCAGCCACCGCGCTCAGGTTCCCAACCACAGCTGGTCCAGGGCTGCCGCGCCACGCTGTCAGTGTATGTCTGCTTGCAAGCCGGGAGCCGCTGGGATTGCACTCGATGTGCTACCGCGCCATACAGCTGCGGGCATGCCGAGGCTCCCTCGCGGCTGAGCCTGGGACGACTGCGCACTGCGAGATGGTCCCGGGCTGCATGCTGATGGCTGGTAATCGTCACCACGGCTGCCACCGCCCCCCCCAGGCTGTGAGGACCAGGACTGGCACCGGCCCCACGCTCCCAGTGGGAGCAAAGCAGGCAGGAATGAGGGCCATCCTGGCCCCGGCTCACGGAGGGGAGAGCTGGGGACGGGGGGAGCAGCCCCTTAAGGGAAAACAGAATTTTACAGGTGGGTGGGCTCTTCTTACACACTTTCCACTCCCTCAAAAGATCCCCCCCAGGGATCCCAGCACCTCTCAAACTGCCACAGTAGCATAGTGCAACTCCATCTAAGAAAGGACACACTTACAAAACCAGGCTCTCTCTCACTAACTTCACCAACCCTATGTTGTCATGGGGTTTGTTGGGGGGTTTTTAGGGGTGGGGATTCAAAACATCAGCTGCTGAAATTGTATATTTTTGTTTGGGGAAAAAGTAATTTTCTGTGTTTTGAGCCCAATTCTGCTTTCCTTCAGAGCTGTGGGTGTGGCAAGATGCATGCAGACAGGGATGCTGGGCAGCTGGAGAGAGCTTCTAGCAGCAGCTGGTGCCTGCTTCTTTCCAAGCTATTTCCCTGTTCTTTTCACAACCACGAGGAGAGTTCCTTCACCTGACTTCACGAAAACACTGATTTTTTGGCTCAGACATATTTCAAATACGAATTGGGAGAAGAATTACAAGGAAGGTAGAAAACAGCAAAGATGTGAAGTCCTCCTCATACCTAAATTACACTGGGATTTGTTTCAGATAGGTTTTAGCTTGCTGGAGTCATTACGACATTTTGAGGCTTTGGATGATTTTCCTCCATCAGACTGATTGAGACAGGGTGAATTTTTCTGCTTTTCCAAGGATTCTGGCTGGGTCACTAGAGAAGGTAAGTTCAGACTGATCCATTTCAGCAGGCAACAGAAAGCCACTTCAGACACTTATCTGATGACAATCTCAACCCTGCTTGGTAAAGGCGAATCAGATCACAGCACAGTAGAAGGGGAAAGTCTACTTTTTCTAGGCATTTAGTCCTTGCACCATCAGAGAGCCACAACATTAGGCTGGGGAGTAGCTATGGAAAGGAGCAAGGGAGGAGATCTTTGCAGGGCAGGGAGATGTAAGGGAGTGGAGTGGAGTGGTATGGAAGGAGGAAACAGCCTTCCAGCAGGTGAAAGCAAATAGAGAAGAGACTGTGACCTATCCTGAACAAGTTATTAACAGTTGTTCCCAGATGGTTTTTATTAATAAAATTGTGGCCTAATTATGCCACTGCACTTGAATTTTGTTTTATTTTCTATGCTTCTGGGACAAGAGGCAAAATACATTCAGGAGAAATAAAAAGATGATGCTGAAGATAAAAAAGTCTGACATTTTAAAAAGATATGTTAACCAATACAATAACAATTTTGCTTATGAGAAAGGAGACAAGATTTTGAAAACATGGAGACAAAGATCAGAAAAAGAGAAGAAACGGAGTTAAAGGAAGAACACAGCAATGTAGAAGAAATGAAGGACACAATGTAGCTTCTTAACTTTAAGGGAAAATCTTTATTGTCAAATAACGTGCCCGACATGTACAAACAATGAATGCCTTCTAAATCCTGTACGGAAGCATGAAGAGTATAGAAATGTCTGCCAATGTAGCCTTTCCTGAAAAGGTCCATCCATCCAGGACAAAATTACGCAGGCAGCCCCACAAAAACGTGCTCTGTGGAGGCCAGTTTTTTCCTTGCCTGTCCTCTGGTTTTACTACAAGGAAAAAACCTGGTAAAAAGCAGGTTCTTGTTCTTGGCAGTGCAGTACACAGACCTTTATTTATGAAGACTGTAACCTCAATGTACCTGCCAAAGTTGAGGAAGTTCAAAAACATTGCAGGCTGTAGAGGTCCTCTTGTGGTTTTTTTGTTTGGGTTTTTTTTTGTTTGTTTGTTTTTGTTTTTTTTTGGGAGGGGGTTGTTTGCGTTTTTTTGGTTTTGTTTTTTTTATTATTATTATTTTATTTTATTTATTTTTAGTTTGCAGGTTGCTTTCAAAAAGCCTTGTGTTACTATGGTGATAACTGTGATGGTCAAAGGATATGGGCGAGCTAAAATTTACAGGTCTTTACTAGAAAAAGTAATACAATGGGAAAAAGGAGATAATTTTCCTGGTGTACAAGCCCTTCCTGTCTATTTCTGGCTATAGGAGTTAGTCTAATAAAAGATGCTACTCCTACTCACAAACCTTATCTCATCTGCAAAGAGATTGTAATTCATTTACAACTCTAAACGCCTCAGACTACTATTTGTTTTAGTGCTGGAACAATCCTGAACAATGTGCCTGTGTATTTGATAGTCTAAATTTGAAGCACTAAAGGCAATTTGTGACATAACTCACTCAGGTGGTTTTTTTTTGGTCCCAAATGCATAGCTTAACTCACATAATCAGAAAGTGGATTTACAGAAGCCATTGTAGCTTTAATAGCTGAAGAAGCATTAGCAATTTAAGAAAAGGTAGTAGATAAAAACACTGGAAATTTTATAAAATGTTAATCCTTTTCCTTACTGAGATATACTTGCCTTGCCTGAGGCATCATTCCTAGAGAGAAAAAAAGAAAAAAGAAAAAATGAAGGTGCATTAAGATTTAACTGCAGGATTGAATTTAATTTTGTTTTATCACATTTGTACACAGGAAATATATATATGAGTAGCTAGTCCTTCCTGCACAAATTATCATCAGAGCATTATCTGACATGTTTGTAATTGCTTATGCAAAGACTGAGGAATGGGATGGGAAATGAAATGTCCCAGAAGTAGTAAGCTGTGTTAAAATCCAGTATAAAGTAAACTATTGTTAGTTAAAGTATTTGAGAAGACTAGCCTAAAAGTACATTCATTGCTGCTTGTGCAAGAACAGCTCGCCTGTGAACATGAAAGAAGAATTTTGTTCATTTGTAGTGTGTAGTTATAAATTACTTATATTGGGGCTGGAATCGTCCTGTTTTGTTTTTATGAGAGTATTAAGCATGTTTTTGATATTGGATAAATAATGAAAACCAACAATATTTAGGACATAGCAATACATCCTAAGTACCTATTGCTGCAGTACATCGGCACCTTGGCAATATGGATAACAGAGAGACCTTACAGATTCAGCTGTCATTTTTACCTTCTAAACCTGTCTGGAAAAGAAAGGGAATAAACTGCTGTTTAATATGCGTGCAAGAAAATTTGTTCTGCTGCTTATATGCATGTGATTGAAATATTTCTTTTGGGTTTATTATTAGCATAATCAGAAACATTGCACTCCATCATTTTGTGATAGTAATCCTTGTTGTTGTTACAGGAGCAAAATAAACAGCAGGATAAATCCTTTTTTCACTTACACTGGGGCAAAGCCAAAATAATCATGTTCATAGCAGATTTACTCTGGAGTTTACATGGGGGTAAATGAAATCAGAAAACACTGCAAACACATGTATTATGGACAGTAATGGGTACCAAGTGTAGAAAATGCAGCATTATTACTTGAAGTCAGATTTACCATACACAGCATTATTGGACTGCTTTTTTGCTCATGTCAGCTGCTCAGAAGGCTAACATCCCATAGAAGAAAACAAAGTAAATTTTATATAACTAATTTCTTTAAATCCTTGGATTTCCAGATTTCATGCTCTGTCCAATGTGATTTCTTATGAGATCAAAAATCCACCAACTTTTAAATGGACAATATTATAGCTGAAGCAAAAGTGAAATAGAGCTCCTAGGACTGGATTAGCATTTTTTCTGGCAAAGAGGTAAAATTGTAATAGCAGCTTTTGCCAAGGACTCTGTTACATGTGCTTAGGCAGCAGGCAGTCTGAGAAGCAGTCAGAATCTCCAGAGAAGTGGTTCATCATTGGCTGGGTGGTTCTAAATGTACCATCTCGTTTAAATACCAAACGTTTTTAAATATGAAAGGAGATTTCTGCCAAGAATTCTTATATTGAGCATCACAAAGTTGTTGGTGTGTGGGGGTTTTTTTATTTGTGTTGGGTTTTGTTTTGCTGGTTGGTTGGTTTTCTTGTTTTTTTCTTCCCCAGAGAGCTAACCTCCATCTGGTTCTGAAAGAGCTTAGCATTCATGAAGCAAGAAATGATATTTCAGAGCATAGCTCTTTATCAGTCACCAGTTAATGGGGCTAAGAAAATATTTGAGAAGATTCTTGTGAATACAGTGCAGGCTTGGAGGAAACAAAAGGAACTGCCTGGAGATGTTGTGAAGGCATACTTATTTGATTACAACTTAACCTCTTGCAATCAGAAAGCAACAAAAGGACACACGACATTTATGTCACTACAGAAAATGCTGGCATTTGGCGGGTAATACTTCAACTGGATTCTGAAGTCTGAAATGCTATTAGGCAAGCAACACACTGGAAGAAACATAGAGAGAGAAAGCACTGAAAAATATAAGAGACCAACAGCAAAGGACAACATATTTTAGAGAATACACAGTTTTCAATTCCCTCCTTTAGGAGCTGGAGAGTAAAAGGAAGCAGCAATTGTTTGATATACCATCGGCCAAGATATTTCAAGGATTTGGGATTCTTCTTTGTGTGTGTCTCAAAGCACTGGAGAATGTAATCTTTTATTAACCACCCAAGTCCTGTTTATGCCTTTTTTTGGTTGTTTCTGCAATGTTGATGTTTGGCTACTCTATATTCGTGGCATATAGTGGGCAGCGCACCACCTTCTCAGTAGCATGACAGTCTCTGATCAAAATGCTGCTTGGTGAAACTCTTTTCTCTCATGCTAGAGGTTGTTAGCAAAAGTATTCCTTCATTTCACTTTGGTTCCTTGTCTTAGTGAAGGCCATTGAAAGAAGGCAAATCAATAGATAAATATTCATCTTTCTTATCCCAACACTTCATTTGATAGTCCTATGTGTTGTTTGGTCTGAACCTTAAATACCCCAGAGAATTATTATTTTCTGAGTAGGTTAACTCATTTTAAAAATTATTTGTTAGGGCAAAGAAACCTCTCATCATCTGCTGACTTTAGTAACAAAAATATTTTCTCCCTTGTACCCCCAAAATCAAGCTTCAGGTATAAAAAAAAAATCCATGGGAGGATCAAAAAGTTAAAAGCAGATGAAAACATGGATCTAATAATAGACAGTTTTCAGTGTAGCTGCCACTGCTTGTAATACATGAATTCTTTTGTAAACACTCCCACACCTCTCCACAGTATACATAAATGAATGCCACGTATAGCGAATAATCACAAACGTTGTAACCATGACAGTTTTATAAGTGCTAATGATACTATTTTATACACTCATAAAACAAATGGCAAGTTAATACTTTTAAACTATATCTCTCTAGTTTGACAGTGCTATATTTGCCCTAAATTTCCAGAAGAATTTACTGCAGTTTTGGTCTCCCATGCTGAGGGCAATCACTTAGAAGTACCCTGGAGGGGCTCGGTATTTAGCGACAGATCAGCATTTCTAAGGGCAGATCCTCCAAGGTAACTCACTTCGCAGAAGTCAAAGCATAACACATACGTAGCACTGCCAACAGCATAAGAACAGCTGTGGTATTATTCAGATGAAATGGGGAGAAAGGATGCATTTAAGGAGACACAATACATTTCTCTGGCCGACTTAGCATAACTTGATGCGATTTTCCTTTCAATTTGCTGCAGTCCCACGTGTAAGTCAAATGGAGCAGTAACACATGTAGCTACAGCAGCTGTAACAGTAAAGTTGTTTGAACCCTGATGGTCTGTTGGGAGGGGGTTGTTTGGTCGTTTGGGGTAGTTTCCTTAATGCGCAACCTTTGCTACGACTTTAGGACAGTTACATCATTTATTTAGTTTTTAATTTGGTATATTTTGACCTGATGATGTGCTGTCCTTATGGTCTGACTGATAAGTGTTTACTAGAACACCAGTACTGTTTTCTCATTCCTAGTAAACTGAGTGCAAATAGAAGAGGAGGTAGGATTTTGGAGGTTATAAAAACTTGTTGCTGCATACCAGCTTTTTACTGCTAGCATTTCTGAAGGGCCTAAACCCTCTTCTGACTGCACCATCCACACTCAGTTTGAAGGTACACTAGAAAGTCTCATCTCTCGGTCAGAAATAGCATCAGTCGGGAAGACTAAAACCGTTACAAAAATTAGTTCACTAGGGTTAAGTGAGTGTCACTCAGCTTTTAATACCCATAAGTATTGCGAAATTCCCATAAACGAAGGGAGAGGAGGAGGGAGAAGTTTGTACTCTCAGTCTCACAAAACCCAAGGAATCCATGTCCACTGGGAAGAAGCAGCTGCTAAGGTGCTCTGAGGTTCTGAGGTGGTTAGAGTCAGGAACTGACACTCAAAAGTCATTGTTGGAAGTCCTTGCCTAGAAATCTTGCTGACTTTAGCAATTTCACAAAAATCTTGAACCTCCTCCTGGAAACCAACCAAACAACCAACCTTTAACTCATTTATTGCACAGAGTGAAAAAAAAAATAAGGGGAAAATAAAGCCTTGCATACTGTCCTGGTATGTTTAGCATGATTAGTGCCCAAAGCACAGAGCCTGCATAGAGCAATTGTGTTCTTCTTTCTTCTATCAGTAGACATGTCTGAGAGCAGCATCCTCCTCCTTCTCAGCCATCTAAGCATTCAGCAAATGAGTTTGCATTGTTGCTCATGGTATATGATTTCCAATACATTTTAAATCTCACTCAGTGAGAATGGGGACAACCTCTAGAGACTATATTAAGATTTTCTGAAATGTGGGTGATAAAGATGCTGAAGTCTGCAGATGTAAATGGTTTTGAATGAGGGAAACTGAAAACAAGTCTTCAAGTTCTTCAATTATAGTTTGTGAGGGCGAAGTAAGAAGAAAGCTTATTTTGTGCAAAATCAGAGAGCTTTATGCTTTTTATTTTTAAAAGTAAACTTTATAATTATTAATAATATTATTATATAGTTAAAAGCTGAAAATGATAGCTTCTAAGAAACTTTTTTCCTCCTAACCAACAAAAACCTAAAAAAAAGAAATCAACTAAACTTTATATTCCTCTGTGTCCAAGACTGAAATGTTTGAATAGACTAATAAGATTAAATGAAAAATAGTTTTACAATAAATAAACAAATAATTTTTACAATTCAGCATATTTAAAGGCAGTTACAAGAAGCAGAAAACACAGGGAGAGTGAGAGAATGAGAGAGAAGTGTGAGCATACATGCACATGCATATGTGGGTGCATGCGTGTTTGGGTTCTTTCAGAATAAATTTGGAATACATAAAAAAATGCAATATACAACTGACCTTACTGCTGCAATCTCAATATATAAGGCAGCTGGACAGGATTTTTCAGATTTTAGCTGCCTGTACTGAATGCCTTTTCCTCCACAAATACCTCACATTGCATTTTATTCAGGAGGGAACTTGTATACTTATTTTCTTGGAAAGTCCCAAAATGTACATAGGCATATGCTGGTTTAAGGCTTAGATCATAAAGAAAACAATAACAACCTCATTCAGTAGCATTAGTACTGCTACTATTACTACTACATTTCTCCTAAACTGATATTCTGGTCCAATGTGACACAGAAGTAAATATGCTTTTTATAAATCATACAGATTGTGGAAATACTTCTATGGATTTCATGCTAGAACTAGTATCAATAAAACAATTACTGCTACCACCAAATGAAAGGAAAAAAGAAACCAAAGTAATTAATATTTTGCTGCACTGTGTTGACATGTAAGTGGTACTGGGTGTGACAGCATTTTACATGCCCTGAATGACGTTCATCATCATCCTAATTGAAAACACTAGCAGGATGCTCACACCTAGAGCTGGATTAGGGTGACACGTCAGTGTACTGAAGGGCGTGGTTGATACACTCGTACATGACTCCGTAGACAGGAGAAATGGGTTGACTGGAGCATCTTGAACTTCAAAGGCAGATGCAAAGTCTTTCCCCAAGATTCCTGTGCTGTAGCAGAGGCTTGGGACTGGCAAAAAGGCAGTTCTGAAAAAAAAACGTGAGGCCTTGGTGACAGCAAATTGCACAGGAGTCAGCAATGCACCCTTGCAGCAGTGCAGGTAGACCTTTTGTTGGTGTGGCCAGCAAGCTGGGAAACATCATCATTCCTCTCTACATTGTATTGGAGAGGTCACAAAGGAAATCTGGTACTCATTGCAGGGCCACTCAGTTAAAGACAGACATCGGCAAGGTGGACCAAGTTCAGTGGAGGACCATCAAGATGCTAGGGGAAATGACATATGAGGAAAGGGAGATGGCGTTTCTTGGTTGAAGAAGAGCCAGTCAAGTGGAGACCTACCTACCTACCTTCCACGGCCTACAGAGGAGTTACAGAGAAGGCAAACCAAATCCTTTTCAGAGGCACAAAGGTAAACAGGATAACAAGTTGCATCCAGGGAAATTTGGACTGGATATTAAAGAGGTTTTCCTTTACAGAAAAAGTGTTTAAGTCTTAGAGCCAAGAAAGTTTGTGGAAACTTCACCACTGGGGATTTTAAAGCTTGACAGGTAAAGACTCTGAGCAACCCTAACCTGACTTTGAAATCACTTCTACTCACAGAAGTTGAACAGGTTGACCTCAAAGTCCCTTCTGATAGAACCTTTCTGTGATACTATGCTTCTTTGAAATGATTTATTCACATCAGGAATTTAACTGACCAGGAAGAAAGAAAAGCAAAAGTTTACTAAATCCTATAAAACTGAGCAGAACTAATTAGAATGAGAAAACTGTTTCTGTATCACTACCCTAAACTCCTGATTCATATCTATATAGCTAATTTTTAGCCATTGCAAGCACTCCAAAGACTAGTAGATAATGATCCAGAAAGTTAGTTTAATGCAATAGTATGGTGTGGGTCAGTCCAGCCAACTGGAGGTAGGGGACATCCATGTTTTCTGCCCTATCAGTCTCTGGATATTGATTAAATGCTGTGTCCAAGTGCAAGTTTGCATCCTGACAGTTTGGCTAAGGGTATGACAAATTCACAACTACATTCCACCCATGCAGCGAGGGGTTGCCTGTAGGCTCTCTGTCTGTAGTGGAATAAACAAGCGTATCTGGGATCTGAGAAGAGAGCTGCCTGTGCCAAGAGATGGATCAGAGTTTTCCAGGCAGAGCCATGCCTTAGGTCTGCAGTTCTTGAGACATGAGAACTGGATAAAGAGCACTCATATTCCTCTCTTCTCACAGGGTTTACAGCCTGACACCAGTTGAAAGTGGGTATGAACACTTTCAGAAAGATCTAGGCAAGGCAGAGGAGGACACTTATTGTCTCTATACATTAACAGCAGTTAGTGAGCTCCTTGTGGAAACAAATGTTTGCTCAAAAAGCAATAGCCCTCTTTCCTACCACCAAGCTTGAAGAGTGTCTCATGTCTTAGGACATTTTCTAATTGTCAGTTTATAGCTTTGTGAGGGTGGGAGGAAGAGTTGGGAATGCCTCCCCTCTCTGCTGTGAGAGCTGCTTAACTGAAGAGAATACAATAATTTATTTTAAAGGAAGGGAGTTTGGCCACATCTCAGAGACTTACACTTTGCAATTATACATAAACACTTGTAATAAAGGCTGTCTCTGTGGCTCTTCGTACTTTTGGACTGGGTAATTACTTATTCAAAGATAGATGCAAGCCAGAAAGCATTAGAGATGTGTTTCACTTTTTAAAAAGGTTGTTCACAGAAACCCCAAGGACTCCCAAGCTCAAGTGTACAGGGAACTGATCCAGCAACCTCATCCTTGCATGACTCCAAAGCACCTTCACATTCTCATTTATATAAGGGGCAAGAGGAGGAGGTCATTCATCTCACAAGTACGTGACTTTTTTTCTTTGTGGTTGCCTCTTCGGGTGTATTGTCCAGTGCAGGGCACAAGGGAAACTGCAACAATGATTGAACAGGTAAGTAGTGACTGTGCTACAGAAGAGGGGTGGGAGCAATAGCTCCTGATATTTCCTAGTAAATATGTGCTGGATTGTTTTTACTGGTAAACTGCTGCCTGTGCTAATGATATTAACGTGTAATTAAGTGTTATGTGGTTGCTTCTATTTTGGCAGTAGCAGCATAAACCAGAGCTTGTTCCTTCTTGTGAAATTGTAGTTTTACCCGTGGAATCTCTACATACCTAGCTCCAGTATGTTTTAGGGTTTTTATGTTGACAAAAATATAGTCTAATTCTACTTTATCACTTTATCTAC
Organism: Serilophus lunatus; assembly: GCA_013399895.1. Taxonomy (NCBI): domain Eukaryota; kingdom Metazoa; phylum Chordata; class Aves; order Passeriformes; family Eurylaimidae; genus Serilophus; species Serilophus lunatus. The sequence goes on from VXBA01003362.1 coordinate 68,288, forward strand.
TAGACACCGCGTTTACTTACATAGCAAATTAAACAGAGAAATACTGTCCCTGTTACCAGACACTTGATCTACTAATGCCCTACAGCTTCAGTAATAAATTATTTCAGGTTTGTAGTGTCAAACATCTGCTTGGTCTAACTACAAAAATAATACTGACTTGCCCCTTTGGCCTTATGCAACATTACTAGATATTTTGCATTCCTGTTAGAAATTCAGGAGTATTTATTGACTCAAGAAAACTCAGAATCCAAATTGTTAACTGAACATACCTGGAGTGAGAGTTTTTTATTTCCAAAAGAAGATGGTCCAAGATGGTTGCTTAAGAGATGAGAGTGAAATCCATGCAGCCTTGAATTTTCATGAAAATGGGTCCTTATCTCCAGGCTTCTATCAAATCTGCTTATGTTCTTCAAAACATGATGTACCACATCTTTTCCCTCAGAGGTGAAGACCCGAGCCTATCAAATGAGGCAGAATATGAGTTAAGCAAAGATATATTTTATATTCTTAAAACCTGCTCTGCCAATGGGCTTCAAGCTGTAACTTGCCCCAGTTACTATGACAGCTTCAATCAACCTGAAAGTTCATTATTTCTTTTAAGAAGGCTGCATTCATATTATAAGGCAAAAGATAATCCTTGTGAGTTAAGATAAATCCATAGACAGTGCTCACTTTAGTTCTAATTCTAATGAGAATCTACATATTTATTATGGAAATGTAAGTCGTGTGATTTAATTTTTCATATTGACAACACTGACATTGCTTCTTTATAAATTCACCTTTCACATATATAACATATAAAAAGCATTATTAACTTAAATCCTGTATTAAAAACACTGATCCATGCAGTGAAACAATCACATTACAGTCTTTTAATATATAGGGGCATAGAGCTCTTCCCACCACAGTCAATAACAATTTAGCCATTAACTGAAACGAAAGCAAGATTAAGTCTAGAAGAGATAAATGCTTTTTTTATAGCTACTATTAATGACAATGTCAAAGTAAAAATAACGAGTCAAATAGTTAATTTTGCACCACTGCTATCTAAAAACCTCACCCAAACCAAAAATCCTTCTTGCTAATGGCATTTATACCATCAATCAGATCATTTGCAACATCTGGAAAAGGCAATAATTGCTTCAGTTTGATTCTAAACTTCATCTTGGATTTAAATCCAAATAGCAATTAGCTACTGGGACTTGTGCCTACCTGCTCCCCACCTGTGAGGAATTTGACACAGTAAGTAGTCTCTGAAAGCACCAGTTGCCATTAGCCAGAGCTGCCTGTCTACACAATTTGGAGCACTCCAGTTCTCCTTAACAGAGGCTATGCTGCTCCCTTTCCATTCGTGTATATATATGGTATATGGGAGTCCTGGTTGACAGCAAGTTGAATATGAGCTGGCAGTGCTTTGTCAGCCAGGAGAGCCAACCATATCCTGGAGGAATCAGGCAAAGCATCACCAGCTGGTTGAGGGAGGTGATTGTCTCACTTTTGCTCTGCACTTCTGCAGCCTCATCTTGAGTGCTTGTACTGGTCTGACCCTGACCGGATGCCAGGTAGCCACTAAAGCTGCTCTCTCACTCTCCTCTGCAACTAGCAGAAGAGAGAAAATATAATGACAGGTTCATGAGTTGAGATAAGGATTGGGAGAGACTACTCACGTCATGGGCAAAACAGACTCTGAGTAGGGATATTAATTAAATTTATTACTAACAGAATCAGAGCTTGAGACTGAAAAATTAAATAAATCTTAAAAACACATTCCCCTCATGCCTGTGTCCCTCCTAGTTCTAATTTCTTCCCTCTGGTGGCACAGGGAGATGGGGAATGGGGGTTATGGTCAGTTGTTTGTGTCTCTGTTCAGCAGAGTCCTCTCACTGCCCCCTCTGCTCCCAGGGAGACAATCCTTCATGACCTTCTCCAGAGTCAGTTCGTTCCATGGGCAGCAGTTCTCCTTCCACAGGTCAGCAGGTCCCTAGCAGGACCCTACTCTAACATGGGCCTCCCACGGGGTCACAGCCTCCTTCGGGCATCCAGCGTGGGCTCCTCCACGGGCTGCAGGTGGATCTCTGCTCCTCCATGAACCTACATGGGTTGCAGGGACACAGTTGTTCCCCCATGGTCTACACAACAGGCTGCAGGGGAACCTCAGTTCCAGTGCCTGGAGCACCTCCTTGCCCTCCTTCTCCAGTGACCTTGGTGTCTGCAGAATTGTTCATATGTTCTTACTTCACTCTTCTCTGGCTGCAATTTTTCATCTACCCAATAACTTGGATTTTATTTGGCTCTTAAACAAGTTATCACAGAGGCATTACTATCATTCTTGATTGTTTTGGCCTTGGCCAGCCATGGGTCCATCCTAGAGCTGGCTGGCGCTGGTGCTGCTGGACATGGCGGGGACCTTCTGGCAGCCTCTCACAGAAGCCACCCCTGTAGTCCCCCTGCTACCAAAACCTGGCCACAGAAACCCAATACAGTGCTGTGCACAGTTTTGGGCATCACAGAATAAGAAAGACATAAAGTTACTACAGAGCATCCAAAGGAGAGCAATGAAGATGGTGAAGGGCCTGGAGAGGAAGCCATATGAGACAAATGAGGTCGCTTGGCTTGTTCACCCTGGAGGAGACTGACAGCAGACCTCACAGCAATCTACAGCTTACTCACAAGGAGAAGTGGAGAGGCAGACACTGATCTCTTCTCTGTGGTGATCAGTGACTGGACCCAAGAAAATGGCATGAAGCTGTGTCAGGGGACATTTAGGTTGGCTATTAGGAAAAGGCTCTTCAACCTGTGTTTGGGCAGTGGAACAAGCTCGCCAGGGAAGTGGTCACAACACCAAGCCTATCAGAGTTCAGAAGTGTTTGGACAATGCTCTTGGGCATATGGTTTTACTCTTGGGGCTGTTCTATGTGGGACCAAGAGTTAGTGTCAGCGGTCTCTGTGGCTTCCTTCCAATGCAGGATGTTCTATGATTTTCTTATATACTTAAGGCTGAATACTCTCGACTTGAAAATTAGATAGTAAGGTTCAGTTCTCCCCTTTGTTGTGATACTGATAAAGGAATGACTGGCCTAGCACATAAACTATCTTATAAACGAATCTGGGATTGAAGGTACCCTATCTACTTGCTGTTGAAAGAATTCCATCACACAGACCTACAAAAAAAAAAGTAGATGAAAAGTGAGGACAAAAGATCCCACCTGTACATACAGAATATCTACATGCTTACTTATAAGGGAGGCAAAGGAAGTATTTTGCTAACAGATTTTCACAGGCTAGGGCAGGGAAATGAACTTGTTTTTCTCATAGCCAGTACTCTGACTTCTACATGGTGTTAGACTTTCTAATCACATCAGGGCTTTCAACAATTTGAATACAGATTTCTGGCTCAATCTTTGTGTGAAGTAAACCTGTGCAACTTCTCTATTAAATTATTTGTATGATCTGATAGCTTCCCAGAATGGCAGCTGTAAGTCTAAAACAAAGGCTGGGAACTACTAGGAACGATACACAAGACTTGGCAGAACTGGAAGTTAAATGCTGGCTTCCAGCTTTGAGCAGATTCCCAGAGGCTGTTAAGCATTTTGTATTTTTGCAGAATATTGCCTGTCTTTGCAGTGTGGGAGATGAGGCAGCCAATATGAAGAAAATATGGCGAAAGCCAGTATACCTAAGAGGAATGAAAATATCAATTTTTTCTGCTCCAAGGAAAAGCTTGAGATTAAATAAGAACCAAGCTTACTTCTTCATGTATTTGAAACCAAACATAAACAAAATGGTTTTTGGTAATTGAAAATACCTTTTTTATTCCTTCCTTATGGATATTGCTGAAGAAATAAGTAGGTGGTAATGTATTCAAAGCATGTCTTGTCATGTCTAATTAACTACATAAAGAAATAAAATAGCCTTTTTCTTCAAATACATATAGCACATTAATTAGAAATTATATTTTTTTTTTTATCGGTAGACCTGAGTATTGGCTAGGAGAAAAAAAAAAGGACCCAGATTTTCTAAAATGTTACAGAGGGCCCTTATCACTCAGCTGTCTAAAGCAACCCTCATCGAACTGATTTAATAAAAAATATAAATATAATAAAATATTGTCAAAGAATTTATCTCATACATTGAAAAATTGTGCCTGGGATTTTATTTTATAACTGTTTGTGATTTGTCTTGGACATTTTAATCTCATATATGGAGACCATTCTCCTGTGATAAAGTTCTAGCCAATTGACATTGTCTCTTAATTATTTTTGTAACATATTCATTGTAGATTTTGCTCAAGTAAGAAGTTATTGTTTAATTTCCATGATGGATGTGCTCATTTCATAAGTATTATGTTAGTAGAGAGTATAAATCTGTGTTAACATGCATATGTCATTAGAGACTCTATTGGTTTTCAGTTTTCTGTAAAAAAATGTGTAGCCACTTGTAATGCCAGTAATAATGCCACAAAAAAGCAAGCCTATGAGACACTGAACTGCTTTTTCAACATCTACGTGTGTGGATAGTTCCAGTTAACATTCATGTGAGTAAGAATTACATCATTCAGTTGACAGATTTTGCATTTATTTTGCTTTGTTTTGCCTTGTTTTTTCTCCTAGAAAACACACACAGAGTGTTTTCTTGAGATTGCTTTCATAGTAAGATAAAATTTTCAGCTAAATGCAGCCAGAAACAAACCAAAAGGGCAGCACTTCTTGCCTACAGAGGATGAACATTTCTGTGCTGTGAGGGAAAATCCCAGACTTCTAGGGAAACCAAAGGGAGAAACTAACCATAGGTCTCCATTCTCTAAATCCCTTAATGTCAATTAACTCCTATAATAAAGTACCAAACATTTATAAGGGCGTCAAAAAAGGCACAGACTTTTAGAATTTCATGTCAAACTAGTAGTTCCTATACTTTCCCTTGTTCTAGTGGCCAGGAAGCTCTGGCACTCACAGTCATGGGCTTGCCCAGTTCAGCCAGTCCATTGCTCTCATATGCATCCCTAAGCATTGCGTTTTACTAAGGTTCATTGAGATTTAGAGTTCTGGAAGACCTGTGGTCTTCAGACAGACACAAAGGTCTGTCTAAAATTGCTGAGGCTCAATTATACTTCTGGGACAAAGCTAGAAGGCAAAAGTGATGAGGGGGATAGTACTTTCAGTAAACTACATGTCCACCAGATCTAGGCTGGGATATGCTGAATTCCACTGCATCATCCTGCAAGAAACTCAGGGCACAAATGCACCACTCAAAAGGATGATGGACAGCGCCATTTGTCTCAAAATAGCAGCAATGCTTGATTATGGTTTTCCTCAACAAGAGAAGGTAGGAAGGGCTCCTTATTTCACAGCATAGATAAAACTTAGGTAATCAAACAGGATTTAGTGACTAATTATAAAACTGTAACTGTGACCTTGGCACTCAGCTGTCACTTAATCCTGGGGGCAGCTTTACCGAGCCCCTTTTTTTTGACCTAACATGCCAGGAAGCTGAGGAACAAAGAGCAGTGCCTCAAACACCTGAGGGGATGCCAATACCCAGGATCTCAAGTCATGCTTGCTTTGACCTTGTGTCTTCCATGAAGGTCACTTTTCTTTCTTTACTGTCCCCCCACTTCCACAGGAAGAGGTAAAACTAGATATGAGAGATCTCAGTCTGGTGGAAACATTTCCTACTACTTGGACAAATATGAGCAATGTGCTAGTAAGCACACTTCCCATGTTCCTCACATGTTCCAGAGTAAAAGAGAGCTCTATGTTCAGCACAAATAAAGAAGATATGTGGGTCACTACCCTCGGACAAAAGTCCTACCTTTTGGAGCCAGTGACACAGCAGATCTTGTGTGAAACTTTGGTTCAGGACACAGGATCTGAGATGTGGGGAGTAATTTAGACACCCCTCTATGCCCAGGGTTTCCTATTAACTGCCCTAGGCAGCTTCCATTTCCCTTGTAGGATGCTCATCTCCCTGATTTGGAACACTGAACTGGGTTTTTTTGCAAAAATGGTGCCGAATAGTGGGTTTTGGTTTCCGTGTAGGCGCCCAGGCAACCCAGGGTTACACATGTTGGCACCAAGCCTATGGTTTTTAATACAGCAGATTCTGTTTGGGTAAACATTTGCCGGGACAGACATAAACCAGTTGCAATTCTTTTTATTCTTTTTTTTTTTTTTTCTTTTATGACCTTATCATCAATAAGATTCCAATTGCCTTGATGCCAGTTGATTTTAGTAGAAGCTTTCAGCGGCTTTCAGGATAGGTCTGCCTTAAAAAGCCAGCTCATGCATATGCAGCTAGTGGTAAATAAACGAGTATCTCTCTAATTAAAACACATCTAGGAAAGTCTAAACTAGTTTAACATCTAAATGACAGGTAATAAAGACGTAAGGAAAACCCAGAAATATTAGCCTTTTTAAAAAAAGTGTAAAAAAAGAATTGTAAAATGAATGGAGATAAACATAAGGGCATCTAGCATGAAAAAAAAATGAAAAAAATGACTGAGACAAAGTTGTAGAAAGAGATAAAACTCCATGTGCGTGACAAGTGGAAAGACATGGCAGAAATGTGCTCAGCTTCCCCAACATGCTATTAACGTTTGAGAAAAAACCCTAACGAAATGTTACAAACTAATTAAATTGGGCATACAGGGGAACCAGTGGGAATATATTATTATGCAAATGCAAGGTTTTCCCTACATAAAACAAATGCTAGGAGCTGGTGTAGCGGCAAGCAACAAGCGAGCAGGGTGGATGCTGGGCTGCCCAGGAGACACTGAGGGGCCCTGGAGCATCGCACTCGGATATGAATCACAGAAAATGGAGTAAAATCCCATGGAAGGAGAGAGGGTAGGAAAGAAAAAAGTATCTAGGACTTCCTACAAAGGGGAAAAAAGAGGCTGGTGCAGGACTGCTAGAGCAACAGTGCCATCTGCTGCGTACTCCCCTATGGAACCCAGATGATTTTAGCCGTCTGTCTCTGTGCTGCTGCAGCGACGGCAGCAACTCTGAAGGCTCCCTTGTAGCACTGAGCTGAGGAGGGCAGGATGAAACTCACCCTTCCCTCCAGTCCAGCCTTTGTGCCCAACTGTTTATACAAGCCTCCTGGAAAAACCTTTCTGAACTGTCCTTGTTAGAGTCATTGCCCATTAAAACAAACAAACAAACGAACAAGCCCAAAACCAAACAGACACTCCCCCCCGCGTCCCTTTTTCTTTCCTCTCAGCGTAGCAGAACCCCATGCTCGGACACTTTTGAAGTATCTAGTTCACTATAAAGCTGTCCATCAGCGAGACATATATTGTGAATGTGGAGGCAACCAAACAGCTGTTGTCCAATCCCTTTCCTGTGATGTATTTCTGTCACCTTGTAAAAGGGCTTTTTAACTTGTGCAAATCTGGTGTCAGTTTCAATCTATATTTTTATACATAGTTCTTTTCACAGTGATCATTGCATCTCTTAATGCCTTTATACTTTATATTATCTGAAGAAATTATAACAGAAAAGTCTAATCAATATTCTGAATTTTTATAATGTCTTCCATCATAGCTCTCAAAACTTATTTCTAAATATTGAACCTGACAGACACAATTCTGGTGGATTTAAGTCTATAATCCATATATCCATGTTTATGCATCTAACAATTTTAGCCTTTATTCAACATCCTTACTTTTTTAAAGAGTAGGAATGGATTTTTTGATAAAATCATTTCCTTACATGTGACCTCCTTCTGGATGCCTAACCTATTCCTTGAGGACATTTTGCAGGATGGATAGTCTAACCTCATTAGCTTAGGAGGTGTTGTACTTAATAGGCTCCATTAAAAAAATCCCCATATTGGGACATTCTGCTTTGAAAGTGTTAGTAGGCAAAAGGCCATTCTTGACATACTCTAGCATCTACTAATTTTCCTCATTAGACCATTGCTCAGGCACCTATTCTTTTTGTACATGTGCTGCAGAATCCCTGCATTTTATCTGCCGTGGGTATTTTAACTTTGGTTTTGTGTTAATTTGCAGACTTTCAAGCTGTCCTCTATATCTGCTGCTACTGTTTCTAGACTCATTAACTTCAAGTGGAGGCGAGGCTTTTGAAATTAGATGGTGAGGGGTTCTGGGGCAACAGATGCTGTGTGGTAACTCAGAGATGCTTCATATTGCAGACCTGATCTTCACAAACAAGGGTTTAAATTTGAATCTCAGAAAGAGATAAATCTTTCAATTAAGTGTTTGCTGTGACAAAAGATGACTTCCAAGAACTCCAAGCTCCCGCTTGGGTTCAAAATATGAATTCCACTCTCTAACGGTCATGAATGAGCACATGCTCCATCATTAAAGTTCTTGATTCTCTGCCTTAACACATACAGGCTGCATCAAGCATGCATTTTTTCTGACTGACTCTTTCTAGTCTTCTTAGAACCTTTTAAGATTACTTTAGATTGAATAGCTATAAGATCTGGGGGTTTCATATTAATTATTAACCTTGGTATCTGACTCCTATTTTAGGATCTACAGCTCTGAAAAAGGAGACACTTCTGGCAGTAGCTACTTTAGGAGGGTTTAAATTTATTAGAAATCAAACTAATCTATACCATCTCCTGCTCAGGAAATTGAATTCAAGAAGTTTGTAGGACTCGACATGGAGTTGACTAAGACTCTTAATTCACAAGGATGAGGAACATTTGCATTGAGATAAGAAAAATCTGATGATCTGTTTCTTGTTGCAAATCAAATTTAGTCATTCTGGAATTCTATCTACCATAAAAAAGTTAGTGGAACTTTCAAAAATGGAGAGCAGAGACTTTGTTCTTTAAAACTAGATGCAACAAAATTATCCGTTCAAAGTCAGAGACACTCATTTAGTGCATATTTAGCCAACAGATACTTATAATCAAAGAGTGATAACAAGTTCCCATTATTTGGTTATGGACCTCTGCTGGCTGAAGTCCCACACTGGCAATTTTTGAGAGAGTTCTTTGTACTTGTGAACTTGATCAAAAACAAGACTCAGCTCTGTATTTTCTTCCACAAAGTCAATGGACTAAACTCATTCAAGTTGCAGGGTTAAAATTAGCTCAATGTGTCTTTGTTAAAATGTTTATAATGCAAATGGTGGCTGTTCACAGAAGAACTAACAGAGAGTCTGTAGAAGGATTCGTTTCTTCGTTACTTCACAGGACAGCTGGAAGATACCACCAGGAAGAAATATATATCTTCTTGTGAGTCTGAAGAAAACCCTACCTTCCTATTGTGTAAACTCTTGGCTGCCCATTTCCAAGAAGGTGATGGACATCTTTGTGCCAATGCCTATTAGCTACAGTTAAGAACATTATTAAAAGCTCACAGATGCAAGTTATTCCAGTTAGTGCAATAAAACCTAAATAAATAACTTGATGGATATTCCATCTGAAGTCAGAAGTTTCTGCATTTCCTCTGCCTAACGCCTGCTCAGGGAAAGTAGAACTGATCTTCAGTGAGGGACAGCTGTGGGAACTGTCTCTGGAAAGTGAGGAATGGCTGTAATCCCTGCAAGCTATGGACAACCAGGCTCAGTCTCAGGTACCTTTGTCATAGCAAATGACTACAGGAATCCAGTTTGCCCAGAAACAGCTTTTTGCTGCCAGCAGCCCTCCATGCGGGGATGAAGACATCTGACACTGATGTTAACTGAGCAAAACCTTTTGAAGCAACTGGATCCCAGTGCTACAGGCATGCTCTGGATTAGAAGCAGAAAGTGGGGGGAAGTCAGACAAGGGTTGAGAGGGGAAGTATTTAAACTCTTAGCAATACCTCCATCCTCTGGCTACACCTGTGTGAATGCTGCTCCAGCTTCTGATGTGTTTTGTAAACAGTGAGCTAAATTCCTAGCACAGACAAGACTGAAGAAGTGAACATTTCTTGATTTCCAGCTTTGCAAACACCTTTGACCACCATCTCAAAGTCTGATAGCCTGAGAGTATATTAATGAGCAGCTACTTCCCAACTGGAACTCTAATTTCAGCATTTCTTCTCCTTGTGTTGTCTCCTGCTGCTATCTCGAGCGGTAATACAGAGGTGCATAAGCAGCTCAAAGTTGACTTCAGCAGCATAGGTATCTAAAAACAACCAGGAGTGCTTGGGACATGGAAGCAGATATCCTAACCTTGGAATGACAGCTCTCTTTCATCTGAAGATAGGGTTATGAATATAGCATTTACTTTTATACCATCAAATAGAAATGATAACATAATGGACTGGCACTTCTGCTGTTATTCTGCAGCTAAGAAAACACATAAACTGAAAGGCCATGGGAATGATTTTTTTGCAGTTAGCCTTAACTCATCTTCAGATTTAGAAGTATAATAGGAAGTCAAAAATGCACTTCTACTATGCCCTATTTAACCTATGAGAATCTTTTGCTACAAGAAGGGGTGGGCACATTGGGTCAGAAATTATATACAGTGCTAATGATATATTAGACAGGAGATAATAAGCCTTTCAGGGATTCCTAAATGTATTACTTGTTAATTTAGGAGGTACCCTGGGTGCAACTTATGAGGTGGTACTAATTTAGAAGGTATCATGAGTAACTCTTCTTGCTGGAGGGCTGATATGTAAATCCCATTGTGCAACAGGGAAAACGAAAATGCTCCTTCCATTAAGTCTGTGATCTGTCCTGCACTTCCCAAAGGGAATAGTATAATTTAGAAAGCTGCCTCCTAGGATGTTGAACAATCACGCCTCATCAGTGAGATCTCTAGATTAAAAATGTGAACATTTTTACATTACTAGAGGGATTATTGTATTTTGCTTTATTTCATATATTTGACATCAAACTACCATGTAATGAGTATAATGTATTAAAATGTCCTTCTAGTCATATTATCTGCCTGCTTTTATGTAATAGGACTTTAACTGCATTTGTTCAGTAATACCATAGAGCGGTTTGATTTATATTTTGTAGTGTCAGGCTGAAATGGACATTAAAACTGATTGTCATAGTCAGTTCTGATCTGTCTCTGAGTTTCTGTGGATTCTGAAACAGGAGGTTCTCCTCGGAGGCAGAAGAGTTTTTGTAACCTTCTTTTAAACGTAAAACTGATGCAACACCACCTTCCACGGAGCTGGATGCACTTCAGGTATCCAGCAGTAAGCAACAACACTATTTTCAGCTGATTGATTCCTTCCAGAACTAGTGAATAAATTATCCTATTATGCTGTTACTGTATTTTATATAGAACCACCTCACGTACGCCAGGTCCATCCCTCTTTACAGCTGTATGCCCACAGCTGCCACCATACTCAGTGGTCAGAGCTATTCCCTTGGTGCTGCTTTGCCAGGGTGAGCATCTCATGCAAAGAAACCCCTCTTCTCCCCAAAAAATCACCTGACAGTCATGGCAGGGCAGTGCTGAGTTTCACACAAGACATGCAGATCAGCTAGGTCAGTCCAAACCATGAAAGCAATTTGTGCTTCTTTGCCAGCTCCTATTGTCTTCTTTTTCTTTTTTCAATCTTTTCTCCTCCTGTCCTGAAATTAAAGCAAATACCTCTCTGTGAACAGTGTTAATTGTTACTGCTCTCTGTAATTGTGGCTACGCATCATTGTTCCAACTTCAGACTCCAGCTTCCCGTCTATAGGATTGAAACCAAAGAGTAGAAGTGCCTTACACACAGGTGAAAGGGAGTGAGGCAGGCATACTTTTACAGCAGAAAAGGAAAACTAGACATAAATCTCACTGTCTACAACACATGGTAAAATCAGAGGCTAGACAACAGAATCTTTTCTTGCTTTTATATGTTTCTAAATCATTCTGTACCAATATGACAACAGGAGACCAAAGATACAAAGATTCCAAAATACAGAGGCAGTCAATTTATGTGGAGCTTCAATGACAGTAGGAGGGAATCTTTGGAGAATATCAGGAGATGACAGGAATTCTTGGTGCTTCGAAGTGGCACAGGAACTCTTATATCTTTAACATTTGCAATAACTCTTCAGGAGCTGGTTAACATAAATGTCCACCTAGAATCATACTGGAAACCGAGGATTTAAGAGGTACAGAGACATGGAAAAATGCCACTAAGTGTAAAGTATATTCTGCTCTTCAGGCTAGATTCTGCTTCCTGAGGCTTGTTCTCCATTTTTTATTTATTCTAGTTGTTCGTTTGGTTGGTTGGTTTTTATCCCCCTGTGTAGTTGATGAAGACAGGCCTCTGCTACTGATTAACTTGTTTTGGATGGCAAATTCAGAAAAGGAGGGTTGAATTGGTGTCAGTCAAGCAGTCAACTTTAATTAAAAATGTTGAAAATCGTTAATAAGAAACAAAGAGACAAAACAAAAAAGGATGGAGAATGGGTAGCAATAGAAAAGAGAGAGCACAATAAAAAAGCCCATGAAGGACAAAGGGAAGGAAAAGGCAAAATAATTAATGGGAAAATACAGAAAACTAGTATGGAAGAAACTGTACATCAGTTGTCCCAGCCTCTTACTAAAGTACATGTCTGCCAGCAGCCCCTAAAGTGGTAACCCTTTCTTCCTTGGCCCCCTTATATTTTATTCATTACCTGATATTTTAAAATATTCTCTTGCCACTATGAACTGCAGCAAGGCACCTTTAGGGCATTCCTGCTGTGCATTTGTGGCTGAATATGCACACAAGCCTAGGTCCTCCTCAGAGCAGTCAGCTGCAGGTTTAGGGAGTACAAGAGAGGAGAGATAGTTGCAGACTGTTCCAACAGTTTGGTCATCATCACCCTGGCAACACTGGCGAAAGAAAAGAGAAGCTTATCTTTATCCAAATCGAGACTATGTTAAATTGATGTAAATGTGAAAATGACTTACTGAGAAAAGCCATTAACTTCACAGAGACATCTTGAAATGTCACTGCTTCGCAACATACTAACCTCACTATGGAACATGAAATAGCCTTGCAAATGGACGACTGAGATGCCAGGGAGAATTCTGGGTCTCTGGTGAATTTCTCCTCCAAGCCTCCAGCTCCTTAGGAAGATTTGGATATGCTGGATGAATTTTCTCACCCATGCACTCTAATATCTGCATGCCAGTCAAAAGAAGACGAAACATCTTAACTGCTGTAAATTCAATTCATAACTTTGAGCCAAATGATAAATAAATTAATCTATCTCTGATATGGGCTTTGTGAAACTGAAAATTTACCAGGTCTAACTAAGAGCATTCATTTACTTTCAGTTCTCTAAGCTCTGGAGGATCATTTAGACAAGAGCAACCTCTCATCCTACAAACAGGACTAGAAAGTGTAGTACCTGAACTCTGTAAGACACTGCCTTTATATTTTCACTCAATATAAGAGGCTATGTGGATTAGCAGAAAAGACTATTATATTTACGTATCCAAATAAAATACGGATATTGGAGCGCAGGGTTAAAAGACATACACCCGCTTTTTACAAACAACAACCTACTAAAGTTCTTCTGAAGTTAAAGGAAATTCTGAATCAACTGTCTCTAGGAGCAGCCCAGACAATTTGAGTGTGAAAATTGCATCTAGGCCAAAATGGACTCCAGAAGCATTCAATTTGGTGTCAGATCTATACATTCTGTTAGACAACTCAGGCTATGTAGAATTTTACTTCTTTTCTTCTTCTGTGGACAAAAGAAGGCATTTCAAATAGTTCACTGTAAGACCTACCAAACCTGTAATGACCAACAGAAAATTAATGTCTCCTATAATTATTGATCAATTAAAAAAAATTAAATGTGAATTATTTTAAATCCTCACACTGCTTAATAAAATTCCAAAGAACTTTGTGATATAGAACACTAAAAAAAAACATAAAAAATTGATGCATAAGTAGTTCAAAAGCAACATCATTTACCATCATATGTTTTCAGTCCTGTTAGGATGCTAGATTACCAGCATTTTATTTGCAGCAGAATATGCTACTTTTCAGTTGGCTCACAAAGCATGGTAACATCCTCTCAAATACCTCCAAGCATCCACACACAAAGGCATATGCACACAGATGCTCAGAGAGGTTTTATTTAATAAATTGAATTCAGTGTTAGTGGGTTTATTTTATACATGCAGAACACACAAACACCATTCTTCACAGTGTAGTTCTTCAACTGGAAAGAGAAGGTAAGTGTGCTGAAAGATATACTGGACCCTTGCGCACAGAAATGGCATAAGGCATGTGGAAGGGCATTATCCTAAGCAAGACATATTCTATCGAATGAATTTTCCAAAGTGAAGGTTTTATTCTTCTGTATTCTTCAGCTCTCCTATCAGAGCCATTCACAGGGCATATTACTATATGCCAGAGAGATTTCTCTGCTTACATAGGCAAACAATCTAGGAACCACTAGTAACTTCTGTTGTTCCATATAGTGAAAATATATATACATGCATGGACCAATAAAACCCCCCATATATACATGCAGAGACTTCCATCACATTTTTAAGAACAAAAAGGACAAAGAATAAGCAAGGAAAGTGTAATGAAAATAACCACATTTTCTAGGTGGAGGCAATTTTTTTTTACTGTAACAGTTTTGCTGTTACTTAGTAACTTCTTTTCACTGATTTTGGAATGGTATTTTATAAAAAATACAGGGGATCCTTTTGAATATGTCCCGCTTATCCCTGTTTTGAGGCAGAACGTTTTAATAGCTCCCTAGGATTTTCTGATATTGGAAGCATTTGGCACAGAGCACTGTAGGTGTGTTGGTATTTCTGTGATACACCTTCTCAGCAAATCTGAATGTTACACCATTCTGAGAGATAGTACATTTGTACCCTACAGCTTCACTGACCTTACTTCAGATGAATTCAGTCTGCAGATGTCCTGCCGCTCTCTCAGGCCAGAGGAGAGCAAGGAGTACTTCAGCAGCTCTCCTTTTGCAGTGACTCCAAGGAAGACTGTGTGCATCTCTATCAAACATGGAAGCAGCATCCTGGGACTAACCACTGTGTGACACCTCAAAGGCAGGTGCATAAAGATGGAGTCATGAGCATGACACCTGTTTTGGGGAGGGTAGCCATCCTGTGACCCGTGGTTGTGGAGCCTGCCAGCCTCCTCTGTCCTGCACTCTGCACATGGAAGGTAAGAGATAGGATTGTCTGTATATTTTCAGGCCCGCCCACACCTGGCAACACTGCTTTTGCAGGAGGAGAAAAGCAACTAGTTGCTTCTGTGAATATGCCAATGACCCAAAGGCTGGAGATCAGGAACAAAATGGAGCAATACCTGTTTGCCTCAAAGAGTTATCTCAAAAGAGCAATTTTTATTTTTTTTTTTATGTCTGGGAAGTGGAAATTAAAATCAGGCTATCCATCAATGAATTTATGGTATCTGAAACTCCTCTGAGCCCTAGGAAAACATAAAGCTCTGCCCTTTGGTCTTCTTCTCAGTCTGCCTGGGTAAGCTCACTTTATGAGGCAGCATAATTTGCAGTGACCTTTTCTGAAGCTGTTGATACACTTCCTGCTTCACTGGAAACCACCTTTTTAGCCATGCATGATGTGACTCCACATACACTGAAGTATAGGTTTCAGGCTTTGTCACTAAACCTTGCAAAGTAATCTCGTGCCGTAGGTGGTGTTACTGGTGCAGGATGCTGGGCTGCAGAAGGCAGTGCTGTGGAACAGGATTTGAAGGCTAGTTGGCCCTTGCTGCACCACAGATAAATACAAGAAATCAGTGGGGGAGGGAGATCTTTTGTGATAGTTATTCTGCCTCTCACTTTTACAGAGGAAGGATCATGAAATTTTATAAAAGGATTTTCAGATTAACTCCACAGTTGATTATTTAAGTGTACCTCTGTACCAATATATCTAAAGCCTTATGCCCATTTGAATGTCTATTGAGTTTTTAAATCTTGGTTTTGCCACATATAAAATAGGAAAAGCATATATTCTCTTACAGATGAAAGTCCTTCTAGAGCCAGAAGTTTTCCTTCAGCTGTAACTGTTTCAGGAGTTCAGCTCTCACATGTGAGAACTACAGAAGCATGTATGACATCTTAATAGGCATATTGTCCTAATATTTTACAAATCATTATATATATTGTTATTTTTATAGAATTATTTTCATGCATACTAATTGTACTTAATAGAACTGTGCAAAGGCAGTCTGAAACACTCAGGAACTGCCATCTGAAAGCTGTGCAGCAAATTTACCTTTGAAATTTTGCGAAATAGTACTGAGCAGATTAGTTCATTTTCTTTGCTTTCTTTCTTTAACACTATTTTCTTTTATTTATTTCTCATGTGGTGAAGACCTTTGAGGCTTCTTTCTTTTATTGTTTAAAAAAATAAGCTGAAGTATCAATGATTTTTCTACTTGCAGAAATTATATGCTGTGATACGTTTTTTCAAGTGATGTGCTGGCCTAGCACAGTAAATAATAAGTCCAAATCTCTCCAGAATAAATGCAATATTTTTCAGATACATCCTCCTTCATTGAAATGATTTAAAAATGTTGACTGGAAGATATGTTTTCCTGAAGCTATAGTGTAGTAATAGGAAATGGATTCATTTGTGTCCTAAAAAGTTTAAATTGCAGAATGCATATTTGAAGATTAAAAGAAGCATGGAGGAAATATCACTAAGTTGGCAAAAAATGAGTTGAGATTTTTTCAATTAAATTAATAATCATAAACTTTTTAATCTGAATTTCAAGAAGTTTCAGCTGGAATCTGAAAAAGTATGTTTTGAAATGTCACTTCAGTCCACATCTTGGAAATTGTCCACATCTTGGAAATTGGTCCTTGTAGGGTCTTGCTGCTTTGCCCATGTAACAGGCTGGTGTTCCTGGCCAGGTTACGTGCCCATGGGTGCCCCACAGGGCTGCTGGGACATGGGAATGAATTTTGGGAAGTTACTTGTAACAAGCTGCAGGAAAAAATTTGCCAATGTGCCAGAGCTAGTCAGTAGCCTCAGCAGCAGGTATAACACACTTCAGCTTTAACTTCCCATGAGGTATTTACAGCAATACTTCAGATGAAAGTTTTTCTTTCAGTCAAAGGTTGAAACACTAACTTTGGTTAGGCCAAAAGCCTGAAACCTTCCAGTTTTCAAAGGCTTTGCTTGTTGACTAGACTTTAAACTTTTCACAGAATATGGCTTTCTTTTCAAATGTGCCACCAGTGTATTTGATGACAGTTGAGCAACAAATTGTATAGCCCTGTTGTATATTACATTTATCCAAATCATATGACCCCAGACTATGTTCTTTCTACTTTGCTCTTGGTTTTGTCCTTTGTTTTATCCACAGGAGTTTTTCTAAGCATTTGGAGAACTTTTTTGAGTGATAGCCCTAGAAAAGTCACCCTGCCAAAAGAGTATCCTTTCCATGAGTGTTTCCCACCTTTTCCATTCCTTTATAGAACATCAGAACCACAAAAAATAATAGATGCATCAAAAAATACGCTGCTGTCAGGCTTAGGATGAGAACATGTCATTGTATAGTAGAAACAAGCATAATGTTACACATGCACTTCTCTGCAAGATTATAAAATTAAACTCATATCATTTGATATACATAGAAACGGTACTGTTGTCATGTATTATGAGATATAACTACAGACTCTTTAGCATTTCAGTTCCTTTTCCCCCTGCAATCTGCACAGCTAATATTAGGTGACAACGCTGAGATCCACTAATTCTTTTCTAATGCCCTGCTCAGAACTAGAGCCAGCATGTGACATTATGCATTCTGTCTTCCTCCTGTGCCCTTGCTTGCTTTCTCTATCTTGGCTCCTCTCAGATGCAAATACATACATGTTTATTTGCCTCTCATGCATATTTCTTTACTTTAACAGTGATGTACAGTCTTTTCTTTTTATAAGAATTCAGAATATTACCTTCAGTCATGTGAAATCATTTTCTGTATCTCTCAGAAAGGTATTTATAAGGGTCTTCATTGAAGAAGGAAAGAAAAATTGCAGCGGATCTGTAGAAATTATTTTCTTAATAGTAAAATCTGAATTATACATTAAAGTACCATTTATTCAATCAATTTTATTATTCTGTTTAAAAAGACAGTCACTTTTATGTGTTTTGTGGGCTTATGAAGGTTTATTAACTTGAGTAAAAGGTTATTATTATTCAATCAAATAATTGAATTCTAAATTATTGGTATTGCACTTCATATTATAACTGCTTTTCCAGATGCATTTGATTATGTCAAATTTGCCTTTTAATCCCCTGTCTGGAGACCATTTTTGCTCTTTTTTACCCTTGCAGTGGCATCCTAATGAACACATATGGTCCAGCCTCACATCTTCCATGTAAATTACTGTGCATACCTCTTCTAGTCAGATCACATCAGAAGCTATCTGGTGTCATATAAACCAGGATACTGATACGTGACGAATCTTTTTAGGTGATTAATGCCATAGGCATCTAATTTTCCCGCAAAGCAATATTGCAGTGTTTATGTGAATGCCAGACTTAGTAATATGAAATGGACATTTAGAAAAGTTAATAATCTGTGCCTAATCCCCTCCAAGAATTATCTGTTGGTATTTCTATAAATAATTGCAGCTTTATTTCTTGTCACTAATGGAATCACATATTAATTTGTTAGATACATTGTTCATTAAGAACTTGGAACTTTGCTATAAATCTCATTGCATGGGTGAAATAAATACATCAGGCTAATCATAAAATATCTTTGCATTTGAAACATATATTAAGTTAAAAAGTCATAAAATAATTATGGTTTGGTGTTTGTTTTCTTGCTTTGTTTGTTTACGTAGTTCTTGAGCAAATGTGCCCTTCAAAAAGGTTTCATGTTTGCTAGGAACATAAGACTTGTTCCTGACTGCACACTTGGCCTGGGCCTAACAGTGAAATTCTCAATCAAAATAACAAATCATACACAACAAATCCAGCATAATAAAATATCTGGGCAGGCAGAACCAGAGTGAAATTTTTTGTGAGCATTCTCCATAGCTAGCATTCAACACCACGCCAAAAATATTTGCATGGCCAAAGGTGATGTGTTTATTTGCATGTACCTATGCTGTTATCAGGCTGCTCCTACCTCTGATGAATAGTTCTTCCCTCGGCCAGGGATTGTCCATTAACTTCACTGGAAGCAGGACCAGCCTTTCACAGCCTTCCATAATTTTAAGCAAATTATATTTTAGAAAGCAATCACTGATTCCCGAGAGTTGACATAGGAAGCACTTTAAAAATGGTTTTCAATTCTCTTAATTAGCTCAAGAATTACAGTCTCATTACTCTTTTACACTGCCATTACAAGCATTTATCTCAACTGATTTCAACAGAGCTGCTTCTGGTTTACACTGGTGCAAAGGAACAAAAAAAACCAGGTTGCATTAATTGTTAACAGCTCTTTCATGCTGCCTCTTTATTACCAGACAAAACTTTGATGAAGGATATTCACAAAAGATCAATATGAGAAACCACATAAGACCTGACTTTATGCTCCTGGCTGATACTGAAAATCACAGAAATAACTATTTGTTTTCAAAGCTCTTACTTAAGGTGCCGACTGGTTTGATGCTGCTTTTCCTGAAAGAAATATTCTACCTTTAGGAGATGTACTGCTTCCTGAGTAAGGTCACTCCATAGTTCAAATTAGAGGGATGCTGAAAGGGGAATGGAGAGCAGTTGTACATCTAGCAACGAGCAACTCTAGCCTTAGTTTGAGGGAAGAACCTGCTGTCCTTTCTCTGCCTTGTGCAAATACTGCTTCTGGCTGTGTGATGCACTGTTGCCAGCATCCTAGGAGGCTCCATGGGAAGAGCTGCATGCCTCACCAGAGAAATTAGAGTTTGGGGGAAATTTGGGATCTTCTTCAAAAAAACTGGGAAATCGCCTGATCAAGAGCAAATCTTTACCTGTAATTTAGAGACCAGAGCACAGCTGTGGGGTAAACAACAAACGGTATTGAACTGGCCGGTAATATATTGTCTGTAAGCTAATATAGCTCAGGTTGTACTCATTGACAAAAGCAAACATTTCCCTTTAGATTCATTGAGATTACAATTTGTTTATGTAGTGGTTTACCTGCGTATGAAGAAGTGTGCAGGAGTAAAAATGCAACTGCAATCACATATATAGAAAATCCAATTTATGTTAGTATTTCTCCAGCCTAATGGCTGTCAAATACATGTTTCTGCATATCTGGCAGTCTGCCCTAATTTGTTTCTGTCAAATGAAAGACAAATTTTTTCACAACTTTGTCGTCATATTTTTTTCTAAAAACACCCCAAGCCCACCAACACTGAAGGTTACAGAGGTGGATATTTTTAGAAAGTTTGCTCTTCACACACTTAATCAAGACTATCATACTTTACTTGCTTTCCTTCAACTGTTACTAAAGCCTTCCAAAGCCTTTGAAATCCAAGCGTTACCAAGTGGAAATGCCTGTGCAGGAAAGCTCTCCAATGCAACTGAGTCTTGATGACAGGCTTAATCCGAAGATCAGCGGAAGCTCAGTTGTGCTCCTTTTTCTCCCTTAGGTAGTTGAAGAGGACATCCAGCCCTCCCTCGACAACCTCAGGCAGGGGCCGGGACAAAGGGTTGTGGGCTATGTGGAGGCCTTTGTCCATTGGGTTCCAGGCAATGCGCCGCAGCCGGCGCAAAAGGTAGAGATCGTCAGGGAGACTCTGTAGGGCATTGTAATCAACGTTTAGTAACTCCAGGGTGGCGATGTAGCAGAGAGAGCGTGGCAGATTGCGTATGTTGTTATTCTCTACGATTAAGATTTGCAGATTGACCAGATACTGGATACTCTCTGCGATGTTTTCCAGCCTGTTGGACCCTAGGTGCAAGAAGTCTAAGCTCCTCAGAGCAAAGATGCAGAGGGGAATTTGCACAAAGCGGTTGTTACTGAGGTTCAGTTTCCTCAAACTTGTCAGGTCAGTGAGGCTCAAAGGCAGTTGTGAGATGCGGTTGTGCGAGAGGCTCAGGACCTCCAACTTCCTGCATAAGCTGAGCTCAGCTGGCACTTCTGTCAGACAATTCATATTGACAAACAAGACCTTCAGGTTCCTCAGCAGCCCGATCTCTTTAGGCAGACACTTGAGACAATTGCCACCCAAGTTCAGCACTACCAGCCTGTCCAGTTTCCCCAGCGAAGGAGGAATCATCACCAACTGGTTGCGTGAAAGGTTCAGCTTCTGCACTTCAGGCAGTCCCCACAAGAAGTCAGGAGTGCTGGTCATCCCTTTCATTATGAGGCTCAAGCTGACATAACGCAACCCCCGTTTCAGCAGTGACTTGGGCTCTCTCCCTGAGAGTAGGGCATCTTCCCATGCAGGCAACTTTGCACCTTTCCTAAGAAAAACCATGCTCCTTCGCCCCTTGTTCTTTGAATGCTCAGTTCCCATAACACTCTGGTTCCCTCCCGAGAGAAGTGGAGTTTTCTTCCCTTGCAAGTGCTACACCAATATGCAAATGCCAACAGAGCATGACAGCTTGCAGGAGGCGGGAAAGTCAAAGCAAGGAGACAAGGAGGAGCCTGTGAAGTGCAAATCAGCCCAGCCCGGCCGTTTCCATAGCTGCTGAGGGAAAGTTTCAGTTTTGGGGGCTTATGTTGATCTTGGTGCATACTCTGTAATGAAATACTTGCTCCTGCCTTGTGAGTAAACCTTTTCAATTCAAACTGAATGCCACAAGACAGCTGTCACTGTCATTTGGCCTGGGCTTTATTGGACAGATACGTATCTTCACTGCAAAAAGGTCACAAGGATGCTGTATATAACTTCACCATGTCAGCTTTCTTGGCTATGTGGTACATACCATGGCTGCAGGACAATTAACAGGAGTGACTTTAAAAAAAACAAACAAGCCAACTAATGAAGAAAACAAGCAAAATGGCCATCATTTCAATTTAGATTTAAAGGCTGTTTTCATAATAATTTCTATTTTGATGTTCCTGATTACACTAAGGTATTTACTAGTCTACCATAATACTTTGCATGCTGCAAGAACACTGGTAAAGACTTTTTTTATGTGAGTCCTTGTTTTCTGCTTAACTTAAAAAAAAATAACGCTCACAAAAAGTGTCAGCTTTTATATTCCCTTTGTGGGAAGGATAGGCCTCTTTCTTTTTAGAAGTGCTATCACCTTCACTGCAGCAATGATATTTTCCAGTGGTATCTGTGCCCACTTACATGATTACTTGCTACTCACGTCATCAAGTGTTAGCAGTCATACGTCGTAGCTCTGCCCAAATTACTCTGTCCTAAATGTCCTGTGCTACTTTCACATTATCAACCAGATTTTTGGGGGCTTTGTGCTCTAGAAAATAAAGCCTCTTGATGTCCCTTTCGCTGTGAACTTTCATGTCTTTCTGGGCTATTCTGGGGTACAGGGGACTAGCAGTCAAATAGCTTGAACTATAAATGACATTTAGATCTGATATAGAGGGAGTGACGGGAGAGGAAGGAAGCAGTGAGGTATAATAATACCCAACAACAGCTGAAGTGAGCTCTGCTGGTGAAAGGAAATTGTATTGCTACATGAATACTCATGCAGTGAGTTTAAACTCAAAGGGACTGCAAAAACGATTTGCAAACACTTTAGATACCATTTAAACTATGTGAAAATTGTAACAACTAGTACAAGATTTTCAGGGCTTTTCCTCTCCATTGGTTCCAAGGTGATGAAGATCTGTTGCTGCTTCCCGAGAGATTTGGTGGTGTACGTACCCTCCCTTACCACCTCGTTTCAGAGATCCTCACCTTAAAACCTTGCATAAGCTCAGATGTTAAAGGATTATGCAGGAAGCTGCAGCTGGGAGTCAAGGCACACCAGTAACCTCTTTGGAGTCAATCCCCACATTCCCTTCTTACTGCCAAGCACCACTCAGACTCCTTTGAGCTCTGGGTCCCTCACAGAGCTGCATCTGCTTGGAAAGAGAGGGGAGAGACATTCCTGCAGGTGCGTCTGGCAAGTGGGGTCCTACAAGAGGACAAGAGCCGACAGAACCACAGTGAGCAGTGCAAGACAGTGGCAAGCTGAGTGAGCCATGCAATTAAAACCTCTGCTTTAACGAGGCTGCCAACTGGTCCTGAGGCTGAAATATTGCGTTCCCTGGAGTGCCTGGGCAGGCCTGAAAAGGGCTGAGGCCAGTTTTTTTTTTAGAGCAGAATGGCAGACTGACTGTGAGTTGCACATCCCTCCCTCACAAGCACGTTTTGCCAATATTTGTCAACTTGCAAATGAAAGGTATATTAAATGCCATTGCAGCCATAAACTCTGACTCTTGTTAACCATCATCCCTATATGCTGCTCAGAGTGACAGAGATAATCCTGCTGCTGCAGGCAGAGGAGCTGATCATCAGAGGAAAACCAGCAGCTGGCCAAGCTCAGGTCAGATTTGGCCTTGTGTGATGGGGCACGTAAGGCTAAAATGTGGACCTTCAGCCCAAGAAAGTGGAGAAGGAAAAGCAAGAGCCTCTCATGAGCTCAGTCTCTGGGTTTTTCTGCCTAGCTGCTGTTAAAAATGCAACTATTATGAGGGAGCTTTCATGGATTTGAACAAGGCATTTCCCTCCTGCAGTGGCAAATATGAAGAGGAGAAGAAAGCTTTTTAAAGAGCATTAGTAAAGTTAAGTATTTCCCCTCTTTTAGTCTCACTGTTGGAACAAGGAACCTGCTGCAGCTCTACCCAGGATCTGGCACTGCTCCCCTTGACTGGGCTCCTACCTGCAATCATGGCCCCACAGTCACTTCAGAACTCTTCCTTCTGCAGGTCACTTTTAGTAACAAACAAAAACAAAACACAAAGGAAACACAGTCTTCCCATAGTCACAGCCTCCCTGCATGGCTGGCCAGATATTTTTGGATGAGAACGTCCTCCTCATCTCCAAAACACTGTCTAGAGTTCACTGCCCAGGGACTTGGCCGTGCCCACTCTGGCCTCTTCACCACAGAAATCTCTTTTTCCTAACAGTGTGACTCAGCCAAAGTGCTCTGTGCCCTTCCCTGGCTTTGTCCCATGCTGTCCATTTGAAACTAAGCCTCTGATACAGACCAGTTCAGTCTGGGCTGGGCTGCTGCTAGAAATCTTCACTTAGGAATTTCTACCAAAGAAAATGCTTGCTCTGCTTTAGCCTCATTGCAGGTCCTGCTACTGCACTGCTCTATCTTCACTGCCTCTCAGGCAGCAAGCAATAGTAAAGGTGATTTAAAAAAGAAATTCCACATCTGCAGCTCTCATTTTCCAGTTCCCTTCCTGCCTCCACAAGTACCATAACTGCTGTGTGAAAAAAAAAAAATTAAAACCATTTCCTTTTCTTTATTCTCTAACAGAAAAACAGGCTATTGAGCACACTTGCTGTTGTGGAGACGGGAAACTCTGAGATAACCAAATTAAATTTCTTTCTTGAAACCAAGATAATAAAACCACAGTGGCCTCATCTGGACATCTAAGGAACTAAAATTCTGAACAAAAATAGTCACTTATCCCTTGGTGTCCTGAACTGGTTTTGTTAAAATATTTTCCCCTTCCCCTTTCCTTGTGTTGCCTGCTCCTCTGCCCTGCTCCATGCTGTGCTGCGCTGTAGAGATGGACCAATTCCTTTGGGCTGCTCTCAGGTGGGGGGCCAGTAAAAAACACTGACCTGTGTCCACAAAGCCTGGCAGAAAGCAGAAATTCATTTCATACATGCATTTGGAAGGGCAAATAACCCAAGAAAATTGGTGGGCTTTACATGACACAGCGTAGTTGATAATTTCGTTGTAGATTAACAAAAATGTTAGTGTGCAAGGGTTAAAAATAACCCAAAACTTACTAAAGACATTTTAATCTATCTAATATAATAAGAAAAACTACACTGCTAACAATGACAAAAAACTGGTAAGCTGACAAAAATGACAGGCTATATTTTCTGACATTCTTTGACAATTCAAATTATTTGATTTTTTTTTTTTTAAGGAAGCAGGATTGTCAACCTTAAAAAAAGATAACGTGAAGTTCACAAAAGACCTAGAATTTTAAGGTCTATTATCTATGGGTTCTTTCATTTGTCTTGAGGTTTAGAGTCTATAGAATGCATGTGGGAAATATTTTCAAGCTTTTCTCTGCAACCAGGCAGGAGTTGTAACAGAACCAATTTAATTGTTTTTAAGTAAAAATTGAGATCATGACATAACTACTTTTCCATAAGGTTTTGGGTTCCAATATAATATCTGGTAGCATCAGGCTTTTAATGATTGAATCCATAGCCATTTTGATGCACTGAGTTTAAACTCTGTTTTGCTTCAAAAGCAAATCCTGTCATTGTCTTTCAAATTGCTGAGCATACAGTTGATAACTGTAGTGTCATTAGTATATATCTATAGGTTCATAATTAATTTTGAGGCAAGTTTTATGTTCTCTAAGGAGTAAAAATCTTATATAGGTCCTTTATCTCAGCATTATTAAAAATATATTAATATATGAAGGAATCCTTTAAATCTTAATGCATAGCCTCTTCTAAAATTCTGGGAAGTTGAACCCATATTCTTCTGGGAGAAATTTTTATTTTCATTCCTTATCTAGGTCTTATAATAAACATCTATCCAAATGAGAATGCATAAACTACCTAACACTTCCTGTGACAGGAAGGATGCTTTGGCTAATAGGGCTTAACTGGTTTCAAGTTCAGCAGAAAGTAACAGTCATGCTGGAGAAATATTCACAACAAATACAGCTGCAGCTACTGAACCATCTTCTCTTGTGCTATTTCTTTCCTCTGAAGTAAATAAAGGATTTAAAAGCATCAGTGTTATTCAGATTGTCAAAGGTTTGTTGATCTTGCAGCCATTTTGAAATACTAAGTCAAATTTCAAAGGTAATTTGAGATTTATGAGATGTGACACAAGACAGGAACAATTCTTAAGGCAAGTTCAGATTTCCTGTTAATTTGTTTTTAATTATGGGGCTGTTAACAGCCTTTAATGACTGCCTGTCCCTGGAATTTTCCTGGAATGTTTTATTAAGGTCCCATGTGGAGCTGGTGGATCACCTGACCCATGAAGAATTGGACCTGGGGGTGAATGACTGCCTGTGCAGGGGCCCATTTTTCTGCAGACCTCCTGACAGAAGACAAGCTCGAACTATCCATAGTAGATAATGAAAAGAAATTTGGGGTTGCATGTAGCCTAGAAAGAGCCTAGGCTCTTCCTCCTTATAGTCAGGGCCAGCAGCAATTCTCATTTTACATGGAATTACTGCAAGTTTTATTTCTTCTCTGCAAACTTGCCATAATATTTTGAAATTTCAGCAAATGCATAAATGGCTGTTTAGTCACCTCCTACATCTGCCACAATTTCCATGTGTTAATACAAGCCAAATAGCTGCTCTGTCTATATTAAACATAGGCAGCCCAAGATCCTTCACTGCCTGTTTCATCCGGTGTCCATGATAGTTCTCCCAGGCACCACCAAAACTCACTTACCTTAGGTGCTTGCCCACTTCTCTGCAGGAGAAGGAGAGTTTAGCACATGGGCATGCCCTAGGACACACCACCATCCTGCAGGAGTATACAGAGGGCCCTGTCCTGCTTTATCTAACCATCCGCACACAGCCTCCGTGTCTCAGCCTTCTCCTTCTCTTATGACTACTGTGGTGACAGATTAGACAGCAGTTAAAAATGTACCTGAAGTCATTACTTGTAAGATACCATTACAAAATAGAAAGCATAGGCTGTTGTTTTTTTGTTCATTTTCTTATGTTTTGAATGTATCATGAGAAAGAAAACAGTAATTCTTGGAAAGTAGAAGAGAAAGCCTGAATTCTCCTTACTTAAATTTAATATGATATAATAAGAGATATTTCTTGGCTTGTCTCACTGGAGTCAAGTCATCTAAGTGTCTGTCACATGTCTACATGGTTGGCACTGAACTCCTCCCAGTATTTCAGTGCCTGGAGCAGATTCAGTTCAGCTGTCTGTGGCGTACAACACCCAGCTTTCCAAAGCATCTTGTGACCAGGGGCTACATCATTCTGGGATGAGGGAATATTCCCACCTCTTGCAATGCTGTTGCTCAGATTATCAGGGTTTTTCTTAAGCATTCATGGGTGCCAAAAGTCCAAATATAAGCCTGATTCTATGGGCTGCTGGCAGAATTCCTGTTCCCTCCTCCAAAGACTTTTTAAGTATTCTACATTTAGTGGGTCACTGTAGTTACCTACTTTTCAGGAATATGAAAATCCATTTTCTGTTCTGGAAACAGAAGGCAGAGATAACCCTGAGGGTCCTGAGCAGAGAGAGGCATTTCCACAGAGTCCTACATGTAGTACCTGTATTTCAGAGACAGATGGGATTTAAGCAAGACCATTAATTCAGCATTATCTAGTGAGAGCCTTGAAGACTCTCCCTGCTCAGTCTGCCAATATGCTGATTTTGATAGACTTTTTAAAATAAGTAATGCTCTCCAGGCATTGTTAATGTCAATGTGTCTGTGTCCTGGCTCTATGAGAATTTGCATGCCATGATAAAGACTGGGAGACTGAACATCATTGCAAAGTTCATTGCTGCTGTACCAATACCCTCAATTTTTTTTTCTAATTGTTTAGGTGTATTTCAAAATGCTGTTGTAACTTAAAGTCTTAAGGGAAAAAAAACAGAGAGAAGGTGAAAATTTATTTTAGAAATAAAATAAAACAACAAGTGATAAGACTTCTTGTGCCTAATTCAGTGTTTAAAATAAATGCATGCTTCTCCAATTGAAAGAACTTTGTCGTCATGAAACTGGGGAAATCAGTACCACAAATCAATGTGTGTGATCAACTGCAAATCAACTCAGTGTGAGGGAGTTTAGGTATTTCCATCCAGAGTCCATTACAATAATGATTGCAAAAAAGAACTTAGGAAATAATTTAATCACAGCTGCTGTGAAGCCTTAATCCCAGATCCATGACTTTTACACAAATTTTACTGATAAAAGAAGAAACTCTGCATTTACCTTCATATGCCTGATAAATGATAAATCAGAATCTAATTAAAACTCCCTAAAATACATACCAGTGTCTCAGTTTGGGGTTTTTCAGAGACATTGTCAAATGAAAGGGCAGACATCCCTTTAGACATTTGAAGGCTCAATGCTGACAATTAATAGCTTGACTTTTATATTTCCAAGCTCTGACTTAAGAAAACATATTGAATGCTTAGCTCAAAGGGATTTAATGAACAAATAAGACTTCTCAAGCAATCAGTAAATTAATGCATCTAGGTATTATTATTATGACAGCAATATTTGAAATCCTCTGAAATAATGTGGGTCACTGTATGGTCAAACGAAGGCTAGTGAGATCTGAGCAAAGTTGCAGGTAAGGGAAGCTAAGGACATCATGCAGAGCACAGCCTGGAGGGAGAAGATATAGTTTGGTAAGTGAAAAAAGCAGATGAAAAGCAACTTGCATAAAAAACATTACCTTAAAAGTAATAAAACACAGAAAATCAAAGGGAAAATACAATCTTTGAGTCCAAGTACAGGCAAAATAAAAAAGTAGAAGAAAGGCCCACCCATAGTTGTCGCCTCTCTATTTTACAACCTCTAATGAGCAATGTGCCAATAGAGAGAATCAAATATGATCCTCTTCTGTAGCTGAACATCAGAAGAGATTAATTGTGATTTACAACTGCAGGGCTTCAGCACTTATTGGACTGTGAGAAGACAGGATATTGTAGTTAATGATTCCACCTGGGGTGGAATGATGGTGCATTTGGCAGATGTGGAGGTAAATGGAAGGGAAGCATTGATGCCCTGATGTTGGCCAGGTCAGCTAACAAGAAAGCAAGCTTTTTCTAAAAGGTGGAAAAGGATGTGTGGCTCAAAGGGAATGCAAATGGCATTTAAGAATTAAATTAAAACAGGAGGTCGGATTGGGGCGAGCAGGGCAAGGAGTTGGAGTATTTTATTTATAATCACATCTTCCTGGACCAGAGAAGATGACAAGCAGTATTTGCAGAGGATTTGAAACAACAGTGTCAGCCTGTACATTTGTCATTAAAATTTACTATGTGCAGAACTCAAGAAGCTAATGAAAGTCGTTCTATGATATGGTTCCCTATGAGATTGGAGACTAGACATGGTGACCCATATTGTCTCTTCCCATATTGTGGTCTTAAATCTGACCTCTTCTCCTGCTGTCTTCAACTCCCCTATATGTGCAAAATTCAGGACCCTTGGTTCACAGGCCAGTGCATTCACATTATCTTTGGTGCTGATCTACACATTTTCCGCCTCACTGCATTTTAGTTTTAGTTTATTGGATTTGAACAAATGTATGCAATTAGAGGAAAATGCAATTATAACAGAGTTGCAGACAATTGCTTTCCAAGGGATAAGAAATCTTCTCCGTAGCCAGAACTGAGTACAGACATAACCTGGGCTGGTGGGCTCAGAGCAATGTGCTGGCAGATGCTAGCAGAAGGTTACAGTCTGTTTCCCTCCCTCTTCCATGGAAATGCATTCTAGTTTTCCAAGGCTAATGAACTTTGCTAAGCCACTTCATGAGTCCAGGCTGAATAGACACTGCGTTACAAATATCTTAATTGAGTCAGTTTAGCAATCCAAAAATGTTTACCTTGAGATGTATTTAACTAGCAGTCTGGAAACCACCAGTGTTCCACGGGTTTAGACAGGTAACATTTCAGGAATATAGATTTTGGCAGCTTCACTTTAAAAGCCACTGGTGGAATGGAGCTGCAAGCAAAATGTTTCTAATATGATGTTTTTACTTGCTGCTCAAATGATGGTATCATGATACTGAAGTAATAAATGGTAATTTATGGTGACAAAGGAATGGTGCTATTCCCCCACCGATAAGGCAGAGTGAACATTTGTCTGCAGCCACCTGTTCTTGAACTTCGCTAACTGCAGTTTTTCACTGTCTCACTCCAGTGCAAACTATATGCAGTACAAGTGGAAAAGAGCTAAGTGCACTTCCTTGAGTGGAAAGTGATATGGAAATACGGAATACGGTCTGCTACCTGACATAAATACTGATCTAAAAATACACCACTTTCCCCCTGAACCCTCACTTTACATCATAAATGAAGCATAAGCAGACCCCAGAAAGATTGAAGCAGAACGTCTACTGAATTTATGATTAATAAGCTTGTCAAGTTTTATAACAGCAGCCTTATGTGGACACAGCTAATGGCCTTAACATTGCTTCCAGAATCAAAATTGAATGGTTGAGCAGATTTAGCCTCAGGAAGGCCCATAGTGATAAGGGAACCATCACAGAAAATAGGTGTACACATTTTTCAACCTGTCAAGTGAAAAAAAATCACAGATGATGATAAGTCAAGGATATGCCCTCTCCTATATGAGTTGAATGAATGTTTGTGCTCAACAAGGCTGCTTCCTAAACAAGAAGGAAAAGGTGAATGTAAGCAACAGCAAGCAGCATGATTATCCCTTAAATTGCACTCACACAAGAGCAATAATTACTTTGAATCAGCATTTAAAAAGGGAGAGAGTTGGGTTTTGCTGCTCAAAGATGTTGTAAATTGCTAACGCTGTAAGAAATGCAGGAAGAAAGAAGCACACAGGTAGGTGGCAAACAAGAGGGCACAAATTTGGATAGAGCAACATATACAGTTCAGAATTATGTGGATTTTTTGAGGGGGGAGGATTTCACCTGTCAGTCTTATCAAAGAATCTAGAAAACATCTCAGGCCCCAGGGACTGAGCCAGGCTGTAGGTGCTAATGATTAGGAAATTGTAAACTGGAGGACAATCTAAGGACCTGCCAGTTTGATATAAATTTGCCTTCCTTCTGAGACACTTGCTGCTGAAGTCAGGGCTGAAGGAACTGTGCAACAGCCCATTCTCATACATAAAGATTCAGATGCCAGAAGTACTTCTTTCTAATTAGCAAAAAAAGTGTGTACAAGTATTGGCACAGGTGAAATGGAAAGCACAGGACATGGCATGTTGTCTCATAATATTGGTAATTGCTGCTATTCTCCATGATCAGTCTTCTGGCAATAATTGACTAGTTAAAGATGCTATTTGTGTCAACTCAAACTTTCCCTGTAAATCTCACAAACAAATCTTAGCTATCACTGTAATGCTTACATAATTTATTAGTTTTCAATTAAGTGCTTTGAATGAAAAAGATGCTATAAAGGTAGAAGTCATAAATTAGGGTGAATTCTCCATTACCAGAGGTATATAACCATAATGCCCTTCCAGAAGTGTTATCTAGATTACTTAGTGAACTATCCAGGCAATCACTGAAAAGCATTTGAAGAGAGATTGTCATCTGAGTTGTCTATGTGCAGCATAAATTACCTACTGCAAAAATATGAACTAATTTTGTAAGAAATTCTCTCATTTCACAGCCTGGAAAACCTTTTTCCAACATTGCTTTTATTAGAAAATCCTAGCCATTATCCTTGATGTTGTCTCAGTTTGAGACGAGGGAGAATTATTTAACACACAAAACAGAAGCTCGTTAAGTGAACACAACAAGATTTATTGCAGAAAATATATAAAATATGAATAATAAAATATATTTATATATACAGTATCAGCCACCCCAGACACGTAGCTTCCCAAGACTTACCCACACATACACACGCACACACACACACACACACACACACACACACACACACGCACAAACACAACCCCACAACCCACCAGGGAGAACACACACCTACACCCCGTGCCCAATTAAAACAACCACACACCACACCAGGGAGAAGCACACACCTACACCCCGCACCTGCCTGGAATTCCACAGGAAAAGGCATGCTTTCCAGCCTGCACACGACTCAAATGACCCCAGAGAAAAGAAACAGTTGCCAGGAAAAATTTGCAACAGAAGGACTTCATGCCGTTGGCTGGAAATGCTGGATTCACTGCTGCCAGGATCTGAGCTTCACAGGAAACCTCTGCTGGTGCTGGAGAAATGCAGGAGAGCCCCCTGGGATGGTGAGGGGCTACTGGAAGGCAATCCACAGTGAAGATGTGGAGAAACGAGGCAGCTGGGACCTCCATGGGTGAGAAGATCCTCCAAGTCCATGCTGATGGGGGAGGAAGAGAACAAGCCTTCAGTGTGCTAAGCTTTTAAAACCCCTTTTATGCCAGCCCTGCGCAGTTCCAGTTTGTCCAGTAAGCAAACAACTCTGAGCCATCATTCCCACCCCCTCTCTTGCGTCATTGCAAATGGTGGTGCCCAGGGCGACCACACGGTCTGGATTTGGTGGTGTCAGCAGAGGGCTTCAGACCCACGCCATGCCGGCAAGACACACACCAACATCCCCGCTGCAGTGGGCACTGTGCTGGACATGGACCAGCGCTAGGATTGCTGCTTCGTTGTTGCTGTGCCGTGACTCTGCCACAAACCATCTCAGCTGGGGACGAGCAGGCACCACTTTGCTGCCGAGACACGGAGGGCAGTTCCTGGCCACAGCATATCCATACTGCAGCTCCGAGTGACTGAAGAAGCAGTCCATTCCCAGTCTGGAGACTGCCTCCACCCTCTGCCTCGCTCCGTGAGAGAAGGAATGAGAAAGAAATCCCCAAAAAAACAGGTTAAAACTATGACAGATGTTTTTACCAGAGAACCAGCAGCATACAGAGGCAGTATTTTCCTAACTAGCTTCTGAAAGGCAGTTGTACTCTCTAGTACAAACAGGTCTGTATTTTTTCCACCACCGTATGTACAGCTTGTAGGAAGTGTTAAATTTTGCTATTGCAGCTTTAAAAAAAAAACAAGAAAATGAGGGAAATAGAATTAGGCAAGACACTAGAGCACTAATCCCCAGCCTCCTCCTTACGTGCTCCTTGTGTGTCCTTCTCAGGCCACCAATAAGCACAGTGTCCACTGCACAGTTCAGCCAAGGTCTAAGCCTTGGCAGCACCGCATTTGTGGCAGTGGAACTCCAGTTCCGCCTCTGTGCTGATCTGAAGACAAGGGTGGCCGGTGATGAAGACTTACTTTGTCAGGCATTTAGGCAAATTGAGGTCTTCTAATACAAGTGCTGACAGAGGAGGTTACTTTCAGACGTGAAGAATACATGTGATACAGTGATAAATCCCTGTTTTGGGGAGATGCCAGTTGACGGGAGGTAAGCTTATCTACAAGACAACTAGAAGAAGGACCTGGGAAACTACAGGCTTGTCATTGTGACCTTAATGTCAGAGTAGGTACACAGCAGTACACTTGAGTGCCATTATGTGGCATGTATGGGACAACGAGGCAGCAGATCCAGCCAGCATGGATTTATGAAAAGTCTTGCTTTTCTTGCTAAGCTGATATCCTGCTATTAAAAGATGACTCACTTAGCGAATGAGGGAGAGGCTGTTTCTATCTGGACATTATAAAGCTTTTGACATCATTTCCCACAACATTCTCCTGGAGAAACTTTCTGCTCATGGCTTAGATGAGTGTACTCTATGCTGTGTAGAAATCTGGCTGGCTGACCAGGCCCAGAGAGTGGTGTTGAATGGAATTATATCCATCTGGTGGCTGGTCACAAGTGGCGTTCCCCCAGGCTCGCTGTTGGGGCCAGTCATGTTTAATATCTTTATCAGTAATCTGGACAAGGGAATTTTGCAGAAAACACCAAGTTGAGTGGGAGTGTTGATCTTCTGGAGAATAGGAAGGCTCTGCAGAGGGATCCAGACAGGCTGGATTGATGGGCTGAGACCAACTGGATGAGATTCAATAAGCCAAGTGCTGGGTCCTGCACTTGGGTCATGGCAGCTTCATGGAGTGCTACACACTTGGAGCAGAGAGTCTGGAAAAGTTTCTAATAGAAAAGGCCCTGGGAGTGCTGGCTGATAGCCTGCTGAAGGTGAGCCAGCAGTGTAACTGGGTGGCTGAGAAGGCAAATGACATCCTGGCCTGTATCAAGAATAGTGTGGCCAGCAGGTCTAGGGAAGGAATCATCCTCTTGTTCTAAATACTGGTGAGGCCACACCTCAAATCCTGTGTTCAGTTTTGGGCCTCTCACTACAAGAAAAACATGGAGGTGCTGGAAGCATGTTCAGAGAAGGTCAATGGGACTGGTATAGAATATGGAACACAAGGCTTATGTGGAGCAGCTGAGGAATCTGGGGTTGTTTAGCCTGGAGAAAATAAGGCTCAGAGGGGGCCTTATTGCTCTCTACAACTACATGCAAGAAGGTTGTAGTCAGGTAAGAGTCAGTCGGTCTCTTCTTCCAAGTAACAAGCAATACAGGGCAAGAGGAAATGGACTGAAGTTGCACCAGGGGAAGTTTAGGTTGGGTATTAAGAAAAAATATCTTCACCAAAAGGGTTTTCAAGCACTGGAACAGGCTGCCAAGGGAAGAGATAGAGTCCTGGACTTATTAAATCCTGGAGGTATTTAAAAGATGTGTAGAAGTGGCACTCAGAGACATGATTTAGTGGTGGAATGTTAGGTTAACAGTTGGACTTGATGACCTTGGAGGTCTTTAACAACCTAAATGATTCCATGGTTCCATGATAGTGAGAAAATATTTTAAAACACCCAAGCATATTGCTATATATTACCATTACCTCTGACTATATCTCTTTGTAGGTGGCCGCTATTCTCATAAGGCATAGAACTACTGTGTGTATTTCCAAGTGATTATTAAAATTATATTAACATTGTATTATTTTCCACATATATTTTATGTATAAATAAAATTTTTATGCGAATTTTATGAGAATTTGAGAATACCTGTAGCAGTGTGAAGCTATTTTGTGTTGTGAGGCATCAACAGAAAAAAAATAGTTTCTAAACAGGTCAAATTCAGAATCAATGTCAGTCAATGTTTATTTTGGAAGTAACACCTATTAGTTCTTAGCTGTAATGTGACCCTCTGGCTTTACATCTTAAACATTCACACTTATATCAAAGTAAAAAATGTGGTGGCTTCTTAGACCCTTAGAAAGTCTAAGTCCATCTTAGACTCTTACAATCACATCTCTGCATCCATTCCTTACTTCTGACGCTAGAAAGAGCTCTGTCTACTGACAAATAAGAAACTATGCCTAAACAGCTAATTTCCTTTCATTTAAAATCTCTGCTGACATTTTAGCAGGAAATAACTGTACAACATCCACTGAATTTGCTCAGCTGTTGTGGCAGGTGAGACAGAAATGTGTGAGTATCTACATTTTCATTGAACAGAGGTTTGCACACATTGCTGAAGTTATTAAATGTGCATCATATAATATATTAACTGAAAGCTCATTAGTTCCTGACAGAAGCTAAAAAAAGAAGTCACTATATAAATATTTAAGGTATTAATTTAAAGACTTTTAAGAAACATGCAGATGACGCTGGAGTATAGGAGCCAGGCTTTGTGTAAGATTCAAGATTCATTTTTACAAGATTAATTTGTGAGCTCTCTAAACCACTGAGCATTCTAATAGAGCACAAAGGAGCCATTGAAATACTTAATCAATTATATAAGAATAGGAGCTTAAATACGTCTAAATATATGTATAATTCAGGATTTGTGGTTTTATTGATTGCCTCAACTGATTATATGACTAAAACATGCCAATGATGTGTGTTTTCAGTAAACAGTCAAATTCTACTACTAGCATTCAGATTACAAAAAAAATAAGACCTGAAGCCTCATATAATATTGTGGTATTTTGTTAGAATATCTCTTATCCTTTGGAGATGCTGAAACCAGGATCTTTAATATTCCTAGGAGGCTTACAGCATTGCCATCCACAGGTTTTCATTGTGTGACTTGCTCTTCTAGACTGAATGGGACTGCCTAAGAATCATGGTCACACACCTTATTATTATTATTATTATTATTATTATTATTATTATTATTATTATTATTATTATTATTATTATTATTATTATTATTATATTTATTCAGAAATAAAACATTATTGATCCTTCTGTGAACGAAAGGTCTTCAACTGGCGTGCTCTGGCCCGAGATGGGCACTCAGCTCCACAAGCAGCACCTGGCCTGCCATTAAATCATGTCGTGATTACAGATGCCTCTTCCTCCCCTGTCTCTGGAGGTGAAGAAGGCAAAGCCCAGGCAGAGAGAGCAGACCATGCTGACAATGCTCTGCCTGGTGGTACAGACATGACTGGAAACCTGGGAGCCAGAGCTGAGCAATTTGGTACTTGTGACCTGGAGCCTTTATTTTGGAGGTCTCATGCTTGGTTTAGCCATGTAACTCTCAGTTTCTGTACCCTGTATGCATGTCACAATGACTTTGCTATTAAACCAGGTGCATTTCTGCATCCCCAGCATTTCTGCAAGAGGAGTTTAGGTGATGTGTGGCTACCACTACTCTGAACCCAATCCCTTAATTGAGTCACTGGTCCTTTTATAAATCTAGCCTGTGAAATCTCATCTATAAAGTAGAAATTTGGTACACTGACTCTTCAGAGAACTGGGAGAATCGTGATAGCAAAAATATTAGTGCTTCAAACCCATTTCCTTGCAGTACTTCAGTCCCAATTCAGAAAGATCACTTTTAGAGATAAAAGGATAATTCAATCATCATTTAGTTTCTCTTCCTCTGAGACTCCCAACCAGGAATGATTTATTGAAAATTGTCATGATAGCTGTTAAGTTTCAGACATTCTTGGAAAGGCTCTTTCACAATGCATAGCCAATCCACATGGGCACAAAAATGAACTCTATTTTAAAGACAGCTGTTTTAAAATATGTATTAGAGAGGGAAAAAAAAAGACATTTGAATTTAAACAGAATAGCTATTATCTTCTCTAGATAGTACTTTTTTCAGTAAAAAATGCCTAATAATTATTTACTGCTAGCAAAAGATTTGATCCCAAGGAAATTCTTTGGATTTTGTTGGTTCTGTTGCAGTCACTTCTGCAAAGCCTGGCACGTCGTAATTCCAAATTCCAGGCTCAGCTATTAAAGTTTTTTTATGTGTTAAAGTTCAAACTGACTCTAATGAGAGATTTGCATCAGGATGGGATGTGGAATTTTGTCAGTGTTACACAAAACATATAAAAGTTAAACCTGTTACCTTGCCAAAGTAATTAAACCTGTGAACTTTGAAGACATACTACCTGTCAAATGCTACTTGACAAATCATACTTGTCAAATAGGTTAGTTCAGAATGGTATGAGGAGAAGCCAAATATCGGAAATTTTTAAGGAAAAAGTGGCTCCATGAAAGTTGATTTTCAAAGAGGAGAGTAATGTGGCATTTAGATGGACTAAAAGACAGATATTATGTCCTTAAATGTAGTGAAACAGTGCAGCCAAGAAGTACCCACTGTACTCACAGTAATTTTCAACCTTGCATATCAGTTCCCACACGTGCACCCCTCTCCCACCCACAGTTCTCTGGACTCTGCTTGTTACAGAAATATTGTCAGGGGAACAGTGTGTGAAATAAGCCTGGTACTGTCAATCTTTGGACACTACATACATATTAAGGACACTCAAGCAGCCAATAAGTTACATCAGGCCAGTGAAAAGTAAATGAATGAAACTTAAGCTTTATGAAATTAGGTAATGTTAAACTGCTCCGGAGCAGGAAAACACCACTACAGACAGTTTGCCTCATCATTTTTTCCATCAGAGTGGCTGTTTTGTCTGCCTGAAGCATCCAGAGCTGGCCAGCCTCTCACTGGATATCATCAGCACCAAGTCCCAGCCTGCAGCGGCCAGCAGCAGGGTCTGCATGACTCTGAACCTGGAGGTGCTGTTTTGCTTTGGGAAAGGGTGGAAAATGAAAAAAATTGCCATTAAAGAGGAAGCTGGTGGGATATGCTTTGTGACTGCTGGTTGCATTGGTTTTCATAAGCACACTGAAGAGGCTGTAGCAGGAAACGAGTTAGAGGTTTTGACTTGCAGTTTTACAGTGCCATCCTGTGGCTACCTTAAATGCTGCAGAATAAAATCAGGAAAACTTTGAGCTTACAGAAGCTTTTGCTAGGTAGCAAGATTTTCACATATTTTAAAAGTGAAACTACATTTAAATTGATTAACAGTAGTTTATGTCTTCTTTTTAATAATTATGTTTTTATTGCAAGTATTTAATATGTTTTAAGTGCTTCTGTACTTTTAAAACAAGTATAATTTTTGTATTAGTATTAAAAATTTGATTAAGAACCCAATTAAATACCCTCTAAGAACACAATGCATCAAGGAACAGCCTTGTCACAAATAACTTATCGGCGTCTGAAAATTGAACTAGTGCGAAAACTTCAATACTTAAAATAAGATTTCCCCATAAACTTTGTCTTTTTGCCCATATTTATTTATTTATTTATTTATTTATTTATTAAAAGGGCATCTGATCTCCACATGAACAAAAGATAGATGTGTTCAGTTCTGAGCCTCCGACTGTAAGGAAGACACAAATGTTCTAGAGAAAATTGCTGGAGAAGTGTCTAGAGCACAAGACTTGTGAGAAAGAGCTGAGAGATCTGGGGTTGTTTAGCCTAAAGAAAAAGGAGGCTCGGGGGAGACCTTATTGTTCTCTACACCTACCTGAAAGGGGATTGTAGTGAGGTGGAGGTCAGTCTCTCTTCCTAGGTAACAAGTGACAGGGCAAGAGGAAACGGCCTCAAGTTGTGCCAGGGGAAGTTTAATCTAGATATCAGGAAAATATTTTTTTTCTATGGAAAGGGTTGTCAAACATTGGAA
Organism: Serilophus lunatus; assembly: GCA_013399895.1. NCBI lineage: Eukaryota > Metazoa > Chordata > Aves > Passeriformes > Eurylaimidae > Serilophus > Serilophus lunatus. The sequence continues at coordinate 106,836 of VXBA01003362.1, forward strand.
CAGACAGTCCAGGGAAGTGGTGGAGTCACCCTCCTTGGAAGTGTTCAAAAACCATGTGGATATGGCACTTGAGACATGATTCAGTGGTGGACACGGTGGTGGTGCTGGGTTGACAGTTGGACTTAATGATCTTAAAAGTCTTTTCCAACCTTAATGATTCTACAGGAAAAAAAAACTAACTCACTGGGAAATTCTTAACCTACATGTTAGTCCTCTGGTTTGCAATTTAAAGTTTGGGGTTTTTCCTGTAGAGTCTTTTGTTTGTGGCTTCATTGTCATGCTAATTAATTGAATCTTTTATGTTGTTTGTGTCATCAGCTTACAGAGTTCGTAGAGAACTTTGGAAATTATATAATACAAAGTATTCCCCCAAAACCATGGTGTAAACTCCATGGCTGACTTATTTATTTTGTAGTTAACTTGTATTCAGCCACTCTTTGTCAGAACAACTTCCAATCTTCTGTAGTTCTTGTTATTTTGTCAAAAATCCTGAAGCAATAATAGCTATTTTTCCTGTTCCTTTATAGCATTTACAAAAGGGGCTACAGAGAAAAAAAAAAAAAGAAAAGAAAATTTTCTTTGGTTGTATTGTACATGTGACACCAGTCAGGGTTTTTCCTTGCTTTCACAAATGAGAAAAGTTAAAAAAAAAAAAAGTGAAAAGGATGGATTTGTGGGACAGCTCATGATGAGATATACAATTATTATCTTCAGGCTGACGGAGCCTCATATCAGAGATTTGCACATTCCTGGGAGTACCCGTGGTGGGGTCACCTTGGGCCGCGGGGTAGTGGAAGAGAAAGGGGAAAGAGAAGAAAGTTTTTGCAGATGGGGAAGAATTTTAATTGCCTCTCACAGGACAGCACCTCTGCCTGCTCCCTGCAGACCACTAGAAATGTGCAGGCAGGAATCCAGAAGCAGTAAATCCAGGACTGCAATGTCACAGCAGATAATCATTTACTAAAGTTCGCTAATGTTTTCATTTGTTTAAACACAGGCAATTCTTGATTGCAGTCAAAGACAGCTGGAGAATTCAGCTCCTAAGCTCTCTGCTCATCAAACTGAATGGCTTTGTGTCTTGTTCTCCGAAAGTAACCTCTAATTAGCAATGGAGTTTACACAGAAACATCACCTTAGTAAATACAGCCTGACGACCCATCCATCATATGTATAATATTTACGTAGACACAGTTGTCTCTTTTTCCTGTGAAATTCAGATTTTAAACATTTCCAGTATCTCAACAATTTTTAATCATAATTCTTTTTAAAGTGGAACTGATACCTTGCTAGATACTAAAAAATGTTAGGCTGCTTCTTCCCTGACGAGCATTTGGTTACACAGCACAAAAGAGACAGCAAACACTACAGTCAGCCTTGGTAGCACTTAACACAGACTTTGCACTGTGGATAGCTGCATAAGTAGAAAGGGAGTAAGAAAATGAGTTCCACTCTGTGTAATTTCACTTGACAGTAATTAACATAAAATTTCCCCCTACACTTTGTCCTTCTGCCGTATTTATTTATTTATAAATTAATAGGGCATCTGATTTGTCCTATTTTCCAAGGCAGGCTATTCTTTCAACACAACTTTAAGACTGATTGCACAACTACCTCTACATAGTTAAATGTAAGAGTACTTAATTCAAAAATCATACACTTCAAATAATACAGAGTTCATTTTAAAGATAAAATGCAAGCACTGACTCCTGTATATTAGTGGTAATGTTTGAATAGCAGAGGATCTCTCTAAGTAGCGTAAAAAAGCTGAGGGACTGAGATTTCCATACTGCAATTTCCCTTTTTTATCTGCTTGTGAAAATTCACTGGAAACACATGTAAAGTTGCCCATAAGGTGGCAGGAAGGCACATTCACCTGCTTTTAGAGACAGAAGTTGGTGTTGGTTTTAAAATGATGCTCCTTGAACCACACATTAGGACGCTCCTATTATTCCCCAGATTAGAAACCTGACATAAGTTTTTGAATTATTACTTTTTAAATGGCGTCTGGTTTCAGCCTTAGGCAGCACTAATTTCTTGTAAATTTGAAGTGATAAATTATTCAGTTTGCTAATAATGGCTTTCCAGATAGGTGTAAGGCACTTTCTTGCAATAGCAGGAATGTCAGTTAAGATTAAAAAATAGCTCACATTATGCTCATATTTCCTCCCACATTAATAAAATTAAATTGCCTTTTGAATTAGATTCTATAGCAAATTTCTATAACAGAAGCTTAAAGCTGACATCAAATTCACATTTAAGTGTATAAATAAATTACTTAATTACAAAACCTACAGAAGACAACTGGAGATGTTCTTTGTTCCACAAGTTGGACTAAGGTCACATATTTAGGATTTTGGCATTCTTGAAGTTTTGTTTCTTGAATTATCTCTATATAATCTCAAGAAAAAATGGTGTTGAATCCTTGCTAATCTCACATCAAGATCTTTTAACAGATTTTTTGCATAGGCAGGTATATTCTCTGAGCAGGAAAATCTGAACACTTGCTGTTAAAAGCTCAACTACCATAAAAACACTGATGTCCTACAGATCTTTTCCCAGCTGCATACCTGACTACACTCGAAAAGAAATGCAAATTGACTGAAGAAAAGATCTGAGGATATGATTAACTGATTAACTCCTATGTAATAATTTCTGCAAAATTATAATGAAGCAAAAATTAGCCACAAACTCCAACTGCTCTCACAAATTAATTGTTGTTTAAAAATATGAGCTAAATTCTCTACCACTCAGAACTATCTGAGATGATAGGAGCATGAATTAAATGCCATTCAGCCTGTACATCTCTGTGAAGGCCAAGTTATATTCTTGACACCTCCTAATACAAATTTGGTGGTGATGGGTTTAGATCCTCCAAGTGCCACAAGTCTTTCCAACAAGACCAGTTTGGAGTTGATCAGCAAGACTTTTCATGCTGTTAACATCTGTCCTTCATGTAATGGATGTTTCTTTTGAACCTAACTCTGGCCATTCCTTAGCCTGCATGGGTACTGGAGCCTTCAAGATCTTCCAAAGTTTAATGAAAACGGAAGGAAAAGTCCTTTATTCTCAAAGCACTTTTATTAAGCTATTTTCTGTTGTGACTTTCTTATTTAGATTGTGGAAGGAGCCTGCATATTCTCCGTGCACAAACAGCCATTGATGATGCTTCTGTGCTTTCCTAACCCCTGCCCCCATCTCCTCCTTGGCAGAGCTTTTGACCCATGCTGAAGCCCTTGGTACCTTCCTCTCAGCAGCCTGGCAGGAGGTGGCTGGACCCTCTGCCGTAGCACCTGGGATAGATTATGGCCGGTAATAGGAGGGGGTGACTGTTCACAGCCTCTGGAAAGCCTGGATGGAAAGGTACCACCAATCCTCGATGCTGTCAGTGTGAGGGACATGGAAGTGCATGTAGGTGAGGGCACGTATCAGGCATGGGTAATAGCTCAAGCTTTAAAAACCCCTTGTGTTTTGGGACTTATGGGAGCACTATGAGTTTACATACTTTCCTATTTTTTCTTCCACTTCCCCTTTCTGGCATCCAGACTGTCCTGGAGCTCCTGCTTCACTCCAAAGTCAGGTCTCCTCTCTGGTGAGCACTTAAGTCCAGGCAGCTCCTGAGGTCAGTGAAGCTTGTATCACAAAGCAAACCCTTGAGGGACCTTGCACTCAGGGGCAGCTGGCATGGTGCCCTTTCTGGCCAGGCAGGAGGCATTTAATATGCTTGTGCCTTTTCCTCTAGCCTGTGACAGCTTTATGCAGGCTCCTGGAGCAGCTGTTTCCCAGATTCCCCTGAAACAGCATTTTTTCTCAAATCCTTATGGAAGTCTTTATCATCTCCAAGACAAATTATTGTAACATAGATTTCAAATTACAGCTTGAAATCACTTTTCACACAAAGATTTTTGCTGCTGAAGCAGTATCAGGCTACCAGCTGAGGAATACCAGGAGGGACCTAGGAGATGCCCTGGCCTACTTCTCTTTCTTAGGATTGCACTTCCAGCCTGTCAAGCTGCAGAGGTAGTGTCTCTGTTGAGAGGAAGTGGGCAGGGTGTGCCGTGAAGGGCCTTTTGCTTTGAATTTACTCTTCTCTTTGGTCTGCCGCAGCTCAGATTTATTAACCTCTGGATGTACTTCTGTGAGAGAGGCAGAAAAATACTTGAAGGGTTCTGGGCAACAGCTGAACAGTTATCTAAACCAGCTTTTAGTAGTGACTGAATGTTTATACTAGTGTCAGAATAGGCAGTTTACTGTATTGTTTTTTCCACTGATTACAAGTCATGATTATTTCCAGAATGCTTCTTCAGAACACTCGGGTGGTGCTTATGAGATAATGAGGCAGAGAGGCCAAATGGATAACAAGTGTGTGCAAAAACCAGCTAAAAATTAGAAACCCTTTGTTGTACAGTATAGCTATAGATAAAAGCGTTATTTAGCCTTTAGATGTAGTTCCGGGTGAGTTTATTGACTGGTTATAACAGTATACCTCCTTCTGGAAACTGTTCCAAATTCTCTACCCCAATTCCAGCAGCCATTGTACCAGTAGTGTTCACAGTGTAGAAGCACCTCTATATGCATTGAGGAGAAAGGATCATTGGGAGTGGGATGCATGGTAAGGTGGCATGGTGGGACACGCAAGTTATTAAATGCTATGGATGAGGAAAAGCACGGCACCGCTGACAGCTATGAGTGCCCCTGCTGCCCTCTGGGGTCAGGAGGTGACCTCATGTTTCTGAGGGGCCTGAAGGGAACCTGCCATTAACACAATAGTTCTGCCTTAAGCACAGCAACACAGACAAAAGCTGAAAAAACATATTTGGTGTTCACTTGGCGTTTACTTAGGTGCAGGATAGCTGAGTGGTTCCATTCAGACTCTGTATTTGGGATTTCTGTGGTTTGAACTCTCCCAAACTTCTGTTTTTGCCAAAGGCAATGTTTTTATCCATAGACTGCTATCCACAGATAGTTGAATTAATATTCACTTTTTGCTGTATCATCCTAAATATCAGTATTTTCTATTCCTTTGCAGCAACACTCAGTCCTTCAGGCAATTCTAATTAATGAAAATAGGTGAGAGAGAAAACAAGATTTTAAGTTCCCTATAACCACATCTCTGAGCATTTTCTCTGTATTTACAGACTTTGTCTTACATTTCAAATTAGTTTGCTTGTTTATTTTGTAGTACATTTTAATTAGCTAGACCAATGGTGTGAAGCATTCAGAAATTACTGTTCCTAAAGTTTTTGCAATCTCTGTTTCTCTTTCAAGTGAAGTTGGAGCAGCAGCAAGTTAATTGTTTTACAATATAGATGTCTCCTGTACTACTGGAATTTGTAATTCTACTACCTATGTTATGCATATATGATATAGTAGCACTCAGAGTTTCAGTTTATGTGGGTGGTTTTCGGAAAATGTATAAACATGCACGAGAGTGCAGTGCTTTAAAATAATTTCATTCTTGTGCACATTTCTTCATTCATTCATGGCCTTACCTGTATCATAGCATTCCATTTACTCATTTGATTAGTTTGTCAATGACTAAGAAATTTCTAATCTTGAACACATAATACCCAATGAACTCAGTGCAAATGTGAAGTGCATATGAAGCTGAGATTCTCATCGATTGTCATAGTCATTCAAAGCTCATTAGAAACCTACATTAAGAAAGAATTATATTAATAGTGCTGTATCTTGAAATGAGGATCGTTCTGATTGCCTGGTACTTTGTAACACCAGCAATGAACTGTGGAAAAAGAAACAATAGAAAACACAGTAATCCTCCTCTCCAAGAAGGTACACACTCAAAATTTAGAAGAGTCAGTTTTCTAGGGCATTATTAGAAAGCGTACTGAATAATGGTGATGTACTCCTGCAGACTAATTTATCATATATATTTTGCATTTTCAAGTTGTATAGAGATGTTTAGTTAAACTATATAATTAGGTCAGATGATAAAGTCCAGAGATGGATCTCAATATACATTCTCTAGCTCTTGGGAAATAGCCTGATGAGGATAAATTCATGTGATAATAAACTGGCACTTATCATTGCATGGGTGCAAGACACTACTCTTGAGCTCGCTGTTATTTGAAGAAATAGTTAAACTGATGATAAAGCTGTAAACTGGTAGGATTTTATGTTGCACAGATGCTCCCTCTTTCTTTTTCCTTTGTACTTGGCTCCCAACTGGTACTTATGATCTTGCACAGAGGACTGCTTAACCTGACCTCTACGATTTTAGAACAAACGACACTTTGGCTCTTGAAATTTGTTGACTTTTCTCTCCACAGATGTTTTGCTTTCCTCCTCCTTGCCTGTCCTGAAATTTAAGAAGTTCCTGGTGCGAGCAAAGAATGGATCTGTTGGAAGGGACAGATGTAGAGTGTTATTTATTTGCAGGCTTGAAGGCCTTTGATAATGTTTTACTGCAAAAATTTTTCATTTTCTATCTCCTTGACCCATAGATTTTTTCTGTTTGTCTGTTTTGAATATAAACATTGCTATGCCTTCTTAACTCATAACTCTGAAAAGAAACAGCTTTTTTATATGAAACATGTAGATTAACTATTATTTTCCTGTCTTGCTTTACCCTGATCAGTCAAAAAACTCCAGCCAAACAAAGAGAAGTCTAAATTGTGCAAACAGTTCCCCACAATTTTAAGAATGCGCTTCCCACCTAACTCTGCTCATGCAACTCGTAAATACTATTGTATTTTGAAATACGGTTTTTAATACAATACCATACAGAGGAGCAGAAAGTTTTCCTGAAAAATAAGCAGCATACACTGTCAGAGGAAATTCATATTTGAGGAAGGGTATCTTTTGACTAAAATTCCCCCACTTCAACCAATTTTTGGCATTTCTTCAGGAAAATGTTCCTCGCTGAAACTTACTTGAAATATTCGTTAAGGAGTATTGTAGATATGAGCTCTGAGACCTGACAAACCTTAAAGCCATAAAGCCTAAGGGAGGTGAACTTTCATGAAGTATTGAATAAATATTGATTCTTTACATCCCTTTTGCTACATTTTATGCTACGTTCATGAGGTAGCTGATCATTAAAAAGCTGCACGGATTTTCTATGGGACAAGAAGTAATCAACCTCGTAGTTTAGCAACTGAGGAGAGAACTCGTTTCATTTACAAACATGGCTGATTTGTTGTCTCTGTGGAACAGAGGTTCAAAAAGTATCAGTACGGGAATGAAGTTTCAAAGGAGATTACAAATTTACAAGGAAAGCCTCAACAGATAATTTTTTATTTATTTTTGTTAACGTGTGAAAATAACAGCCGTATAGGAAAGTTGTATATGAAATCAGCTTAGCATTGCTTTCTCGCTCCCCACCCTTTTACCTTATTATTTCACACACTCGCCCTTCCTTTCTCCCCCTCCTGCACAAAGTCCCACTTCAATAACTGCAGCTTTCCAGAAATCCTTATGTGCCGGACTCGGGCACCCCGCGCATCACTCGCAAAGCGCGCCCGGGGCTGCAAGTGCTTCGGGAGCGGTTTTGCGTGGTCGGACAATTGCGGTGCGAGCCGCACGGCCCCGGACCGTCAGAGCGTGTGAGGAGGTGGGTG
>VXBA01003362.1:114481-126839 GCA_013399895.1 Serilophus lunatus
ACTGCTGGTGACGGCCTCGCTGCTGTGGGTGCCGGGGCAGGGCCAGCCCCGAGGTGAGCTCAGAGGTGGCGGGGGGTGAGGGGGTGCGCACTGCGTGCGGTGTAATGCAATGCAATGCAATGCAATGCAATGCGATGCCTGCGGGGTTGTCTCTGCAGCCGCCCGCCGCGTCCCGGGTCGGTCCCACAGCCTCGACGGAGCGGCCCCGGACTCCGCCGGGCAAAACGGGTGCTGGGGCCGTGTTGGGCTGCAAGGGGAGCCCCGCTGTGGGAGGCGGGCTGGGGTCCGGTAGCGCCGCTCGCATTGCTGCCACACTCTTCTCGACAGCGCTTGCCTCGCTCCTGTGTGCCCCCCTCCTCCGCCCGCCTTTATCTCTGTACTCCCCCATCTCCACGTTTTGCAGCCGCCCTCCCCCACTTTCCCGGAGCCCTTTCTCCTCCCTCGGTGGCGGGGGCCACTCCGCCCGGCCGCCTCCGGGGCCGCCCACTCCCTTTGTGGGAGCCGAGAGAAGCTGTGGAGCGGCAGAAACCCGGGGGAGGGGGCGACTCCGGCGGCACGGCCACTGCCGCACTCCTGGGACGGGGGAAGGGCTGCGGCGGCCCGGGGGGGGGCCCCTGGTGCAGCCTCTCCCGGAGGGAAACGACAGGAGCTGGGCAGGGGCCGCAGTCCCGGGGATACCGCTCCCAGGAAGGGAGGGGAACCCCAAGAGATGCTGCACGCCGTCCTTAGTGTAAGCTAGATTATGCTGTAAGGAGCGAGGAGGGATCTAAACAATTTTCAGGGCGTGAGGTAGAGGTAGAAGGAAGAAATTTGAATAAAGTGGTTTTTTTTGTTGTTGGGTTTTTTTGCACGTGGCTGTCCGGTGCATTGGGTCCAGGAGACTCGCAGGCGCGTTCTTCCTCTGCGAGTAACTTCATCACATGCATCTTCTTTGTTCGAAGTGCTACAACTTGAGTTTTCCTGATGAGACCGAAGTTACTGAGAACATCGGCTCACTCTGTTGTTGAGTTAAAGTAGTTGGCTCTGGGGCGGTTTGGGTTGTGATAGGAAGCGCCAGACGCCTGGTGCTCTCACCTGTGGCTGTGATTCAGCTCCTTCTGAGGTCCGCAGCAGAATTTCTGCCTATTCCCTGCACACGAATCCCAAGCCGCATTAGATTTCTGTTTAAAAAAAAAAAACAACAAAAACAAACAAAGTGAGTGGAAAATGGTTGGAAGGCATATGTTGTGCAGATGCGTGACTTGGTTTTCTTTATGGTGAAGTGGTGTTTGGGATGAATATAGTGGCGAAGATTAGCATTTGGATGTTTACAGGCTGCAGTAGAAGAATTTTATTATTAATTATTAATGTAATTCTGTGTGCAAAACATTTTCTCGATGAGGACTACAAAATCAAGGCCGAATAAATTTCCAGAGTCCATACGTTTCAGTTTGTAAATAAATATACATCAGCTAGGTTATTCAGTCTTGGAAACAAATGAAAAAAATAAGAACCAGACAAAATGATGCAAAATTTACTTTTTAATTTTTAAGGTACCATTTTGCGTACACCAAATAACCTTAATTCAATATTGACTCCTATTTGAATATATAGATGTTAGCATGCAGTTAAAAAGGTAGGAGTTTTCCTGAAGATGGTCAAATATAGGTGATGATTCTATCTTTTTTCATAGAAATATGCAGTGTCCTCATTGTAGTAACCTACAGCTTCTACAAATAGCTGATATTCCAGCTTACATGTAGGAGCTCGCATTGTTAGAGGCATCTGGATAAAATGCATATTTTTTATATCAGTGATTGAAGCTATCAGTATGTTTGATTGCTTCTAAGCCACTCTTCCTAGGGATATTTCAATGCATAATTATTTTTTCTAGTTGAAAGATCGGGTCTGGAGACCATTCTTCCTATTAGATTAAGTTGTGATAGAATTTTTTGTCCTCAGCATGAGAGCACAGATCACCCAAGGAAGCTGTAAGTATCAACCCCCCTGGTGGAGAACTGCCTTGCAAAAACCTGAGTTCAAGATAACTGATCCTAAAACAATGTGAAGAATGCAATGCAGATTAGAATAGCCATGTTGCTTTTGAAGAATGTAAATAACTGGAGATCAAACTTTTAAGCATCATGATGATGTAAAAATACATTTGAAGCGAGGCTGGAAAGATTTCTCGGAGCCATTGTCAAAAGCATTGGAAGACCCTGGGGGAAAAGGTATTTTGGCCTGCCCATGGAGAGGGCTGTGGTAGAGCTTAAAACATTTCTTGTTTTTCTGTTCAATTCTGATTCTGTCCTGGCAGCAGATGAAGAAACTGTAGTGTACCACAGCTGCAAGGGTCTGTCAGAAGGTACTGAAGTCCAGTCTAAGAAAGAGAAACACACAATACTAAAGTTGCTGCACTGAACAAATTTGAAAGTTAATGATTGGTTCTTTCAGCCTACAGATTAATATCTACACAGCTATAAAATTTAGTTGGTATTTTAATTGCAGGTGTTTCGTTAAAGTGTCCCATCATATTGAAGAGTTAGGTTTGTATTTTCAGTTGAGTCTTATATGCACTAATGGAGTAACTCTTCATGAATGTGTATCACTGGTGTTTGGATACAGAAGAGTTATTTTACAACCTCAGAAGCAAATAGCCATTTTGGAGGCCTATTGTAGCAGCTTTGCTCTGCTGGGATGCGTTCTTTATTATATTGTAGTTAAGTAATACAAATCCTCAAAGCAGAAAGGAAAATCAGTCAATGATTTTGAACACTGCTGCCTGTATTTAATAAATTTAATTTTGACACTAATTACAAAAGAATTCTGCTCCTGTAAAAGTGTGGCAATGGTAACTTTCAAGGCTATAGTTGTAGTGTTTCCTCAGCCTGATCTCACCTTAGCTTTCTGTAAACTGCTGTGCTGAAATGGCCTGCTTTGTTTTTCCTGCCTGGGGTTTTGGATGCTGATGCTCAGGGAATTGAACGGCCCCAGGTGCTCTATCTGGCAGAGCTGAGAGCAAGTATTTTGCTGAACACAGGTATTTTGCATGCCTGTCATTATTTGAGTTTCAGATCTGCTTTGCTTCAAGAATCTGGTTTAGTAAGTATGCTTAGACTATGACTAATACACAAATTATGACATTATGGTCCACAATCACATTTTTTTGCTGAAACATAAGTGATACAACTTGCTTATAAATCACATTGTTATAGCACTTTCCCAGGAAGTGGGAGATTTATTTTAATCTCCTTAGTTTGAGGTGGTTTGAACCCACATCTCCAATTTCTGAATAGTGTGCTGTATTACCAAGTTGCTGTGACAGGTAATGCAGGGGAGGAGAAAAGTATGAAATCTCTTCAGACTTCTGTTTGAAATTGAGCTACTGTACAGCTAAGAAGGCAAGTTCAATGGGTGCAGAAGGAAAATGGCCAAGGGAAAAAAGCTGATGCTGTGGTTGGATCATTAGGAGACTCAAAAAAGGAGAATACAATTGCAGGCCTTTCTTTGTCTGCTTGCTGCTAGCATCAATCAGATGTCCAAATTCAGTGGAAAAACTTTTATTGAATCAGTGTCTGCTGTTTTGTCTGACTTTTTTTTTTTAAGTGAGTTATTCAAGTCTAGCATCAGTCATCTGTATGGTTGTGCATCCTACTTAGTGGAGAAGGACTCCTTGGTACCTAATTCAGGATGGTGAGTTCCACCTTAGAAGTAATGTGCTTCAGTTGTAGGAGTGACAGAATTTGACAGAAGTTTGGGTTTTAGTAGATCTGGCTGTTAGTCTACAACAGACTAGATAGGTGGAATTGCACTCTTAGTTGCCTTGCTACAACTTCTTCCATTCAAAGGTGTTTTGTGTGCCAATAGGGTTTCCTCTGGCACTTTTAAAACTGAGAGCCAGACTTCCAGAATGTACATGGATGCCCATAAAGCTTTGAAGAAAGCTTTATTAGACTTTCAAGATGAACTGGATGTTGTATTCACAAATGGCATTAAAAAAATACCAATATTTTGCTATACTGCATCTTGGGTTAGTGTATGTTAATGGCTCAAATAGATCTTGTTTGTGTAAATGCCTATGGGGAATACATGCTCAGCTTTACTGTTGACTCTACCTGGCAACATGGAGCTGCAGCAGCTCTATCTCTGTTGGGATACAGGACTTTGAACACCACAGCAAAACTTTATTCTGGAACTCTGGACTTTTGTTTTGTCTGAGACCATTTGGCTGTTACAGCCTTAGTGTACTGGACTTGAATTTTAGAGTACGATATAGAATGAAGTCAATGTTAGGTGTTCTGTTTATGGTGTCACCTGAAACAGGCCAAATCGCATGTCCCCAGGAATGTTGGCTTTGTGGGTACCATTGTGTTAAAATGACAAGGTTCTCTAAATTCATGATAAGCAACACAAAATTATTTTGAAACTTTTATAAAACACTAGTGAGGCTTGATCATATTAAAAGGAATTTTTACTGTAAAAAGTAGTGGATCTCAACTAGGGGCAAATTCTGCTGGCTGAGGCCTGACTTGAGTTCGGAGGAGAAAAAGAACTGTGAGAACTTTCTTTTTTTCTGGTGGTCTGCATGGAACATCTTGGACATTCTTTGGGGAGAATGTTGTGCTTGGCATTGATTACAGTCCTAAATTTAAAATCTGCTTTGTTTTTTCCTTCACTTACTATGCAAGACATCACCAGCAAGCTACAGACTTTTTTCTTTCTTCAGAGCACAAAGGTATGTAACAGAAAAATCCCATGAAAGCATTCTAACTAGACTGAAGATTAAGATTAAAAAAAATTTGTCTGTTGTAAATTTTTTTTAACGTCCCAGAGGGCTTAGAAAATGCATCTCTAGAAATTCAGGGCTATCAATGTATGGATCAGTTGTTGGTATTTGCTTCAGTATTGCAAAGGATCTTCAGGTGAGGTTTGCTGCCTTCCCCTACTTTTTGTCTGTCCTGCAGACATGTCTTCCTGACCAAAACGAGGAATAGGGTGTAGGAAAAGTTTTGCAAGGCAAGATTAGTTAGGTCAGGTTGCTGGAACTGGGATTTGTTAGTTGGCATAAACCTTAGGAGCACATCAGTCAAAGTTTCCTATGTATTATGCTTTTAGGTACTTAAGTGATAATATCTCAGCATCTGTGTATGGTGCCTCTGGGCACTAGGACATGGGTACAGTTCTCTGCCTTCATGTGCCTGTGGGTCAGAGCAAAAAAAGGTTAGGCATATCTGTGTTTATTCTTTTTTAGTTACTTCTGCTATTTAAGGACTTCAATGACTTCTCCCTTGTTCTGTGTTCTTTTTTAGACGGTTTTGCCCTGAAATGTAATTATTTTATACACATTTTTGGATATTAAAAGCTATATACTTAAGAATTTTATGGGGAAAGTGGAAGAGTTATTTTATAATTACAGTGGATATAAATAACAGTCTGAAAATTGGAAAGCACAGAGGTGCAAGACTATATAAAATACTGTTCAATATCCTAATTGCAAATAAGTATAGATGCACATAATTTAGACTTCTTTCTGATGTGAAACAGCAACTAATACTTTCTGAGAAGTGCAGGGCACAACATACATGTAAATGCTTTGGGGAGGTTTGTGTATGCTTATTTTTTTGTTTGGGTTTTTTTTTTTTTTAACGTCCCAGGAAAGCTACTACTTCTCTAGTGGCCATGTGAGCTCAGTCACTGGAGGGGAGGCAGGATTCATGGCAGACGTTTTCACCCACTGCCCTTTCTACAAGTGGTTCAGCTTTTCAGGCTGTGTAAAACGGCACCTAATGTGAGTTGTTGGGACTGAGTTGGTTTGTCTTGTTTCTGGGCTTTTCCTACCAGACAAGGTCATGAAGATCCCACTGCTGCTCTGTGTAGGCTGGGTAGATTTCAACCTTTAGAAATCCATTCTTTCTTTTTGATAATCTTTAAATTGTTAGCTTTTGATTGACTCTTTTAAAAGTGTCTTTTGATATAGTAACAATGCAGAGGTAGTCCTTGAAAAACTTTTAGATTAAAATTTCAGATTTGAAAGTTGTTTTGCAAGAATAATGTAATTCCTTTCTGACAGCTCATTTATTGTGCTGTGAGATCCAGCCCCCCTCTTGATTCCTGCATGAGAGTAAAGGTTAAAAATCTGTTTAAGTGTTCTTCTTGAAGTGAAAACCTGATTTTCTTCTCTGATTGTGTTTTTTATTGCTGTTTTGCTCCAAAATGACCTTGAAGACGGGTCCATATCCACTGCCTGCTTTGTATTTGTATAAATCTTTATTTGCTGAAAGTCCGAGAGGACAGTGCAGAACTTCCAGGTAATTTGAAAGAACTAACTTCTACAGTCTTGATTTGATTAATGGATTATTATTTTTTTCTGATAGACCTGATGAAGCAAGAAGTTTTTAATATCAAAATCCTAAGTCTTTGCAAATCAGTGGCACAAGTCTTGCTGACTATAATAAGCCTTGGAAATCAGTCATTCAGCATAAATGCAAATTGGTGTTAGCACTGATGCTCACTTAGATTAGTACTGATAGTTTTTATTCAGTATTTTGAAAGCACAGCTGGCATTTTGCCTTCTGTCACAGAACTCAAATATGTGTGCCAAGAAATATTTGTGTGGGAAGGAGAGGAAAAAAACTAGTAGCAATGACACATCCAGTGCAGTTTGACTTGGGTTCAGTACAGTCTTTCATAGGACACTGAAGCAGGGATACAGCTTCTCCCTCACTGTTCGTATGGATGCTGACAAGAGTGAGCTTTGAAGCCAGGACACAAGGTGTTGGGCAGGATGAGTGCTGGGAGGATGGTAGACTGGGGAGCCTGGCTGTACCTGGTGTTCCTTTGATACTTCCTCCTCGGGTAGAGCTGCTGCCAGGCTGGATGGAGTGGAGCCTGGCCAGACTTCGCTGACTCCTTAGGGTTATTCCAGATCCATCTAGGAGTATCTAGACAGTGAGTGAGTTGATGAGAGTCTAGCACCAGCAGTAGGCTGCTGTTCGAAAAAACAGTTAGTCCACCTTCCCTGTTTCTGCCTTTTTCCTTACAGAAGTTAGAAATGCAGCTCCTGAAGGTGCTTTGCTACTGATGAAACCGCATAACAGAGTCCACTGGTTTTTCTTGTCTAGTTTTCATTCAAATGCAGGAATAGCTAATGTGTGGGGGTTTTATTCTGCATGGCACACCGGTGATATATTTCACTCTTTACAATGCTACTTTTTGTCTGTCTCAAACCCTTGTAAGAAAGGAGGGCAGAAAAGGCTTGTAACTGTGTGCTAATGCCTCTGATGATTAGGTTGTTTCTACTTTATTGGCTGAGAAGGGCTAGATAACAGAAGTTTGAAGTGTAGATTCTTTGAATTTTCGAGACCTGTGGAAAGCCTGGTTTAAATTAGGGTTGTGAAATACGCTGTTGAAATTTCTAGGATTACTTTATTTTAGCTTGTATTCTCTAATAGTCTCTAAAATACTTGCTCAATGACTTCTAGTAGAAAACACTCTTTAAAATATGCTGAAGAGATAAAAGCTTTGATGGGAAAATAAAGGACCAAATGAACTTCTCTGACTTTGGGAGAGTTGCTGTGAACTTATATTACACCTACAGACAGTTGTTCATTCTTTCCATAGTTGCTAGCTAATGCATTATTTGGTACATCTTTTTCACTTGCCTATGTAGTTTCATTAAGAATTAAGAAAAAAATGCTTTGCAAATAGAAAGCAAGTACGTGTCTCCGTTATTTTTTACTAAAACTGGGTATATTTCATTGTTATTTTGGGGTATTAGCAATAAATATCACTAAACCTTGATGAGAATTTTGCAAACCATACTTTTCTTGTTCATGCATAAATGGGACCTTGTTGCCGAAATGGTTTTTAGACATTAACATGAATGTTAAGCTAAAACTTCCATGAATAAGTACTTTCCAGCCCTATCTCAATTTATCTTCATTGAAGTAGGTTTACAGTGTGTCTGCCAATGTCCTCCAGAGCAAGTTTATCATTGCTAAAAGCATGCAGCAAATGCAGAGTCCCTCTTTGGATGACCACTTGGGAGTGGTTCTTAGGGACAGCTTAGTTTTGTGCATATTTGATAATATCGTAATGGGGACATTTCTAATTGAAGAAATGATTCTGCAAGGTACAGTGCAGGTTTTCTGTGAGGTGGATGAGGCTGCCCCTTGCAGGTAATAAGAAAGAGATGCGACTAAGCAGGGAGCAGTTCAAGATGAACTGCATAATGACTAAAGGAGAAGAGATTTTTTTACAGTGATAAGTGATAGGATGTGATCTCAAGACAGCAATGAAGCAATAGGTACAAATCATGACTGTTGGTGGATGGCTGTAATCAATGTCTGTCTTGGCATGGGTCAGACAGAGGTTGCCATGCTGATGTTTGCTGATATGTCAGTTTGTTCAGAAACTTTTTCACGGTATCACAGTATTAACAAGGATGGAAGAGAACTTTGAGATCTTTGAGGCCAACCAATAACCCAACATCAACCCATCATCTAAACTATGACACTAAGTGCCCCATCCAGTCTTCTCTTAAATACTTTCAGGGTGGTGACTCCATCAGCTCCCTGAGCAGCCCATTCCAATGGTGAATCATCCTTTCAGTGAAAAATCTTTTCCTAATGCCAAGCCTAAACCTCTCCTGATGGAGCTTGAGACTGTGCCCTCTTGTTCTGTCACCAGTTGCCTGAGAGAAGAGACTGACCCCTGCCTGCCTACAACCTCCTTTCAGGTAGTTACAGACAGCAATAAGGTCACCCCGAGCCTCCTCTTCTCCAGGCTGAACAATCCCAGCTTCCTCAACGGCTCCCCACAGGGCTTGTGCTCCAGCCCCTTCACCATCCTCGTTGCCCTTCTCTGAACACGTTCGAGCCCCCCAACATCTTTCTTTACTGTGGATATTCCTATGCTGCAATGGCTAATAGTGGTAATGGACATGTCCAAGTATGGATCTCTGGTAGGCTGAAAATCCTAAAGAAGTCATAGGAAAAGAGGAGCTTCTTGATGGCACAGTGGCAGGGAAGAGGTCATGATGTTTGCCTCAATGAGGAAAAACCCTTCTGTGTACCACAGAGTATTGACAATACAATCTCTCTCTAAAATGTGAGCAGCTCTTCTTATCTTTTCTGTTCTTAAGGACAATGGGAAATAAGCTGCTCTTTCTGCAGCTATGCCTATGTTGTTGCATTTCCCACAATAATCAGCAAAAAATGTTTTGGGGTGTTTTAGGCAGGCTCCAACTGTGCATTGCTATTTTTTAGTGTCGCTGTAACATTGCTGAATTTTAAATTAAACTACTTGAACTCTCAGTCTGTTAGAATTTTCTTTAAACGTTGTGCTTTGGGCTGAAATGCATAATTCTTGTTTTCAGGCCAAAGGCAAAATAGTTTCAGAACACTTGATTAAAATTCCATGTGGCTGACTGAATGCTTGAGCATTGATGGGGAAAAGAGAGAAGAAAAAATTTAAAAATATTGGTTTTGTGTCTTAAAAATTATACTTTTTCAGGAATTTATCCTGTGCGAAATAAATGCCTTTGAATTTCATGAACTTGTAAAATAAGAATTTGCAAATGATGAGAGTTTGAACCATAGAAAATGTGCAACAGTTGACTCGCTATTAATGTTTTTAAGTAGTTGCAGATTGTACCCTGTACATTGGTAATCTCTGTGCCTGGAGACCAGCAGATGTTAATAAACAAAGCATCATAATTTGCAATTTTTCTTTATTGCTTAGATTCAAATGCCTAGAAAAAAGTAGCACCATAAAAAAACCTAAACAAACCAACACAACAAAGTCTTACTTTTTGCAAAGAGCAGAAAGCCACCTCTATACTGTGGTGAACAAGTGGTTACAAATAAAGAAAATGTATCAATTTTTCCCAATTAACCTTTTAAATCAGAGATTTCTAAATCTTGTCAGTAGAGATAAGGGAATGACCAAATTTTGCATGTCTTCAGGGTTACATAGTTGTAAATCCTTTCAGCTCCATTCAAGCTGGAGGAAATGTGCTCCCTTCTACCCAGGAAGATCTGGCAGTGATACAGGGCTGTATGTGCCTTGATAATGGCTTTGTGCCTGCAAGAATGAAAACATTTTACTTCCGTGTCTGAAAACAGGAGAGCTGGCAGTTCAGAGGTCCCAAACACTCTTCACCTTGAAATAGCTTTTGTTCATTAACGGACAAATTCCACTTCAATTTAAGTTTAACTTCATCTGCAACAGTTGCATTTCTAATATTAGGGTAGTGCATTTATATTAAGACAGTGAGATAAAATTTAGTTTTTTAAAATTAAGAAAGTGAAATAAATGTTTGGTTTATGTATGGCTCATGTATAACATGCTTAAATGAACTAAATGAAAAATACATTTCAGAGCTCCTTTGTAGTGCAGCTACTTTGTTTATGATCACAAGGTCTTGCCAGCTGATTCAAGGGTATTTTTAAGTTACTTAATCTTCCTAATGTTTACATGGGAAAAGAAGTAGTCACATTTTGCTTGGTTGCAATACTGAGTCACAGTACCTAAGTGGCTGGGACCACTAAACCCTTAAAATTCATCTCAAGCTCAGGTGTCTTATTAGACTTTACAAATGACAAATAGAAATTTAGAATCAGGAGAGCTAATAGATACTTGGGTCATAACTTATTATAGTAAGTGATTTCCTGTGAAGCCTAAAGCTGCACATTTTTGCATGCAAATTTAATTAGGATTAAACCCAGCAGGATTTTCATTTACAAGTAAGCCTATTGCCTCAGGTGGAAAACCAATGCTAGGAAAGAAGCTGGGGAGGGAGATATTACTGATTGAGGGAGTCATAGTAAAAGGCGGAGGAAGGGAAAAGGTCTACTTAAGGTCCAACATCAATAAGAGGAAAAACGTTTAGTTTTGTTGATATTGAGACACATCATAAGTGACAAGTGACTGAGGTCATTAGCCTCTGACATGTCAGTCACACTGGCAGTACTACTGTCATGTTGCTGTAAGCGAATATTGAGCCTCAGGCAGCATATGAGAAAAACTGGAAAGACACTGAAATATTTAATAGCTGTGGCTTGTATTTACTTCAGGTTTGAATGAAGATCGTTCCCAAATGATGACTTAAGAAAAAAAGCCAGTGCAATGCTAAAAGAAAGAACAACCCCCAAAACAACAAGCACAATGATGCAGAGTCTTCAACATGTGGAAAAAGCTTTTGGACTAATTTCATGGTCTGGCAGGTTTATTGTTCCTTGGCAGCCTGCCCATCTGTCAACTTTGGGCTCTTTTGCTTTGGTGTAAATGCTGTGACAATTTCTGAGTAGATTCTTGAACAGGCCAACAGCATAAAACAAAAAAACATCAATACTTGCAAGACATGACTTGACATAAGAAATATTGATTGTACTTTGAAAATGCATGATAGAGTACTCAAAAATTACCCACCTTTTTATCAAGTTGAACTGTCTGATGCTGAAAACTATTATAAAAACTATTTTTCTTTCTGTTACTCCGTAGTTTCTTATGATTGAAGTAAGCAACAAGTTACTGCCAGTACTGAAGATCCTAGAAATTCCTATGATGGAACTTTGCTTATCCTTGGGAACTTGTATTTTTTTTGCTTTAGATCCCTGAAATTTGTGAAAGGACCAAGCCATGATACTAGAAACCACATTCAGGGCTGGTGTGTAAGCTATTAAACCTATTGTATTGTGCTGGTTTAAGACCACTTTTATCATCTAGAGGCAGGTTCAATAAAGTTGATAGAAAACTGAACAGAGTTTGCTGCAGGTGAACAGTTTATTACGGGGGGTTTAAATTAGGGAAGGAGGGATACCCCAAAGGGACCCCAAAATTACATAAAGAAACACTTGACATGCAGGGGGAAAAGAAAAAAAAAAACCCAAAAAGGAAAAAAAAAGGACAAAAACAGAAAGGGAATTGCTCTTTCAGCTAGATGTCTAGCTGAAAAAAACAAGGGAGAAGGGTAGGAAAAGCTGTCTCTCTCCCTCCCGCTCTACTCGAAGGACTCCCTGGCTTTTGAAGTTCTCTGACAAACACAAAAAGAAGTGAAAACGACTCCCTCCACAACCTCCCCAAAGAGTTATTTGCTTGCTGAGAGAAATGGGTGGNTCTCCATTGGTCCAGTGGAGCTGAACCCCACCTTGTTTCCAGGGTTTTCCCACCGACAGACCATGAGGTTCAGGTCCCACGCGCCATCTTTGTTTTCACAGCCGTGGCATCTTAGAGATGCCCCAGGGCCAGCCCCCCGCCAACCTTCACAAACAGCTGCCGTGCTCATGTCCCTGACTGGGGCTGGTACGGGACTGCCGCGCCTGTGCCTGGGACTGAGGGGTGACCGTGCATCCCGCACGCCGCCCTGCCCACCCCGGAG
>VXBA01003362.1:127339-186227 GCA_013399895.1 Serilophus lunatus
AACCAGTACATGTCTTCAACAGTGTTTTCTATTCTTGGGCTGTCAAAGGTGGTATGCGCTCCTTTGGGAAACAAGGTAGCTCATTTGTAGGAACCTCTAGAGGGGGCTGAAAAGCTTGAACTTTTTCAATATTAAGCATTTGCACTGTGACCCATGACTTTCATCTTTATCCCCTCTACTTCCAGTTTAAGTACATGTGTTGCAGCATAGTCTCTATGTGATCTGCATCTCTTTGTAAGCTGAGCATGCGATGGACTCAGATTGTGACATTTGCACCTGCTAACTTGTTAACACTTACCTTTCTAGTCTAAAGGTTATTTTTTAGTGTTAGTATTCAGCCTGAACTACTATCTAACCTACTTGTGGTATTGGAAACCTCAATACTTTGTATAAGTAAACATTAGTTACTGTGTAACTGAGATAACAAGTTTCAGTTTTTTCTGCAAAGTGTTAATATTATTTGTTTTTCTAAACATAATCTGGAAGTCTGAGATTTCTTTGTTACAGATGCTTGTCAGCAAATTTGATAATTCCCTAATTTTAATTCCTATCCCTGCTATTCCTATTTCCAATACTGTATATTGGGAAATTTAGCATCCCAGAATGAACACTTCACCGGGAAATAATGCTTTTCTTGCTCTTTCTTTACCTTAGTTTTCTGCTGCCTGATATATATATAGCATGCTTCATGCACTTTGAAATTTAAAATTTTATTAGGGCTCAGATATTCTGTCCTCTTTTGGAAAAAACCACTTTTTGCCTCATTCAAATTCTGTTACTCTGGGGCAGCGAGCTAGCTATATGCTAGTGTTTGGGAAATTTAAGGAAGTCATGCAAGTTATACCAGACACTTGCTCTTTAACCTTCACAAACTATATGGAGGTAACTAGTTGTGGGAGAATAGTATAGCTGGTATTCACTGAGTGAGCAAACTTTTGGCTTTTATGTGTGCAGTCTGAATTTGACAGAATTTTATTAATTTGTAGTGTTATACTTCAATATATTTCTGAGCACCGAATGCTAATTAGCACATCATCTTGCCCAAGGCAGATCACAGTAGGTGAAAGGCTTTTGCTGCAGTACCCTGTCTGCATTAAGGCTCTCATTAATAATGCTGAATGCACATAAGCAATTGGAGAAAATATTTGGCAGAGAAGCCTTTGCCATTTAGAAGAAGGGGCGAGGTTTTGTATTCTGTAACTTGTTTGTGCTCTTAACAGCTTGCAGAGTTCAAGCAGAATGTTTTTAGTTACATTAACTGCTGTAACGAATTTTTTTCTTGTTATCCTTTCTTCTGATGGTCCAGTTGGATTGTTTAAATGTAATTTGCAAAAGCTTGACTGAATCAGAGCTGTAAAATAGTCAGCAGATTGCTTTGAAAGCAAGTGTTTGAGTGTTCAGCAAAAGGTTGTGAAGTAATCTGTTTTACAGATAACCTGAGCTCACCCCAGGGCCTGATGTGGAGTATACTTCTTTCATGACTGACCAGGCAGCAGTACAGCAGACAAGGATCTTTTACTTAATGCAGCTTGGTTTCCATTGCACACTAAGGTATCTTGAAAAAAAAAAAAAAAAGCAGAACTTATTCTTGTGTGCATTAACAAAACTGTCAGGAACTTAAGAAATTCTGCTCTAGCCATTGCTGCCGAGGTTTGAGGAGCCACATTGTTGGAAAAATACAAGCTGCCAAGGATTCAGGAGGATAAGAAATTTAGAAAATTGACTGTGAAAAGATTGAGAGAGTTTTTTACTCAGTCTGGAAAAGGGTGTTTGATAACAGCCTTTCAGGTGAACAAAAACTGTAACTAAGATCATGACAGATCATGAATGCAGCAAAGAGGACTGAAAATTTTTGGCTTTTAAAGTGATAAAGCACCAGAGTTGAATTATGAGGGATGTTGAGGATGTTCTTGAGAACAGACAAACAGACAAACTAACTTTTACATTGAAAGCTGATTGGCTTAAGTGTAATCTTCACCAGCTATATTTCTGTGACTGACACATTAGTCAGCTTTGCTCTACAGTATGACAAGAAATAGAGAATGTGTTGTAGAAGAAGATAGTGGTCTGTCATGGTAGAGGTTTCTTTTTAATCTGAAGCAATTTGATCTAAACACTGCAAATTAAAGTTTGCAGAGGTTCTGCTAAAAAAACACTTTACTTAGTTCCTGTAAACTTGGTGCTGTGGTAGCGGAAATTTTCCTCTCTGGAGAGCTGCAAAAAAAAGGAGTGACCAGTTTTCAGAAAAATTTCTAGCTAGCGGATTGCTACTTAAGCCTATTGTGTAAATTGTGGTGAAGCTTTCAGCTGTTCAAACAGGTTTAATGCTGCAGCTACACATTTTTAGGCAACGTCTCCACAAAGTGGATTAAAAGGCAGGTTGAGTGTTGTACCCCATATTTCTTGCTGACTCTTAAGAACAGGGAATTAGTGCCTTAATTCCTGTAGTTTGAAGTTAGTAATTTCAGGCCATTTAATTTAGGGAAATCAGCCTAGATATTTGATGTGATTACAGGATAGGATTCTGATGAAAGTGTATAGAAAAGGTTAAGTTAGGGACACTTGCTAGTAAAATAATGATGAGGGTAAATCTGTTGAGCAGGCTAGGAATCTGAACCCAAGCCTGATAGTTCCAGAGCTTTTATTTAATAAACTCATTTAATCCAAAACTTGAATAAGACAGAACAACTAAAACAAATCTGTGCTATTGAAAACTGTCTGAGAATGTTACAAAGAATGTGACCTCAACTTGCAGTGTTACAACTTGCAGTGTATTACATATTTTATACATTCTAATACTGTGACATTTTATTACATTTTCTCCTCAATCCTTTCTGTTTCCCTGAAGTGCATCAAACTATTCTTAACAACTATCAGTGTGTCCTCTGGAAATGTTTTCAGTAAATGGGGAATCCATTGCATGTGAGCAAATTTCAACATTGCCTGCTTGTTATGAACTACTTGCATTTTTAAAAATGCAAACTTGCAAATGAGATTATACCCCCTCAAGTATTTCTGTATTCTGAGAAATGACACAATAAAAAGCTTGTTACTGCACACATCAGCTCTTTATGTTTTTTATGTCAAAATCTACTTTGTTCATTTATGAATTACTGTTTTATTATGCTTATCACAAAAAAGCCAAAATACTTGAGGAGAAATCAGGCTGTTGCATTGCTGAATATCTCAGAGCTGCTCACTGAAGCCTGATTTGGAGTCTTTATTGTACATACTGGATGAAGAATCCAGAAAAAAATGTCACTTTCTGGACTCAGTTCTTGGCTTGCTTCATATTCTTTTCTGTTCATTTCTCATAATTTTTTTTTTAAATATACATCCCACCCCCTCCCCTCAGATAAAACAAAAAAACAACAGACACCTCCTTAGTTTATTCAACTTTCAAGGAATATCAGATAGATCAGTGAATCTGGGTTCAGAAGGAAGCTGTCTTAAATGTGGTATTTGTGTAAGGAGTTTTGGCATCCTTACTGTGTTGATCTGCATGCCTAAATATATTATCATCTTTAATGTGCTTATTGAACATATTTGCAGATGTACTGAAGCCTGTGTAAAGGAAACCTCTCATCTGCACCCTTCTGTTTATGTAACTGTGTTTGTAAAGGAAATTATTTTAACCAGCCTTGCCTCTGCTAGGAAGGCTGTTATTCTGGGCACTGTCTCCTTTTCTCCACATGCCATCTGTCAAAAGTAGTTTCACCTTTCTGTCGCATTGTGAGAAACCATATAGTCAAACATGGTCAAAACCACTGGTCATGCATGAATTTTGCCAAAAAACAAAAATCCACTTTCTACCCAAAACAGAACAGTGATGAAATGCTATTAATTTCCTGAGTAAAAACATTGTTAATCAGAAAATGGAATTGTGATTCCATTCAGATCTAGCTGTACAGAATGCAGCCAAGGGTTATATACTTAAATATATGGAAGTACATGAAAATATATATCTGAAAAGCCTTCGATAAATGACACACAAGTGCATCTGTTTTCCATATTTGCATTAGTGATGTAAATATGCTGCGGACTGAGCAGGGAGAGTAAGTCTGATGTCTTTGGAGTGCACTGATGCCGCTGTTCATGAACAGAATAACTGAGCTAGACAAAATGCTCAACAAGTCCAAGGCATGTCAGACCCACTGCACAGGTACTGTGGAATTGATCTGCTTGTGTGCAGTAAATCAGCTGTATCCAGAACGAGGCAGCAGATATGCGCTGGTTACAGCTGGAGTTGCCAGAATGCTGGAAATGTCCCAAATCCTTGAAATGCTTCTCGGTGAAAACTTCAGGGATGCTTTGTAGTTTATATCTGTAGCAATTTAAAAACATGTAAAACCACAAAGAATTAAATTGAGTCTGCAGGGAAGATGATGGTACCTGTATCTACAACAAGGAGCTTATGCAGACTTCTGTACAACCTGGTTTAAAGTAGAATAATTCCCAAATAAGTGTAGGCTGTATGTTCAGCCACTAACGTTACAATTGAGGGAGAGCTGTCCCGGTCACAAATGTCTTTTATTTAAGCAATGATTTGTATCAATCCATGATGACTTCTCTGAATTATCAGTGCTTTGAATCTGGGCCAGTAAGCTGTATGCTCCACCTGTCCACATTCATTCTGAAGAATTGGATTTAGTAGGCATATTGAAGCGTATAAAATAGAAATTGACTGCCTCATCTACCTTAAAGCCCTTTGGCTGTCTTCCTTTTCCCTGGAATACTGCGTGCTGACCTCCTGTTCATCATTTAAAATCAAGGTAACTGGCTTCATTATCAACATTATGACTTTTGGTGAGATTAATGCTTTGTCCTTCACCATAAGATCTGCCTGCTGAGCTATGCGTACAACAAATCCATCCAACCTTTGAGTTATTCCTTCTTGTGGTTTCTTGAATAACTG
Source organism: Serilophus lunatus (assembly GCA_013399895.1). Taxonomy (NCBI): domain Eukaryota; kingdom Metazoa; phylum Chordata; class Aves; order Passeriformes; family Eurylaimidae; genus Serilophus; species Serilophus lunatus. The sequence continues at coordinate 132,255 of VXBA01003362.1, forward strand.
AACATTGTGGAGATGGAATGTGACAAATTCTGCTATAGCCACATTGCAGATCACCTTACTAGGAGTGTGATTCCCTCTGCTTTCTCTGAGCTTGAGCTGTTTTTCTCTTGTAGGAAACCTCTTAATGACATAATTCTGACAGTACCCACTCAGATTTTCAGATCTCCTTTACTGCATTTTAGTCATGAATCTGGCTAAAACCAGATCCTTGCAAAGGAGATCATCTTGCTTGAATGTCTAATGAAAACATTGTGCTTGGCTTTTCTGCTGAGCAGTATTGAACCAGTAGTTGTTATTCTTTCTCAAGGTCAAATTAGCATCATACACCTAATTTTCTGGCATTTGTGGGGTGTGAGAGTGTGAATCCCTAGTTTGGTGCAAAGAGAAGCAGAGTAGCTGGAAAAAAAAAAAATCAAGTTAAAAGAGTTCATCTTGCCATGAAAAGAGTGGCTAGCACTTAGAAGTAAATGAGCTGAATTTAAAAATTGTTCTGGCTTTTCTCAGGACCGCTGAAATCTCTTGCAGAATGATGTACAGGAATTTCCAGAGAGGCCTGATAGTGAAGCATGAAGTAGCAAATACTTAAATGCAAAGTTGGTTGCAAGGTATTTTTACAAATAGAATACAGTCAAAGTGGATTAGCAAGCCGAGAAGTCCACTGCTGAATTCTGTACAGATGCATATGGTTCTGTTGCTATCTCTCAAGGCTGGTTGAAAACTACAGTTGTCTAATGTAATAATGGAGTCTAATAACTAAGCCGTGAAACAGTGATTGTTTTGTATGTAGCACTTTTCTTCCTTTCTGGTGGGAATAATATGAGAAATCCAATTCAATCCATCATTTGTGCCACACTTCAGATAGAAAGCTGTAAAAGTTACACTTACGAAGAGACCGGAACATAAGTCCTGTGACGAATGGCTAAGGGAGCTGGGGTTTTTTAGCCTGGAGAAAAGAAGGCTCATGGATGACCTTATCACTTTCTACAACTACCCCAAAGGAGGTTGTAGCCAAGTGGGTGTTGGCCTCTTCTCCCCGGCAGCTAGTGACAGGATGAGAGGACATGGCTGCAGGCTGCACCAAGGGAGATCCAAGTTGGGTATCAGGAGTAATTTCTTAGCCAGAAGAGTTGTTAAACACTGGAATGGACTGCCTAGGAACGTGGTGGAATCACTGTCCCTGGAGGTGTTCACGAAATGACTGGACATGCCATGGTCTAGTTGACGTGATGGTGGTCAGTCAAAGGTTAGACTTGATGATCTCAGAGGTCTTTTCCAACTTAATTGATTCTGAGATATCTTCAAGAATACAAATATCATTTGCTAAAATTTCAGTTTAATAAAATATGCTATCTTCTGACAGGATTTTATGTCTGGTATGGCTGCTTAGATTTTACAGCAGGATATGAAGAGTGCTGTGATATGATCTGTTTATCTGTAAATGGCTCATTTAAGTGACTGATTCTGTGGTTAGTAATCTTCATCATGTCTACCTCTTCCTACAAGAAATAAAAATATATATTATCAGATATTTGGTGTTTAGAGTTCTTTTGGGGAGTGAATGGAGGTTGGCAAAGGAGCATCTAAGTAGTTTTGAATTCATAACTCTGAGTACCTGGCTTTTCTCAATAAAAGACTGAAGAGGGACAAAGTTGTTTAAAAATGCAACTCATTTATTTGCATTTTGCCTTTCCCCGCCTTTTTTAATTGCAGATGCCTATTGTTTCTTAATAAATCATTTCCTACACTATTCTCAGTCTTCTCTGAAATTGGTGGTCACACTTTTGCAATTTGCCTTGAAATTTAATTGCTTTAAAGAAAACTGGAGGTGAACATAATCAACCAGGATCTGAAGAAATGCAGTGCTTGCAGAGTAAAGCTAACAGACTCTTGCTTTTTATTTGGATTCTCAAGCCAAAATCCAGTGAAACTCACTTGTATTGAAGAGTTCTTGTCTCTATGGGACCCAGAAAACTCATCATGAGATATCTTTGCTATTCCTTTGGCACAAGCCCGTGGACTGAAGTATATGGTAGGCAAATTATGTCCCTGTAGCAAATGACAGTGGAAAGAAATGGCATGGGTATTGTGTAATGTGAGTGAAGGTAATGAATGACCTGGGAATGAATTGATAGCTCTTGAAGACAGGCTGATAGACCCCTACATGAACAGTAATGAATACTGAATGTGAAAAACTTTATATAATTGGAAGTAATATAAAAAATTATACCTTCTTCCACCCATGAACTTTCTTGTCCAATAGGAAAACAGAGAGCAGCATTTCTTTGCCTTCAGCTTTAGATCTAGTGCTACACTGCACATGTATTGCATGAGGCGAGAGAAGCCTGTGCAGAAAGCATGTTAGTGGCAGAAGAGCCTTGCTGAAGTGGTCAATAGTATGACCTCAGCATTCTCATCTGCATCAGATTTAGGTATAATGAGAACAAGGCATCTGACCTAGTCTGGATTTAACTTAAATCAGCATTCAAAAAAATAAAAAGCTCCACTCCCTCCTATTAAGTTTCAAGTATAGCACAATTGAAAACACACTGTTTGTTATTCTTGCCATAATGCAGACGACTAGGATTTATCTAAATTTTCAATAGCTGAAAGCAAGTCTTAACATTGAAACTTTTCTCCAGGCTTTCTAGGGTAATAAAAATATGGGACAAAACCACTTTAAATTAAAGGAATATTTAATGTTGCCTTGTTGAGAGCACAAAATTGTTAGGGTTGGAAGTGACCTCTGAAGGTGATCCATTCCAACTTCCAACTCTGCACTTGAGCAGGTTACACAGGAACATGTCTGTGTGGTTTTGGAATGTCTCCAGAGAGGGTGACTAGACTCCACAACCTTCCTGGGCTGCCTCTTCCAGTGCTCTGCCACCCTTAATGTAAAGAAGTTCTTCGTCATGTTGAGGCAAAATTTCTAGTATTTTATTTTATGGGTATTGCTTCGCATCTGGTTGGTGAGAACCACTGAAAAGAGCCTGTTACTATCCTCTTGTCACCCAAGAGGAGAGATTTAAATGCGTGAACAGCTAAGAAAAGCAAGCTTCTAATGATACAATCTATTTTGTTGTATACTGTAGACAATGAAGTAAAAGAATTCATACAGTTTTCCTAGTGAAAAAGGCATACATTTTCCCAAATATGACTGGATTTCTTTGTTTGTTTTCAGAATTCCTTATAACAGAAGAAAAATGTGATTTCAATACCTCACTATTACAACACTAGCAATTCTTGGTTGGGGCACTCTTAATATGCCATACCAATGCTCTGGGTTTGATTTCAGCCCAATGGGTTAAAGAAAGGATTCTTTCCAAAACTGCTTCCTTTTTTCAGAGTTGCTTCTGAGTGGAGTGGTGTATTTTTGCTACGCTATAACCATGCGAGGTATAAAAGGTTTTGATCTCAGGAGAGACATCTGGAAACTGATATCAACATTGCCGAGAGTGTGCTTACGTTCTGTCACATACAGTATTCTTGAAATTTTATCAGTAGCCTTCAAACCATGTGATGTTTCTGGCAGAAAGCTCCTGTTAAATGCCGTTGTATGTGCCAGCTGAGTGCATGCTGTACAGCCCCTCCTTGCTTCTAGCAGTGCGCCAGTTATCTGCCTGGTTTTGATCAATTTACAGTACAAAGGAAGGTTTAATAATTAGGAAATTTGGTTGGCAAACTCTTGTGTTCTTTAGCATAAAACATGCAAATGTAGAGTCAAATAACAGGGATATTGCTGTCAGTGCTGATTTTGCATGCCTTAAGATGTTGCTGATAAACATTATTTTTTTCAAGGCCTGTTCCCTGCCATTTTGAACCTGGCCAGCAATGCTCACATCTCCACCAATGCCACCTGTGGGGAGAAAGGACCAGAGATGTTCTGCAAACTGGTGGAGCACGTCCCTGGACGGCCCCTGCGCAACGCCCAGTGCCGTGTCTGTGATCGTCACAGTGCCAATCCCAAAGGCAAGTTTCATGTGTTTTGTTTTTTGCTTGTTTCATGGATTCATGTTTGTTTGTTTTTGGTTTTGTTTTTTTTTAACCCTTCCCCATCAATACAGAGTGTATTAACTAACATTTTAGTTTAGTCTCCTATGTGAGTGCAACTACCTTTGGAATAAAGAGCTTATGGAAAGTATGAACACTTTGTATCACCATGGAGCACTGCAGGATCCAATGACAGCATTATTGTGTTAAAGCAGATTTCAGCTTTTACTTCTTTATGACAGGAGGAGATTGTGCTCAGTGTGAAAAAAATGTGCTGGGTCAGAAAAATGCAGTGAAGATTTATTTTCAAGATATGTTTTTTTTTTTTTGCTTTGAAACAGAGCAGCACCCAATTTCCAGTGCAATTGATGGTACTAATAACTGGTGGCAGAGTCCTAGCATTCAGAATGGAAGGCAGTATCACTGGGTCACCATCACCTTGGATTTAAGGCAGGTGAGTAGCATTGATGTGTCATTAAATACATGTAGATATAAGCCAATATAAATGCTTTTGTGTGCTTGAGTGGTAGGATATGAAGCAGCTAACTTTTTAGTAATGCCTTAGTTAAATATGGATAGTTAAAGCTAATATGAACTGATTTTAAACAAACACTATTTTCAATCATTATTCTAGAGCATCTTGAAGATTTAATTCCTGTCTGACTTCCTATCATTGCACAGTTGTTGTAATTCATGGCCCAATAACATCATATATGTGTGGATGAGAGTTTTTGCTCTCATCCATGTCCCTTCTGTTTCAGTAATCAATTCCATCTGTACAAATTCCTTATGTCTTGGTAGGTAACTTTCCTCTGCCTGACCTTTTTGTCTTTTCTCCAGCAGTCCTCTGATTTCTCAAAGGGATTTCTTACAAGTTACTTTAAGTCTGTGTTATCAAGGACTTATTTTTAAGCAGCAGTGTTTTCAGGGTATTGGCCTAAGCACCGATTTTATATGTGGGAGTACATCTGTTAGTGTTTATTAACTATAACGATCAGCTCATCGTCAGATTGTTGTACAGTTTCTCAGTAAAAGTGTAAATAATGTGGAGTAGGACATAGTTGAAATGCTGCCATTTGCTTTAAGAAAATAGCACATAATACTTACAATACCTGTGATCTAAAGAGTTCACATTTGTAACTCAGATACTGAGTTTTAGAGAAGAGAAAAGTAAATGACTAGAGGGTTAATGTGTTCACATCAGTTATGCCACAGTAGAGCTCAAACTTTTTGTTTAAATTTTTCTATGTTTTTGTGTATTTACATTAAGTACGTAAACACATTAATGTAATATAATGGTAGATTGAAGTGTAAAATGTCAAAAAGTTTAATTGCAGGATATCCAGAAGCTGGGAAGTCAAGACTCCTCAGCTGAGAGATATCCTTCAGGACTACAAAGCAAAATGCATAAGATTGGGTAAAAGTAGTGTTACTGAAACAAAAGTTGATTTGCCACTTTCTATTCTTCTCTTCTCACTGATTCCTATCACCATCTTATTGGAAGGAGCACTGGGAATAAATGTTTTATATTGTGTTTTCTATGAATTTTTACTGTCAGCTTTTCTGAAGAGTTAGGGATTATATTTTTAAACAATGATTTCTGACCCTGGGGAGTCTGGAACTGTCTGGTCAGAAGTTGGTTCCTCTGTTTTGGCACTTCATGGCCAAACTTGGAGGGCTTTGTCATTCTTAGGCAGGGGGCTGCTAAACTGTGAAGAGCATTTCCTAATTTTTTAGTTTGTTAAACGTGGAAGAATCAGAAGTCTCTTACCTGCTCCAAGAAAAGACAAAATAACTGCTAAAGAAAGTGTATTTTTCTTGGGTTTTTCTGGTTGTTTTGTTTTGAACAGATGTATGAACTGGCCTGCCTAATTTTTTTTTTAAAATCACAACTTAACAATTCATTAGTACAGGGATGCTTCCAAACTCTGCAAGAAACCTTGTTACTTACTAAGAAATGCGTACTTGAGGTGTACAGCTGGTAAGAAGGTTTTGCAAGAGCTCTAGACCCAGCTTGAAAGTTCTTTTAAAGATTAAAACAGAAGGTCTAACTTTGATGTTTTCAAGTGAAGCATAGGCTGAGCAAGTGCCTAGTCTGCTCTTTAATTAGAAAGCAGAACTGTTAGGAAAATAATCACAGAGTGTCTTTTGTCAGTGACAGAAGGTTTGGATAACATTTTCTTGTGGTTTGAAGAGTTAGCTCTGTGTTTGGTTTGTAAATGGACAAACAGGAAGGAAAAATGAAGGAGGACAGAATGCCTTAATTTTTATCTGCGTAGAACAATTTCACTTTGGAAACAGACCAGCTGAGCTGCCCTCTAAATCTTTTATTCTTCAGTCCTAGTGCTGTTGATGTTTCACCACATACATATCTTTCCTCTCCTGACCCACGCTCAGTTTCACTAATTCAATTTGAAAAGTTTCCCCTAAGGGGCCTTTTTTCTGTGTTTTCCTTAGAGACTTTGAGAGACAGAAGGCATCTAAGGCTATGCAAACTGAATGTAAATTACTGCTCTGTGGGAAAGGATTTGGTTCATGGAGATTGCTTAAAGTCAATGAGTTATTAGAGCTGACTTGGTGTGCTTTAAGCGAGTCAGCACAAGTAAAGAAAACACAAAAGTGTATGAAGGACCTTAGTGGTTTTAGTAATAGTTAACTTCATACATTTGCTTGAGAATGAGTTAAAATACTCTCCTAGGATCTTTAAAAATATTCCTGAAAGTCAGTACTTGTAACTATATGTGTTGTGATACAACTTTACCATTGGTACTTTTTTTTTTTATAACTTTTCAAGCTTTGTGCATTAAATACGTCAAGTAGCATATTAAAGAAAATAAGTCCTTCAACTTTCCTTGCCATAGTATAGAACATATTCAACCCCTTTTGTGATGTGTAAAATGACCATCTGGTCATATTCATGGTGGGGGGTGTGTTGTAATTTCCAGAAGTTCTAGCACTGAGAGGATTTGATTGTTTCTTGAGATTGTTACCAATATATGGTTTAGAGATATAATGGAAGCAATTGGGTTGGTGAGTGCTGAAACATAGCCTTGGCTGGCAAATATGGGGAACATTCTCTTAGCTGGTGAAAAGTGACTCCTCTGCAGGTGACTCTGTGTGAACTTCTATGACTTCATTCATCTTTTGGTTTAAAGTTGAAGGGAATAGAAGATATTCTTTCAGCTAATATTCTACCTTGTAGTTAGTTTATTTAGCCTAAAAACAGCTGGATTGAAGAGCAGTTTAATGGAATCTCAATAAGAAAAGAGGGCTGGCTAATAAAATCAATATTGAAATTGCTGTTTTGATTTTCCTGTTTTGCAGAATCTGTGCTATTTATAACTAATATTGAGCATTTTATAAGGTTAGCTAGTGCTTATGTTATGATTTTTTAGCTCACATACATCTACATTTTAACCTCTACATTTTCAACAACTAGATGCATTTATACTAGTATGCCTTTTAGTCTTTCCAGGACCCAGATGTGTGATAGTCTTTCCTTCCCACACTGCTCCCCGTTCTCTCTTTCCATTAAATGCATGGCAATGATCCAGAATTGGGGAAAGAGTAGTTTAGCAATGAGGTGTAGTATTGATATACAAGACACTAAGATTTGATTTATGACCTTGTGCTTCCTACACTGCTATTCCTACAGAAACAAAATGCACAGCATCAGGTTTTTTATAAAAACAGCATTTTTTGCCTGAGTTAGATCTGCCTGGACAGTTACATTATGAAATTATAATTTTAATACATGTTGACTGTTGTATGTTTAAGCAGTGTGATTGGGCCAGCTGTAAAATGTTACTTTGTGACACCATTAAACGAAGGCTACTTACCTCACTTTTATTATCATGCTTCAGGCTTTCAAAGGTATTTAAATGTACTCTGTATACTTGGCAAAGCAGAAAGGCAGATGTTTGTATATCACAAAGTTCCTAAACTGTAAAACAACACCATTCCTTCTTGGAAGACCCATAGTATAGAGTTGATAAAACAACTCCACTTCTGATTAAATTGTAGATCATGAATATTTTACGAGTACTGGATTGCCACTCAGAGACTGATGTAACAGTAATTTGTAGTTTCTGCAATTAGAAAGGAAAAGAAACCATAAATATTATAATATGGTTTGTACAGTGCTTTCATCTCAAAATGGAGTGGCAAGAACAGATTTCTGTAGAAATACATGGTTTGCTGAATGTAAAAAAAAACCACTATTCTGTTGACTTCACTGGACTAATGATAGTAATGATGTAATATTGTACATGGCAAACTTCCCTAAAAGCCTTTTGTGGCTTTGTAAAACTGGTGATGCAAGATTCAAGGTGTTCATTTGTAGATTCTTACAAGACAGTTGTTGAGTAAAATGAAGTTGTTGTCTATTCCAAAAACAATGACTGGACGTAATGAACTAAAATCTTACAGAAAAGATAATGAGACTAAAAATTCTGCTGGATTTAGTTTTAACGTCACGGAACGCTCAGATCAAAATGTTGCAAAGAATTACTGGGCCCCACAGTCTCTAAGTAACTGAAGCCATCTTTATGCCTTCGACTGACATTTCTGTGAACAATATAAGCTGTTACTTAGAACATCCTTGCATGTAGTCTTCTACTCTTTGAGAGTTTGCAGAGATTAATTTTAGACTTTTTCTATGGATAGCAAAATGAAATCTGAGAAAAAGAGGCTTTTCTTGTAACCAGGTTTATATGTGTTGACAGCACTGAGCAGAACAGATTTTGCAGTTTTATTTAAAATGCGGAATAATGTAAGTTGTAATAAACATTTTCATCACTGGACTGGTCATGGTGTTTGGAAAATCATACTTAGCTGTTTTTTAGATTCTCTTTCTGGACTTGTCCTGAAGGAAAGATTTATCTGAATTTATAAAACTAGGAGGAACCAGTCTTCCAAGAGCCTTGCAGTCCTCCAGGACTGCACATTTTGCAGTCTTTTACATGCTTTACATGCCACTGTGATTTCAGTAAGATGTGCAGTAGGATACTGAAGGTAATCTTGAGGTTCTAAAATCATATGCTCCTTTCATTTTTTTTCAAGGTCAGGTGGAGTTTGGATTTGATTCAAGGTATAGATTTGAAGAAGAAGGTGACACCTCTCATCTTTAGTTAAATATTTCTGAAATTTAGGAAAAAATTTGTTTTGGGACTCACCTTTCCCTTTAATTTTTCACTTTTGGACCCTGGGGCTCAAATATTCATTGATATACAATTGTTTCCATTTGTGTATATTGAAAAGTGTAACTAGGAATCTTTATCCAAAAAGACTACCAAGAAAACTGTGCTTGCCAGGGCATGTGTCTGTTTAGGTTGTAGAGCACTGACCGTGCCCTTGGAAATGGGAGCTTGTAGCTATAGCCACTGCTGGCTGACTGAAAAACTTAGCTACTACAAAGACAAGGTTCTTTAGAAGAAATTTATTTTGCTGACCTTTACAGTCAGGATTGAGATGCCTGTAAAATGACACTTTTAATCTGTGGCTGCTTGAGAATTGCTGACATGCTTTGACTTGCCCTTTTTACCCTGTAGTTAGATAAGGGAATTAGTTCTGTGAAAGTTGTATAGTTAATGTGTACAAATCATTAGCTACACATCTTAAGTTTATCAAGTAGCTGGTTGGTGGACACTGACTGGATATGGAAAGCGGTAAGAAACTGCCTGTGGTGATGTTCAAACCTGAAGATTTTGTAAAAGTAAAATTCTGTGAAGAAGTGCTATTTGTTGGAAAATAAATTAGCATTACATGGGCTTCTTGGGATGCAGAGATTATGGGAAATGAGGTCTGCAAAATGCCTACTTGCTGACATTCCTTAAAACATCTTAATCTGTGAACACTGGGGTCATCATGATCCTTCCCATCAGGTTCATTCCCTTACTTGGAAACATAATCCCTGAGAATGTAGCTCCTACTGATAGGCTGTTTTATGACTTCTTGAGTCCAAGAGGTTTTATACAAAATCCTTAATTTCTTTATTTAACCTAAATTATTTCAGAGACTGACAACTTTTCTTGATGTTGCTGATATTCATTATGCTGTGAATTTACCTATAAGCTATGTGTATGAAGGGAAGAGACTTGAGAGAATCTGTGGGAAAAGAAGTCCATGGTTTTCTACACTGTGCATACTTAAATGTTGCTAGAACCATTCAGTGATATTTATTTTTACTGCTTTTGTAGGGTTTATAGTGTTAAGTAGCTGCATTTCAGCTATTTGTGAATTGTACACATGCAGAAAAAAATCAATCCCTGGATGTCTTGGGTACCAACTGTGGCTGCTGTTTTTCTGGAAAAACATTGACTTGAAAATATTTAATTTATTGAATTGTGTATTAAATTTGTACACAGTTGCTGTGAAAATGTTTATTTTGAATTGGCTTTTCCCTTCACTCCCCTCTCAGCAAGAAACTTGATATTTAAAGTAAATTTAATTAGCATACTCTTGTAAATATCTTTTACTTCTACTGCAGTGGCTGCAGTTAGCTTGTGATGAAGGATAGATCTTTGTTACCAGTTGGAACTGGATTTAAAACTAGCCACATCAGCTGCAGACTATAATGGGTCTTGAAAAATCTCAGTGTAATCAAAAGTAGATCATTTGTTGTTCAGCCAACTGTGTAGTAAGTAAGGAAGCAGTTTAGTTGATGACAGCAAGCAGCGAGGAAAAATAAATAAGACATAAGATTTTTTGAGAGAAATTTTCTACCATGGTATTGGAAAAAAATTCAGGTTCCAATCTTGCACCTTTTATGCATTTTAGAGAGATTATTGACTTCAAAAGAACTTGAAAGTGCATAGCTGTTCCTAAGATCAGTCAATAAAACTTCCCTGAAGCTTTCTGAAGTTCTCATCAGTGATAGAGAAAGTGCCCATAGAAGTGACTCCTGTCACATACAAGTGTCTTCGAGTCAGGGTACCAAAATGACGATACATCAGATTCTGATTTCCCTAGTCTGAGACTGTTGGTGTGATATATGTTTTATTTAAAAGGGGCTCTTCTTTTCATGGAAGCTGGATTATAATATTCGATATTCACTTAACTTTGATCAAATTTTAAGATTGTGCTGAACAACAGAGTATTCACATACCCCAGAGAGATGTTGTTTCTAAGAGTGTAAGGCTGGCTAAACAGTGAGCTGGCTTCTCCTTTTGTTTACTTCTGCTTGCATTGCTAAAATGTCACAGTCGGCAAAATCCCTAGTTTGTAAAAATTTTCATATTTATTGAAAAAAACTAGCAATGTTCTGTTTGTATCATCTTGATGTCTCAGAGGACAAAATGGAAGTGCCTGTAAAGAAAATCAGACCACGTGAATATTGTAAGTTCTGTCTGATTTTAATAAGAAACTGAGACTGTTTGGCTTTTTTTAGGTATTAAATTGAGTAAGTCATTTGAAGATAGGTATAACCAAATTTTTTTCCTTGACATGTGTGCAAGACTCCTAATCAAAATTCTATTCACTTAAAGAATGCCCTGTTTCAAAAATAGCTTCCTGAATTGCAGACACAATGCAGTTACTATTTGTGAATTTATTTCTCCCTTTTCACTTGCTTTTATGCGACAAGTATATTTGCTCTGGCTTTAATCTGTATTGCAAAAAAAATAATTAAAAATTTAAATTTATAATGTATGAATGAACTGATTGCAGCCAACTTGGAGCTCATCATGGTATAAATACTGCACACGCAGTTTGCTCACGTGGGAATACATTCCTCGGAGACAGTTGAATATTACATTGTTTTTCTTCCACCTATATGTGGCTTGATATTCTAGTGTATATGAAACATTAAACTCCTGCTTAGAAGTCTTAAAAATTTGCGAATACAGCCTTTTTTAAGTGAGGTGATATAATAGATATTGAATAAGGGAAAAGATAATAACTTTGCCATAAGTGCACTTCAGTGTCCATGTGTAATGCTGTAGCAAGCTGGTGGCCAGTGGGGGTTATCTGGCTGCCATGACAAAGTAATTTAAAAGGTGATATGAACTTAATTACTGCCCTGCCTGCTCGCAGTGCTGTTGTGTGGATGGGGATTTCATTTTGGACCAAAGGTTAAAAAAATAGTCAAGATACCTGTATAGCTTATATATGTCATAACCTTAAGAATATTAGCTATTTTATTATGCTTATATTTGTCATATTAATATTTTTTATTATTTTTAGCAGTATCTGTAAGTCGTCTTCTGCTAAAATAACACAAATTGAAAATTGAATTCACACAGACTTTTAATATAGGGTGTAAAAATCTATCAGAAGTGCCATTACATATAAGATTGAATTCTCAGATAAAATGTGAAATAAAGAGGGGGTTTAGGCTGTATCTATTAAAAAAAAAATCCACAAACCAACCTAAACCAACCCACCAAAAATCCCCAAACAAAACCCATTTCTTTGAAGCTTTAGTGGTTCAGAAAAGTTAAATAGAGCATTTCACACAAAACGAATATTATACCCAACTAATCCTGAAATGTACAGTATAGATATAGATTCCAGCACAAACTGATGCCCTCAACACAATGAGATGGACCTCTTGTCAAAAGTTTGTGCAAAAAATTTATCCAGAGTTACTGGATAAAAATTTTACTTTCTACTCAGGCAAAACATACTGCTTTTAAAATTTTGATTTACTACCCATTTGACTTCTAGTGGTGTTTTACAGCAATATGAAGTGTTAACATTTTCTTCTTGCATTTTTTTTCAGGTCTTTCAAGTTGCATATGTCATCATCAAAGCTGCTAATGCTCCACGACCTGGAAACTGGATTTTGGAACGCTCCATAGATGGCACAGAGTTCAGACCATGGCAGTACTATGCAATTAGTGATACTGAATGTTTAACTCGTTATAATATTACACCAAGAATTGGGCCACCAACTTACAAGAGAGATGATGAAGTGATCTGCACCTCCTATTACTCCAGACTAGTTCCCCTGGAACATGGAGAGGTATGTTTGTTTTTGTACTTGTAGTCTGTGATGAAGAACATGGATTGATAGCAATTTAGAAACTTTGTAATTGCAGTTACAGAATTCATCGCTCTCAGCAGGCCTAGATGATCTGTTGTTCTTCTTTAATGATATTGTCTTTATATCATGTACCAGTATAGCAAACTTTTAAAAGTTGTGGGGTGAAACTTGTCTTTGACTCTACATATTCCCATTATTAAACTCTTTGTTCTCTCTTTCCTCATAATTTGTTGGTAGCTATTAGCTGTCAATTGTGAGTTACTTTATCCTGAAAGACTATAACAGAGACTCTGTGTTCTGCCAGGTTTTTCATTTAGTAGAGAAAACTCCTGTGCTAGGAACACCTGGCTGTGTGAGATAAAGCTGCAAACACTGTTGAAGTGCTCAGCACAGCTGGAACTCCCAAACAAGCCTTGGCATTGTTTCAGGGATGTAGCATAATTAAAAGGGCTACGAGTTCTGCAGCCTTGCTGTTGATTGTTCTTTCATTTACCAAACTCTATTCATGGTTCTTGTGTAATTTATTACATAGAGGCAGCCACATAATGCAATGGTACATAAAACAGTGGTTATTCTGTTGTGAATTCTATAATGTATGACTGTGATAATAAGTGTGGCATTATCCCATGGAGAATGCTAGTAGCTCCTAGCTTAATAGAAATCAATATATTTTTATTTCTTGAATAAAGATTGTCGAGGATGCAGCTAAGTGCTAAAGTGTGTCAAACATTCACATAAACTTAAAACTATCATCAAGAAAAAACAATGAAATTCAGCAGCATCAAGCCCTGTTCACTTTAATTAAATGTTTACTGCAGTGATGTAGATCAGATGGAGCAAAGAAACCTAACCTATCTCTCTTACATAATTAATCAGAAAACTTTTAGGTTGACTCTGTATGAACAGTGCCTCTTATAATGTACATTTCATAGGGCATACAACTCCATCTCCAGGGTGTAGTGGTTTAACCTGGGCTGGATGCCAAGGGCTCACTACAGCCACTCTCTCACTCCCCCTTGCCCAGCAATAGAGGAGAGAGAATATAACAAGAGGTTTCTTTACTCGTGATAAGGACTACAACAAATTCTTTGCTAATCACCGTCACAGGCAAAACATTATTCCATGTGGGAATAATAGTTAAGTTTATTACTAACAAGGTCAGAGCTAAGAGTGAGAGACAATAAGAGACACCTTTTACCCCTCACACCCCTCCTTCTCACATCCAACCTGCAACCGCAGTGATCAAGGGAAAAGGCAAGGTGGCGGGGGGGTTGCTATGATCAGCTGCTGTTCTCAGCTGCTGCCTGGGGAGAAGAGTCCTTCCAACTGCATTCCATGGGGTGCCATCCCACGGGAGACAGCTCTTCACAAACTGCTCAAGCGCGGGTCTCTCTCACAGGATACAGTTCCTCTCACAAACTGCTCCAGTGAGAGTCCATCCCATGGGCAGCAGCCCTTCACCCACAGCTGCCACATGGCTCACATTCCACAGGGTGCAGTCCCTCAGGCACAGGCTGCTCCATCGTGGGCCCCACAGGCCACAAGTCCTAACAGAGGAATTCTGCTCTAGCATGGGCTTCTCTCCCCACAGGCTACAGTCCCCTGCCAGGACCCGGCTCTACCATGATCTCCCATGGGCTACAGCCTTCCCCCAACATCCACCTCCTCCAGTGTGGCTCCTCCACGGGCTACAGGTGGATCTCTGCACTCCTGTGGTCCTCCATGGGCTGCAGGGGCACAGCTGCTTCACCATGGTCTTCCCCATGGGCTGCAGCTGGATCTCAGCTCCGGTGCCAGGAGCATCTCCTGCCCCTCCTTCTCCACTGACCTTGGTGTCTGCCTTGTTGTTCACAAGTTCTCACTCTGCTTCTCTCTGGCAGCCATCTTCATCTCCTGACAACCTTTTTTTTTTTTCTTTCCTTCTTAAATATGTTATCACAGAGGTGTTCCTTCAACTGCTGATTGGCCCAGCCTGGAGCCGGCTGAACATGGGGAAACTTCCAGAAGCTTCTTGAAGAAGCCTCCCCCTCACCCTCCCTTCTGCTACCAAAACCTGGCCACAGAGAAGCCAATACACAGGGATACCAGAGATTCAATTAGTGATACTTTTTTCTCATTCATTTTTTCTTGTGGCACGCATAATTAATTGGGCCCCTATCCAAAATATTCTTTTTTTTCCTTTTTTTTTTCTGAGTGCAATAATAGAAAAATATAACATAAGCAATGACAGAATTAAGTGTACTACATAAAATCATAATAATTTAGATTGGAAAACACTTTTGAGGTCATAAAGTCCTACCATTAACCCAACACTGCTAAGTTCACTGCTAAAGCATGTCCTTAAGTCACACATCTACATATCTTTTTAATACCTTCTGGGATGGTGACACCGCCACTTCCCTGAGGAGCCTGTTCCAATGCTTGATGACTTTTTCTTTGAAAAAAATTATTTCCAAACCAAAACTCCTTTGGTACAACTTGAGGCTGTTTCCTCTTGTTCTATCACTTGTTAGGGAGAAGAGACTGACAGCTGCCTTGCTGCAACCAACCTTCAGGTAGTTGTAGAGAGCGATACAGTGCTCCCTGAGCCTCCTCTTACCCAGACTAAACAACCTCAGCTTCCTCAGCTTCTTCTCATGAGACTTGTGCTCCAGACTCTTTACCAGCTTTGTTGCCCTTCTCAGGATATGCTCCAGCACTTCGATATCTTTTTTGTGTTGAAGGGTCCTGAACTGGACACAAGATTTGAGGTTTGGCCCCACCTGTGCCAAATACAGGTGATGATCACTGCACTGCACCTCCTGGCCACACTATTTCTGATATAAGCCAGGTTGCCGTTGGCCTTCTTGGCCACCTGGGCACACTGCTGGCTCATCTTCAGCCAGCTGTCTACCAGCACCCCCAGGACTTTTTCTGCTGGGAAGCTTTCCAGCCACTCTGCCTCAAGCCTGTGGCACTGCATGGGGTTGCTGTGACTCAAATGCAGACCCCTTGGCCTTGTTGAATCTCATCCAGTTGGCTTTGGCCCACTGATTCAAACAATCTATAAACACACAGGCATAGAACGTCATTCACAAAGTACAGGCTGCTCCTTCATAATGGAATGAATGTCGGTTATACAGGAATATTCCCTGCACAGAATATCTCACAACCTGCATTAGTGAATCTTGGTACCCTCTTGAAAATACATATATTTAGTGCTTTGTAATTGGTTCTGGACAATCTGTTATACTTAAGAATGGCCCTGTATGAATCCTGCAGACCAAGTGATATCTTTAAGTGCCTTCCTTGTATCCAGCACTTGTTAGCATCCCAATGTTCTACAGTCACCTTGGACTGTCTTGGTGTGAAATAACTGTTTGGGTAAAAAGACCGCATATCTAAATGTTTATTTCAATAGGAACATTTTTTGCCAAATCAGATATTATGCCAGTTTGGCTGCTAGATTTTTCACAGGTTTTAAGAATAGCTGCTCTACTGTAAGTTGTGTTTTTTTGTCTGATTTATACTGCTTGAAGATCTGCTTCCAGAAATTTACATAATTAAATTAGGGCTTGTGATGAATTCCAAAGCTTAGAATGCAGTTGTTTGAAAATTATCTTGAATTATGGAGTGCAAGTAAGCCAAAAATATATGATACAAATTTACCAGTGTGTATAAGCTTATATATGCAATATATTAGCCAAATTTACCAGTGTGTAAGGAGAATCACTGTATTTTTTGATTAGTGTCTTAGTCACCATTCCTACTGTGTCTTCCTTTTCCTGCTTGGAAAGATTCCTCTACTATCTCTATAAAAATCATAGTGTTTTATTACAGAGTTTCTATTATTCCAGCCAGTAGATAACTTTAGAGTTGTAAATGAATAATGTTTTATATTTCATAGCTTGAAGAGAGTAGTAAGGGTTTATATATTGCCAGAGAATTGGAGAGATAGGCAGGAAAGACTGTGTAAAATGAAATGGCACGTGACACGTGGGAGGTAAGGCCAACTGGTTGTAGCAGGCTTCTCTGGATCTTTAAGTCTTTGGAGTTTCTGTGCCATGTTCGGGTCCTCCTGTCTTTGTTGTGAAAATCAAAGGATTACAGCAAGCCCAGCAAATTCTACATCTGTAAGGAAGGGTAAATGAGGGTAGGTTGTGGTGCCCCATACTAAAGTTGAGTATATATGTGTTGAATTTTTTCAGTAGCAGTAATGCAGTGACATTTGAATATTTGACAAAAAACTGTGTCTTGTAATTCCCAGCAGAAAACATGACTTCTGAATTAATATATTGCAACCAATTTGCCTAAAGAGAACAGACTGACATATGATGGGCATGTTCTGTCTTCGGTTGCATAAAACATGGATACAAGGAGGAAAAAGCTCCTCTGTATGTCTGTGACAGGATGCAAGAAGAGATCTGAAATTGTAACAAGGAAAACATGGATTAGAGATTAGGAACATTTATAACAACTCAGAAAAGGCTGGAAGGAGATTACTTTGGAGGATTATAGAGTTAGCATCAACAGTAGTCTTCAAGAACAGGTTGGTCAAACATCTAACAAAAGTCTAGTAAATCCTGTTTTGTTGTAGGAAATGGACTAGTGGAATTCTCAGTGTTCCTCTTGAGAACTGAATACTATATAAGGTGGTGTTAGCTTGCAGGATCGGGCCTGAAAAAAGTTTTGTTTTTCATAACTATTTTTCTGCAGCTAGAAGATGGATGGTCTTTGAACACATTAGAATATATGGCAAAATTATTGTCTTGGGAGCGTAACCCCCTTTACAGGTCTCCATTTTTATGTCTTTGAAATAACACAGTTACTTTCTTAGGAAGTCCCTAGCTCCACTACAGAATTAAGGGTTTTTTTTCAAATGATAAGTAAAAATCTTGATTATTTAGAAGTATTTTCAGGGGAACAATTAGACAGTACTAGACAAAGTTGAAACTATAAGTTGAAGAGCAGTATATGAGACAAAATTACTCTCCATAAATGAGGATATGTCATGTACTCTAAAGGCAGCTGAGAAGCCTAAAACATGATCCCTTTTCTGTTATGGA
Organism: Serilophus lunatus; assembly: GCA_013399895.1. Classification (NCBI taxonomy): domain Eukaryota; kingdom Metazoa; phylum Chordata; class Aves; order Passeriformes; family Eurylaimidae; genus Serilophus; species Serilophus lunatus. Next base: position 150,270 of record VXBA01003362.1, read on the forward strand.
CACCAAGTGAACTGTTTAACATTTATTTGTGGCCTGTAGGGTCTTGTTTTTGAGTTTCTTCCATAAAATGGAGCAGGAACTGTGTGGTCACATGAGGCTTGTGTATTCCTAAATTACTTTAGAAAGAAGGAAGCACAGAACAAGCTGTGCACCTTGATAACAAAAGTCATGTTACTGGAATCATGCAAGAAGGATGGAGGCCAGATGGATGGGTTTGTGGTGACAGCCTCTTTCTTTCAATTGTCATCTGTGTTGTGACTTTCCAATGCATTCTCTTATCACTGGGTACTCCTTGCTGACTGGGCAGCCCTGTCAGTGGTAGGCATAGAATTAATAGCCCTAGATTGAGAATGTGTGTCATATTACACTTTGTGGAGAAGAAATCTGCAAGGACAAAGCTGTGCCTACAGCCAGAACTACATGTTCCATCTCAGTGAGGGAGAGGAAGGAAATCTGCAGGATCTAGGAACTAGCCTTGTTACTGTTTTTCTCTTTGTGCTGTCTCCACAAAAATCCAGGAGTCTTGGGACTATGGTGAGCTGATAGTGGTGGTTTCAGAAATGTGTGTTAGGAAGCAGGAATTTTACCTGCAGATGGACAACGGGGAATAAAGAAGAAGTCTGTGTAATTTAACATGTTATCATCCTGAATTGTTGGGAAACAAACTTAAGTTCTATGGTTTTGATTCTCAGACTGATGTTGCTGCAAACGAATCACAAGTATATTTATGATTAAGCCTGTTTTTCCTTCTAGATTCACACGTCACTGATCAATGGTAGGCCTAGTGCTGATGACCCTTCACAGAAGCTTTTGGAATTTACTTCTGCACGATACATTCGCCTACGACTGCAGCGTATTAGAACTCTGAATGCTGACCTTATGACTCTCAGCCATAATGACCCTAAAGAATTAGATCCCATTGTTACCAGAAGGGTAAGCTGATTGTTCATAAAGGGTGTTCAGTATAGCTTGATGGGAAATGCTATTCTCATCTGCTCGGGAAGGAGGCAGTACTTAATCCTTGCTATTCACAGAGTTGTTTTGATAGGTTGTTAGAGAATTCTTGCCTTCCCTTTGACAGAATCAGCAACAATACCTTATCATAAATAACTCTGAGAAAAAGCTGTTTAGAGATTGTTTTTATTTGTTTTCTTTTTGTTTCATTCATTTGTGTAAATGATTTATGCTAGGAACAGTGTTTATAGTGCTTTACCGTCAAAATAAAAAATATTGTTTGCCTTATGGAAATGGCATCTGAGATTGCTCTTCCTGCAAATGTAGTACCTTTTGTGGTGTACCAAGGATTTCAGGACCCAGTGCTGTGGTTCATAAAAATAATTATTTGAAAACATTGCCATTGTGAATTTTCATGTCTTCATTTTCTTTCAACTTTATTTTTGTTTTAAAGCCCATGAATTAATAGTAATACAAAACACTTGGATAGAATTCTGAGGATATTAACTGATATTTACACATTTGGTATTGAAACTGTGGAAGCTGAGGCCTCAAGCACATAGGCTGACTTCTTCATGCTCTCACAGAAATTCACTATTGGAACCCTAATGACAGTACATACCTTGACTAACAGTTCTGCAGAATTTCTGCTTTGGCTATTGTAATGCCCAAAGTTCATAGGTCAGGCTTCCAGTTTTCTACAAAGTAGGCTTTCTGATGAATGCAGAAGAACATAAGAAGTGTTTCCTCTATCCCTTCCTTTTTAGCTCTTTGCCTTGAATAATATCTGCAGGCAACTCTCGTGCAACAGGACTCTTGCAGTTTCTGGCTTCTCTGATACAGGCAGCCCTTGTGCTGTCTGGATAGCTGAGTACAGAGGAGAGAAAGGAATCTGGATTTAGTCAGAGTTTGGTGGGTACTTTCAAGGCAGCTCCATGCTTATCTTGGTCACGGAGATGCCCATTCAGCTCCAGCATTTTAAAGTGTAAAATCTGATGTTCTACGTGTTCTGTCTGACTCCTGTGGGCATTACTGGCTTGAAGACTGCAAGAATGGAGTGTTGGACAGCTGCTCCCGCTGGGCCTCGCTAGTGGTAGGGAAATGGACAGTCTGAACAAGTGAGATGTTGCTGTAGAGCAGGCTAGTTGATATTTAGATCTATTGACAGTATTAGAATATCAAGAAATACACCCCCAAAAAGAAAGGCTTGACATGGAAGCATACAAACATAGAGCTGGGAAACAAGGCAGTTGAGGACAAGCAACCCCATTGCTTTTGTAACATACACAGTTGTGCAATTCCAGGCTTAGTACTACTCTATCTAGTACTGTTGCTGCAGTTTTGCATGAAAAGCTATACGTTTTCCTTTTCAGAACACACAGGTTTTATTGGCCAGAGTTCCCAAAACCCAGTGTCTCACTTTGTGTCTCACTGTGCAACCACCAACAAAGAAAATCACTTCCAGCTTTCTGGGTGCTGCTTTTATTGGTTTTGAAGACTTTGCATCCAGTTGTTGAAACCACCTATGTTTAGTTTCTTGTGTTTCTTGTATGTAGTCTTGAAAAATGGCTGGTGCAGAACTTTTCTGAGTGTTCAACAGCACCTTTATTTGTATATTCTATTTATTTATTTCTGTCTGTAACATTTGATTAGCAGTGGTCGCTGGTTCAACTTCAAGCTGCACACAGCTGTTATGACCCGTACACTGGGAGAAAATAAGGCAGGAGATGAAGGAGGAACTGTTGTGAGAAATACAATTCTGCTTTTGTCCTCCTCCTTTTCTCAGTCTCAACTTCATTCTCTGTAGTTAAGAACATACTGTTCATAACATACTGTCCCTGAATGATTTTTGTAGTTGAAGCACATACAATTAAAAGCCCTTCTAAAATACTAGACTCCAATTCATACTTTTTTAAAAAATTTTTTTTATTGGAGTCTAGTTTGCTCCAGCTCCAAGATCCTTCAAAGAAATAACAGTCCAGGAGTCAGCATGTCAGACCACCCAGAGCCACCTCCTCTTCTTGAACGACATGACTTCAGGGTTGTAAGGACTGAGAGCTTGAACTCTTCCCTTAGAAGTATTCTCAAAAAGTGTTTCTTTTTCATTCCCCTGTAGTACTTGCTTGCCAGGATACAAGCAGGCCAACCATGTTCATACTGCAGCTGTAACTGAACCCAGATGGTCATTTCCTGCCTCTTCTTTGCCTTGAAAATTAAATCATTTCCTTATGTATGTTGCTTTTGCTCACCACCTGACAATATTAGTGGATAGTATTCTGCTGCATCACCAATTTTTAAGCGAAGAGTTTGGATAGAATATTTCACTGTCTACACAGTAGTAACAGAGCTGGTTTGGAAGTGGGTGTGTAAAATGATTTTAAAGGAGGGCAGAGTTCCCATTTTAAGAAAACATACTCATAGTCCCTAGATTGACATTAAAAGATGGCATTTTGTTATGATTTATGGCTTCTTAAAGGGTGAAAATTTATTTATTTTTAACAAGTAAATTTTGGCTGAGGTCACATGTGGTGGTTTTCCCTGAAGCTGAGGAATTTTATATACTTACTTGAAAGTCAGTTATTATTTGATACCAATGAGGGAAAACATGGGAAAAATAAATAAGGCAAAAAATTGAAGGTTTCCCCAAATGGCAAATACTTTCAAGTATTTTTTTTTATTTTTGAAGTCGCAGCGTAGTCAAATACTGATTTTTTTTTTTTTTTTTTTTTTTTTTTTTTTTTGGGTGGGGGAAGAAACATATATTTTTTTTTTTTTTTTTTTTTTTTTTTGCAGAGTAGGGCAGGAAAACGTAATTGTCTTTTATTCATCCCTTTTTCAACTTCATTTTTTGTAGTACTACTATTCAATAAAGGACATCTCTGTTGGTGGCATGTGTATTTGTTATGGCCATGCTCGAAGCTGCCCTCTGGATGAAATCACAAAGGTATCCTTTAATTTCATTATTTTCACAAAACAACTTTTCCAATTAAAATAAATTGCCTAAGGAGAATGAGAAAGAGGAAGCTAAAAGAGATCTTGTGATATGGTGCATGCAAATTATTTGATATGTTTTTCTTCCTTTTCTGAGCAAGCATATCTGGGTCACTGACAGTGTGCCTCTCTTGAAGTAAACTCTTTTTTTCTTTGGCATTGAATTTAAACAAGCCAAAGGGCACGAGAAGTAGTCTCCCTTGCAACACAGGAAATTTGCCCCTCCTGTTCCAGGAAGGCTATTCCCCAATAGTTGATATAGCGTGGGTGAGCAATTTAATACTAATTGTAGAGTAAGTAAGGCTGATATTGGGCAGACTTTTGGCAATATTGTTTAAATTATCCATTAAAAATATTTCAAGGAACTGAATTTTTTATTCTTAGAAATTGCACTGCCAGTGTGAACACAACACATGTGGAGAGAGCTGTAACAAGTGCTGTCCAGGCTACCACCAGAAACCATGGCGACCAGGAACCCTTTCTGCTGGGAATAAGTGCGAGAGTAAGTATGTAGAGACATTTAGATAGTTTTACGAAGTTTTATTATTTTCTCGCTCGAGGTTGCTTTCATACTTATTTATACTAATTCCCAAGAAAAATCCATGTTCAAAGGTAGAGAACCTACTTCAAATCATAATTGTTAAAATGGTTTTAAATAACAAATATGACTCACTGGCTAGTGAAGTTGTCATGTAGTATAGATTTCAGAGTCTCTTTTTCAAAAGAACTTGTGGATTTATTGTACTCTTGTAGAAACTAGCAGATTTGCATCAATCATTTTGTTAGCTACTTGAAATGCAAATTTCTTACAATGATCATAAATTTTGCCAGATGATCAACTTTATTGTGCTAACAAAGGCTTTGAAAGAAACTCCTTATTGGCTAATTACATTTCAGATTGTCTGATTGATTGACTTAAGATGTGCCAGTATAGCTGAATGAGTTGCTAGGGCTAGTTGATGCATTTTCTTTCTTCACATTCCTAATGCATAGCACAAGCTGCAGACAACTGGGAACTTATGAGATAAAGTTTAAAGTTCTGGATGGAAAAGTAGTCTTTTTAGTTAAAATATTTGCACAAGTCCTAATGTCATTCCTTGAAAAGTAATTGTTTATGACTGTTTGTACTGAAGTATCCTCTAACCTAAATCAAATTTATACTTGTCTGTGGACATTGTTGACTTCTTAGTCTTTTGTCTATAATAAAAGTATGAGAAGAATTAGGCAGATTTTCTTCTGTAATGCAGAGGACAGAAAATGAAGGAACGGTTACTGCTAGTTGCACACATCACTGTCAACCTTAGTTCTGAAAGGATTGTCTTAGTGAGATCTACAGGATACTGTTAAAAACAGTATTATTAAAGTGGTGACAGCGGTTTTGAAATGTGCTAACTTGCTAAGAAGTATAGTGTATTAAGACTGTTGAAGCATATAGCATGGTTGAAGGGAAAAAGCACACTTATGAGATGAGTTGATAGGCTCTTCTACTTACATTTTCCACTTTGAAAAATATCAGTGTTACAGGAATTGTTACACAATGTGAATAAAAATAAAATTGATTTATTTTGCATTCCTTCTCAGAGTGCAACTGTCATAACAAAGCAGAAGATTGTTATTACAATCAGAGTATTGCAGATCAGAAAAGGAGTATGGATATTCATGGCCAGTATATAGGAGGTGGCGTGTGTTTAAACTGTACTCAACACACTACTGGAATCAACTGTGAAATGTGTGCTGATGGATATTTTAGACCACACAAGGTAAAGCTTAGAAAATACTCTTCAAATGTTTTCGTGAGTTACAATGTAGTATTATGATGTGTTTTTTCAACTGATGTAATTTATATATTTTTTTATCAGTTACATAGTATCTAAGAACTGGTTTTTTGTAAATCATGTAACACCAAAACTTTCAGAAAAAAATGCTTGTCCAGCTGTGTGGGAGGGAAGATCAAGCTGTTGGAAAAGAAAAGAATAAGAGAGGATGAAACTTGCCATCCAAGTGTGGAAATATACATGTTCTGATATGAAACTCGTTTCTTCTGTGGCTAAATAAGTGGCTATAAAAAGTGCCAGTATTAAAGTTACACTGTCTTCAAAAGTGCTAAAATTGTGTACCATCCTGTATCAACCCATTTCAACCAGTGTTAAGAAAGATTTGTTACATGGTTCCAAGATCAGACTCTGGCTCATGAGATGTTGCAACAAATGTTCTTCATTATACGGTTATTGTAGAATTCGTGCCTTCTGAGCCTGTGTACTTTCTAGTTTATTGACAAGTGTCACTCTTTGGAAAAATTACCTGAACTCTACAAGCTATTTGTTAAGATTTGACTAATGGAGTTAAACTTCTGAACTTCTGTGCCAGAGGTGGCTGTATAATGAGACATACTGAACTCAATTTCTATTCCACAAGATCTTGCTTTGGCAGATTCACAAAAACTCATACTTCTGGAAAACCCACACTTTCCAAATCCACCATAAATTGGCACATAGAGTACAGGTGAGTGTGTAGGGATATAGATAGGCAGCAGTCACGGCTCATCCATAGAACTAAATTGAAGCATTGAAGAAAAGTCTTCAGTCAGGTTGCAGCCATTAAATGTGTGTCTGTAGGTCATTAATGCTTTCTTTTACAGCTGAATCATCTCAAAGGAAAATTTTCCCTGGAAAAAAATAAAGTTCTTGCCATATGAATTGCATTGCCTTATATTTCTAAGATATATAGATTATGAAGTCAGAATGATTCTTCATTAATAGAGAATCTATCCTTCCGTTGAACACAAAGCCAAAGACTCCTTTCATTTCCTGCTTCTTTGAACCAGAATATCTTTGGAAAAAGCATCCATTCTTGTCTTAAACATTTTTCTATCTTTGGCAAACCGTCACAGTGGTTAATTGCTGTTACATTAAAAAAAATCTACTTATGCTGAATGTGTCAGGCTTCAGCTTTTAGCCATTAGCAGTTACTAGACCTTTGTGCTATTAAAGGCCAAATTTTGTTGCCACATTTAAGTTTTTTTCTAGTCTGCAATCCCTTGATCCTTCTGCTTTTTAATTTAGACTAGTCCCTTGATCTATTGTGCTATATTACTTTTTGCAATCTTCATTCATTTTAGTGAATTTCATTGCATTTCATTGCAGTATAATTTATCAAACATCAGATGTAACCTTACTTTTCTGTCAAATTCTCAAATTATTAACAGGGAAGACTTTTATTTGCTAGGTTTCTCCATATGAGGATCACCCCTGCTATCCCTGTGACTGCGACCCATTTGGCTCTCTCAGTTCTGACTGTGTTAAAGATGAGCATCATTCTGACTTGCAGCGTGGTAAGTGTTTGTATTTCTAGTTTTTGAATTTTGAGAGAACATTATCTACTTTTGAATGGCTGCCTGTTAGGTATCACTTCAAAGCACTGGTAAATCTTTAGGAAGGTGATGCTGAAGCGTAATGTAGTTTTGTGATTTTAAGGTATTGTCATGTCCCTGAATGTGTTCTTCCATGGGGATTGTGGACTCCTACTACGTAAAGCAATGTGAAGGGTTGAGATCTAACAGTATTGTTTTTAAATGTTGTTACAGCTGTCACAAAATCCATTTTGCTGAAGTTTCTGTGCATCTAGTTCTTTAAATATGAGAAACAGATTGCAAAACTGACATTATACCAAGTATTGTGTGAAATAGAACAAGGAGAGTAATAAAAAGGATTGCTAAATTATTTGCACCCTCTAGGACATCTTGAATCCAGCCTATTGCATGGTCTTATTTAATTTTTTATCTACTTTTGCCATTCAAGGGACTTGGCCAGGTCAGTGTCACTGCAGAGAAGGTTACACAGGAGAAAAATGTGATCGTTGCGCATTTGGGTATCGGGGATATCCAAACTGCCTGCGTTGTAACTGCAGTCTGATTGGTAGCATCAATGAAGATCCGTGCACGGAACCCTGCCTCTGCAAAGTGAGTACTAAACTGTCTTTTTTGTTTAAAATTGAATCTGTGCATTGATTTATAAACTCCTTTTTAATTGTGAAATTACATCATTAATTGGGGAAATCACTTCTTTTGTAGGAATTAAGCTGATGTAACTGTACACCTGACAATCTAGAACTTAAAATTACTAGCTATTGTCTACAGAAAAATATGGTAATTTCCATTGAGTAGTTCTGTATGTTACTGATTGGGCCAGACTAACATTAAAATGGAATAAAAACTGTACATCTGAGTATGAGAAAGCCACAGGGAGAATGGGTGTATGCCTAGCTGGATTTGGTTTTAAGGATGAACGGATGTTTCTCTTCAAAGTCACTGATTTCTTGTAAGAAAAATGGATGTGTTTAAGACATCTGCTTTTTGTGAGGAAACAGCAAGCATTTGGAAAGAACGGTTGGAATGATTGCACTTAGACATATGTATGAAATACGATTTAATTATTCAGTTGCAAAACATAAACCATAAAAAATGTTTAAAAAGAGAGTTTTGCAGTCTTTTATATTTTGGTAAATATCCAAACCCCTTAAAATGTCTTGCAGCTGTAGATTCCGATGAATTTTATTACAAAGCTCTATGTTAACATTTAAAGAAGTTACTTAATTTTCGGAATCAAATGTTAGGTAGTAGTTTATGTAGTTGTTGCCAAGTATGACAGTGAGCAGGAGCCAAAAAACCCATGGTTTGTTTGACAATTTTCTGAAAATTCTTAATCCTTTTGCATAATTTATCTGATCCAAAATATGAAACATATAAATAACCAGAGTCTAGAAGGAAGAAATGGCTTTAATAACCAACTTAAATATGAAAAGGGAGGTAAAAACTTTTTGCCTGACTTTGAGCTAAAGTAACACTACATCAATGAAAGCAGCTAACTGCCGAAAATTTTAGTATAAACTGGACAAGAATCTGCCCCCTTTCACTCCTTTTGTGGGCATGTACCTGGCACACAGAATTTTTAGGCCTAATCACTGAGAATCTCACCAGTCAGCTGACCACCTTGTAGAGATGAAAAGAGAAGTTGTGTGCTCCAAATATCAAGTGAAGGAGACAGGATTTGTAAGCCTTTGCAGACACTGTAGAGCAGTTATTATTTTTTTATACACTGTATTTCATGATATTTGATCTGTCATGAAACGTATCTCTGTAAGCCTGAAATTTGCTCCATGGGACCAAATCTGATGTAAGTCTGGAATCTGGAGTGACTATTTTCACTGAAGTGGAGGTACGCTAGTAACTGCTTCTGAAAGCAGAATTTGTCCACAGGCTTTGCATTTCACTCAGCAGTGCAGCGTTGTGCTTCATTTGTATGACCTGCAGTCTTGGTGTTCTAACACATATGCATCAGGGAACTTGGTGGTGTGCTCTGTAAAGTTGTCTGTCTTTGTAGTGGAATTTTCCCATAGTGGAAACCAAAGGCTGAGATGGGAGAGTGGTATGTGTGTCCAGGTTTTGTCCTGATAATAAGCTAGGACACTATCAGAATCTTGTCCCTAGCAGTAGGAGATGTTCTGTATCTTACTGTGTAGAAATGCCCACAGAGATCTACTATTTATACAGCTTTTATAATTTATCAAACATCTCTGCTGGTTTGTTTATCAGCAGCAACTGTCTATAAACTTTTTGAAGAAATAACCGTCTATTGGCTCTACAAATTTTACAAAAAAAGAAAATATTTAGTGCATTATTTTGGATTTTTTTCCCTGTTAAAGTCTGTGTAGAAAGCAGTATGTAGCAGTATGCTCTGAACTACCCAATTTGCACAGTAAAGAAGGCAGCAGGCCAGTGAAAGTAGCTAAAGGAGTGGATCACCTCTAGTTTTGGAGTAGGAGTTTCTGGACCTTAGAACATATTGGGGGGAAGAACTGCCAGCTAGCACATGTGGTGTTCTTCCAGGAAGAGGTGGCAGCAGTAGGAAAGATTACGGTGTAAGTATTAATAGTTGGTTGAGGAACCGTTATCTTGAAGCTGGTTGTGGTAGCTCCAAGAGGTCCTTAAAGGTGAACTTTCTGCATTCTATTTGGTGAGCTATCTGAAAGGTAATCTGTCTGGTTTGAGTAAACATGAGAACTTTTCTCCAGAGCAAACTACAAAAGTTAGAAGAGAAGTAGACTGACAAGCTGGCTGAAGCTTTTCGAACACTGCCTGTGTGCTGAATTTTCACTGCAATAAAGCCCTTGCTAGGGCTTGTTTAGATTTTGATGAACTGGCAAATTCTGATGAATTTTCCCAATCAGTTTGAGTTTTAAGCTGTGAGTCTTACTCAATAATCCTGCTGTGCTGAAATGTGTTTTCTTTTATAACCTTCTGAATGCTGTTATGCCTAAATCCCACCTAATCCACTGTATTTGTTACCATAATAATGCTGATGTGAACCAAATGTTCTATGCCTTTGACAGGAAAATGTAGAAGGCGAAAACTGTGATCTCTGTAAACCAGGATTCTACAATTTGCAACAAAGAAACCCTCAGGGCTGCACAGAGTGTTTCTGCTTTGGTGTTTCTGATGTTTGTGACAGTCTTACATGGCCCATCAGTCAGGTATTTATATGTTTTGTCCAAGACCTAATATTCTTTCCTTAGGCAACTGTGAAATGTACTGTATTTCTCTTTGACATATGCCCACGTTCATTGCCAATTCTGGTATGTGCCTCCTTACGGAGGAATGGATTTTAGTATCACTCTGCAGGTCTGAGGTAGTCAGCATGTCATCCCAGCGCAGGTTTTGGCCCTACTGACTTACAGTAACATCAGAAACACTGGGTAGTGGAGGCTGCAATAATGCACTGAACCCAAACCTGTTTTCTTCCTCTCATACGTATTGGACAAGGCGAGAGTGACCTCTTGCAATATTCCCAATGCTCTTTCTTAGCATCAGTAGTTATACATATCACTGTTTTCTGAGCTGACAGTTCTTGGGTTAGGGGGATTTGGTACACTATTTTCCCACCAAATTGCTTATGTCTTTGCAGAGCTAGTTATGCTTTAGTCTCCCATTTTGTCTGCCACTAAAGAGGCAGGAAAACACATCAAATTGACTGAAATTCTAAGATGGTTGTATAAAACTTATTCAGTGAGAATAAGTTCTGAAAGCTTGCTTCCTCTTCTGGGACTGAGGATTTTATCTTCCTCCAGCTCAACCCTGTCTATAAATGGGGATGATCGGCTTCAAAACCTTTAAAGTTCCATATTTCTATATCAGGAAATTACATAGGTATAATGTTAATTTTGTTGGAAGGATGAAAATCACATTCATTATATTTTTGTTTCTGTTTAATTAGAGGGAGAGACTATCTTACTTTGAAGTGATATGTTTTCATGTATTTGGTATCAGACTTGGCTTATTAAAGTGTTCTACAGCTATCAGTTTGAGTGAATATCTAGGAAGTGGTGAATGCTTTCTCAATGACACAAAGCCTGACTTACATTAATATTAATATTATTATCCTTTCCTGCAGGTAGCAGACATGACTGGATGGCTTGTTACTGATCTGTATAATGCAAGGAGTGTACAACCACAGCAAAGTCCATTTGACGGACCCCGTCAAATCAGTATTAACAACACCGAGGCTGTAAAAGTACTGAAACATACTTATTACTGGTCAGCACCTGAGACATATCTGGGAAATAAAGTAAGTACTCAGCTAAGGATTCAAAACTCCTTTAGAGTTTTTTTATCTTAACCATAACCTATTGCTCTAAATATTTCCTGTAATTAAAAATTACACACAAACCCCAGTATTACCAAACTTTCCAATAAATATCGGCTCTTCAAATCATTGTGTGTCCAGACATTCCCAGTGCCCTCTTTTTGCTCTTTGAGCTCCTCCATCTCCCCACTTTCTTCTCTGTCTGTCCTTGACACAGTATAGTGTCTCTTTTTCTTGACTGTTACTGACATATGTGCTCATGTTCCCCATGTTCTTAGTTCCTGTCCCAAAGTTTATGCCCTTGTCCAATACAGTAGACAGGATTATTTAGTTCCCTTACATGCCTCTTATCCCTCTTCTGTCTTGCATTTATCAGTTTCCAACCAACTCGTCTTTAATATTTACCCTGGTTACTAGCTAAAACCCTGGGTCTCCTATTTTTTGCAGCAGAATCACAGAATAGTACAGGTTGGAAGGGACTCTCAAAGTCATCTTGACCATGTCCCTGCACATGTATGGTCACCTAGAGCAGGTTACCCAGCACCATGTCCAGAGAGCTGCATCTTAGTATCTCCAGTGATGGAGACTCCACAATCTTCTTGGACAACCTGTGCCAGTGCTTGATCACCCTCACAATAAAATTGATGTTCAGAGGGAACTTCTTGTGTTACAGATTGTAGACATTTCCCCTTGTCTTGGCACTGGACAACACTAGAAAGGGTTTGGATCCATCCTCTTTGCATCCTCCTTTGAGGTGTTTGTATATATTGATAAGATCTCCCTGAGCCTTTATAGACTGGACACTCCTGCTACTCTTAGTCTTTCCTCATATGAAATATGCTCCAGGCTCATAATCATTTTAGTTGCTCTTTTCCAGTATGTCTGCCTCTCTCTTGTACTGGGAAGCCCAGAACTGGAGTCAGAACTCCAGCTAGTGAGTAGAGGAGGACCTTGCAACCTTAATTTTAATTATTTTCAGCTCAGTCTCTGCCCTTGCAGCCTTGTATGGTCACCCAGCAAATGAAAGCAAGTCTAAGAAATGTAACATTAAGGAATACCTTTTGCACAGGGCACTGCTCACTCAAATGATGATCTCTTATTTATTTAATATAGGTCTAACCATTTGTTAACTTACTTTGAAGTAGTCAGCAGCAGTTATGGGGCTAAGGATTGTGAAAGGTGGAGTATGTAATACGAGTAACTCCAACGTGCTGCACAATTGGCAATGATGATAGTGTTGTTTGTTAAAAGTCCTGTAAGTGTTTCACTGAATGGGAGCAATTTATTTAAATCACCAGTATAGCATTGAGGTAGCTTTTACCACCTGCACAGCAACAAGCCAGCGCTTGTCCCTGTGCTGATATTCATAGCATGTTAAATTTTTCCTGGAAAGAATTTGTAAGCCATGTACTTCTATAATTTGGACATTATGCTGATCCATGTAATTTCTTTGTGTTCATTGAAGGTTATTGTGTTGTTAAGACTTTTCCTTTTTGTTATTTTTAGCTCACAGCTTTTGGTGGAGAATTGAAGTATACGGTATCTTATGACATTCCAATGGAGAGTGTGGACAGTGATATAGTATCTAGTGTGGATGTCATCATTCAGGTGGGTTTTTTCTCAGCTTTCTTCTGACATTATTAGGAACCTAGCAAGGAGTTAAAAAAAAGAAAAGAATGCTTCTAATAGTAGTGGATTTGTCAATTTTAAGTCCCTTAAAAGTCACTATCAAGGTTCTATTACTTCTTATTTCTCTTATTTTCTGACTCAATTGTCTGAAATTGTGGTATACAGTGCTAGTTTTAAATGATAAATACCTAAAATTCAATCTGCGTGTAAATGGATGAGGTTTTTATTACCATTTTTACAAAGTTGTGTTTACAAAACTACAATGAACTGGAAGGACTTACATTTATGAAACAGATGAGTGTTCTTGCTGATGGCATACTTTTCTAGATTTATGTGGCAGTTTAAAAATAAGGCTCTATATTGAATCCAGGCACTTTGAAAATTATAATTTTTTAATATGTACTTAATAATAGAACAAAGGAGAGAGGAGATTCTGTTTTGTAGAGGTGTTTGATTTTTATTCTTTTCTGAAAGAAAATTGAGTATTTCTTAAGTCTCTGAACCAAAGGAGAATGGGAAACCATGGAAAAATTTAGACCTTTTACATACTTGGTGGAAGAAATCTTGTTTGATTACATCTTTTCTGTATTAGATGGATGTATATTTGACACAACTGTAGTTGCTTAATAAAATTTACTGCAAATGTGGAAAATATTTTATCTCTCCTTCAATTTCAGGGTAATGGGCAGATTCTGAGTACAAGAGCAGCAGGCTTGTCGTTACAGCCATATGAGGAGTACTCTAATGCAGTGAGATTTGTATCGGAGAATTTCGTAGAGTTCAATACAAAAAAAGCTATAGATCGGGAAATGTTGATGACTGTTTTGGTAAATGTGACGTCTCTTCTGATCAGGGCCAACTACAACATTGCTAAGAAAGCTGTGTATAGGTGAGTGAGATAAAATATTCAAGTTAATCTATATAATGTTATTAGTTTTCTGCAAATGAATCACACTATTCTAAGGGGCAGTGTTCCTGAAGTTTTATATTAATAATTTCTAAAAAATATGACATTTATTGAATTTTTTCATGACCAGTCTTGTCCCTAAAATACAGTCATATGAAGTGTATGGAAAGGGGCATTTGGTTTTAAAGATATCTGATAGCAGAAACATTGTTCTCTGCTTTAAAGGAATACTTCACAAAAGCCTTATTACAATGGCTGCTTTGTTTAGAGGGAAATACCTCCAAAACTCTCAGCAGTATGCTTATTTTGGTATGTGGCAAGTTAATCTCTCAATGGCTATTGAAAGCCGGTCAGTAAAGACATTGGTTGTAATTTCTTTTGATGGTTGTTTGCACATGTTATTGATGCTCATCTCCAAGAGAGTGCTTAATAAGAAAATTGTGCTGGAATGGACTAGCTGATCATTCCATAGTCTCAAACCAGTATTGGCAGTATTTGAGTCAGACCACAGAGATCTCTGTTTTACCTGTTGTCTAAAATACAGGAATAAAGTTGTGTCACTCCCAAGGGAATCAGCTTATCATTTATTTACTTAATTTCCTTAGACTCATTGACAACCTATCTTCCTCATTCTCTAATTTGGTAGCATTTCATGTCAATAAAATAGACCTTGATAGCAAATTTGTTTTGTGCACCAACACCGCTGTAGTGATATTTGTCCATTTAGGGATAGTGTGTTCATCTTTGTGGTAAGTTTAAAGATTTCTTTAAAAAATTTTGCCTGTGGCCGAGAAGATTCTCCACTGCAAAATGCCACTGTTTATAGTAAGAAGTTTTGCTTTGTTCCGATGTATTCCTCATCAGTGAGCTGGTGCTGTTTCTCACTACATACTCACCTGTGACACGTGTCTATTTGAAACATCATGCAGTAAAGCTGTCTTGTTTCAGGACAGCTATGGGAGGCTGGCCCACTTAAGACACCTCTAATATCATGACAAAGGGGAAGGGTTTTGTTTAAACCACTCCACAGGAAAAGAGACAATTGCTAGTAACAATAATGATTTCATGAGAAGGGCACATCTAGTCCCAGAGTTGCAAATGCTGTGGTAAGACTATGATTAAAGTCTTTACAGCAGAGATTTGTGCCTGTTCCTCAGCTGTCCCTGCCAGGTAACAGTACTCTGTGGTGTTGTCTCCCTAGAAGTAAACTGTCCTGTTCAAAACAGATTTGGGGAAACACATTATGTGATGTTTTCATACTTGATCCTAGGCTGGACTCTGTGACCCTGGATACTGCAAGTGCAAACATTATAGATCTTTCTTCAGCACCAGATGTGGAATTCTGTGAATGTCCTCAAGGTCACACAGGAATATCCTGCGAGGTAACTTCTTTACAGTGTTTTGTGTATGCAAAATTATCTTCTATCAAAAAGGACCAAGATTGTAAAGGCGGGCTACCTTTATACCGTCATAAAAGTTTATGTTCTGTGGTGAGTTGCTGCATACTGTACTTCACACGATCCTGTAGGGATTTTCTTTAAGATAAACTAAATGGGATTCTAAACTTATTTCTTGAATTCTTTTTGGTGGCACTAAAAGATGATGATGCACTTCAAAATACCAGTGGTGCAGAGGGATCAGCTGTGAAAGTTCTGTGAAGCTGTTTTGAACTTACCTTACTTACTAATAGCGCTTTTTCTGGATCTGAATCAAGTACAGTTTATTTCAGTTACATGTCATTAAGTTTATGGAGGCAATAAAGAACCTTAGCAGGGAGGAATGCTATCTTTTGGAAGAACCCACAAGGGTCAAATGCATTGTGCAAGGTGATGTCTTCTATATTAGTGAATAGATTAGAGAGGTACAGCCTCATCTGCAGAATAGCAGGGATTATTTTAACAAATAATTTTACTATGAAGCCTTGTGCCATAGCATTGTTAATGATTCTGCAGAGGAGGTAGAACATCTGGGTTTTATTGTCCCATAATAAAGAACTTCACATGTTAAACTGCACAAAAGTTAACTTTTGTCTCTCCAGGGAACAAAGAGCTGAATCAAACATTTATGAAGTTAATTCTTATCTGCTTTATCCAGTGCAAGTAAAAAACAACCACCAGAAAAGAGCTACAGTGGCATCAGTAGAATTGAAAGAGCATTCAGTTACACTCTTTGAAAATGTTTTTATGTGCACTTTAAAGACAGATAATGCTACTGCTTTTTTCTCGTAATTTATTTCAGTCCTGTCTCCCTGGGTTCTACCGTGTGGATGGAATACTCTTTGGAGGAATTTGTCAACCCTGCAAGTGCAATGGGCATGCAACTGAATGTGATATTCATGGTGTTTGCTTTGTAAGTACTTTCTAAGTGTTTTGTGGTTTAAGCATCTATTTATGTATTAGGAGAGCATTTTGACTGTGGGAGACAAGTTTACAGTGTGCATAAATTTCAGGCTGTGGGTGCCAACTGTATATTTTTCTTGCTTTTAATTGTTTAGTTCAGGATATGTTTGGGGATTCCATTAATGTGTCCTCCAATAAAGAGTTCATTTCAGTTTATCATTTGAAGTGGGGAATAATGAGAACTAATACAAAGATGTCATTGTATACTGATAAAATTCCTTGCTGCAGGTTACAATAAAACTTTTCCTGGAAGGAACAAATTTAAACAGTGAATATCTGTTTTCCCTTCAAAGGTTTGTGCGTCTTCCATGACTAACATCAGTAGAAATTACACATTATCTTCTGAAGAGAAAATGTAGCTCTTAGATCTCTTCTGAAATTTAAAGGTCACAGGAATAAAGCGGCTAAATATCAGTAAGAACTATATAAGAATGTGTTCAATATACAAAATATGTTTAAATATGTGTGTAAGTAATATGTCTGCTTTCATACAGAAAATATATTCTAACATTTAGGAAAAAACAATTAGGATTTATTGTCATATTAAAAACCACTTGTTTTCAAAGTTCAGCACTGTTTTCATAGCTTGAAGAATGGCTTCCTTGAATGTTGTACTGCACACAGACTGCTGCAGAAATCCCTCAAGGACTGAAAAACCATCAAGAGATCATACAATAAGATTTTTTTTGTTTCTCATAGGCTTGTCAACACAACACAACAGGACCTTTCTGTGATCAGTGCTTGCCTGGCTTCTATGGAAGTCCTTCCCAAGGAACATCTGAGGACTGCCAGCCTTGTGCATGTCCTCTGAGTTCTGCTGCTAACAAGTAAGCTGCTTATGTGAGACTGTCCTTTGCATCTTCAGCAAAATCAGAAAGTGAGAGAAAGAAAAAATATCTTGGAATCTGAAGGACAGAGAAAAGGGCTTTTTTCCCCCTGCATCATTTGATTGTGTCTCATAGAAACATTGGTTTTCTGAGTAGACAAATGTATGGGCTAGACTGAGAAAGCCTTGTGAACTGGTGCAATTTGTGCATGGTGGTTTAAAATAATTCAACCTGTCCTTGAACTTGGCAGCAAAATCACAGTATTTTTCATGTTGTTTTAGAAAACAGCAAAAGGACAGATGTGTTGCGTGTGACAAAGAGGAATTCAGAACAGAAGTTGTATTGATTTGCTAGAACAAGAGCCAAGATTTTAGGAAGTTTTAAAATATTCCGTCAAATGAAAAAAACACCTCAAAAAGAGTTTTTGAAAAATTCTACCCTTATTTTGACATATTGTAATGTTTAAAGCATTGATATTAAACTAGAGAAAATCACAATTACATGGTTATATAAATACATGCATGGACTTGAAGGGTTGATATTGAATGTTTGTAGAAATCTTGGGATTCTGTGGATTGTTACCAACTGCCATAAATATTGTTGATAGTTTCAGTCCTACTTGCCAGCTGAGTGAAGAAGGTGCAATTGTCTGTGACAAATGTCTTCCAGGCTACACTGGTTCTCAGTGTGAAAGGTATGTGCACTAGCTTTGGGTAACATATCTGTATCATTGCCATCATTAACTGAACATCATCCTATCTGCCTTGACTTGTTCATACCACATGTATAGAACATTCCTAGTGAAATATTCCTTTCTGTTTTGTCTTTCCTTGTAATAAAGAGACACTGTAGATTAAAATTTAATAGGAAATACTCCCTTTAGTGGGGGAGAAAGTATGACATGACCACATTCCAGTTGATAAAGATTTTAAATTCTGGTGCAGGTGTGCTAATGGTTACTATGGAAATCCACTCGTACCTGGACAATCATGTGCTCCGTGTGAATGCAGTGGGAATGTAAATCCCCAAGAAGATGGCCACTGTGATACCTTCACGGGACAGTGTCTGAAATGTCTGAGGAACACAGCAGGTCACCACTGTGAAAAGTGTGCTGATGGGTATTATGGGGATGCAGTGATTGACAAAAACTGTCGTGGTAAGCTATTATTATTGCTACTCTCAAAATTTAAAGAACACAAAAATACAGCGTACATGTAGCAAAATAAATGGGCAGATATGCAGCTTTACTGAAAGAATTAAATTTCAAGTTGTGAGTTGGCAAGTGCAGGTTGAAAACTACGGTGTTTGGTTAGGCTGAGGAAGGTGAATATATTGTGCTAGAGTCTGACACTTGATACCCCCAAAACTTATGGGCTTGCTTAACACTGTCCCTCCAGTGATGTGCTGTGAGGGACTCCATCACACTTTTCCTACTTCAGAATGTCACATATAAGGCTGCAAGAAACAAACATCTCAAATGTAGCCATATGGAGGTGTTGTGGTTTTTTTTCTTTTAGTCCAAATACACAGGCATTACTATAGTATATTTGCATCTGTGGGACATAAACAGGTGAAACACATTGTATACCAAATTTGGAATTTTGTGTAATAATAAAGCATGTAGATGACTAATGCATATAGATACATCTGAATATTTTTTTTATTTGGTTTCTTTTTGTCTGAACACAAGCCTGTGCATGCCATGTGAATGGTTCCATTTCGAGTATTTGTCAACATGAGACAGGTGTCTGTTCCTGCAAATCTAATGTGATTGGAGAAAAATGTGATAAATGCTTGGTAAGCAAATATTTACCTATTGCTAATATATATGCATGTTCTTGTTTTCCTCTTTATAGATATTGATTCCAACAGATAGAGAGAACAGCAACAAACAAATTTAGCAGAGAGGGGACCTGTTGCAAATTGCTCTGCACGTGCTCTTTGCAGATATGAAGCTATGTAGTTGACTCAGCACCCTTCTGCATAAGTAGTGCTGTTCAGTGTAGTGGTGATAACGTGCAGTCACATTGGCTTACCAGAAAAACAAAACAAAAAATGCTAACAAATCTGAAGAGATCTTAGAGCTGTGCTTCTGTAAAAATGAAGTCTGAAGTCTAGGAATATCTGAAAAAATGTGGGTGGCGATAAAGCCAGAAAGGGATTCAGCTAAAAGGCAGGCCTGTTGTAAGAACAAGTAGATATTCATTGGTGATACAAACCAGCAGTTTCCAGGCTATGCTAAGTGTAGAACTGCACCAGAAAGCAGAGCAGGAAATTCATTCCCAGATACTGCCCTTGTGCCAATATCTGGCTGAGTGGCTTTCAATCCACTGTTTTAGGGTTTCATTCATAGTCACATAGTCACAGATAAATGTGCGTGATCAGCACAGCCCACCCTCACACTTCATGCAAGTCTTTAAATTAAAATAACATCAGACTTCAAAACATAATTTCTTAGTCGTGAAAGGACCATAAGAGCATTTCAGCTTTTTATCTGATCCCATATTTGCATGTAGCAGGAAAGAGATAAGGCCATGGAGTCTTCCTGCAGAGTCACTGCTGACCAATATTCATGCAGGTCAGATACCATGGAAAGTAAACAAGAGGAAACAAGAATGTACATTGTGTTGTTTTCAAAAATTTATGAAATGTAGCTTAAATCTATTTATTTCTTGCCCAACAGAATGGTTATTACGGCTTGCTTACGGGGCTTGGCTGCATTCCCTGCAACTGCAATCAACTTGGCTCAGCCTCTGAGGGCTGCAATCATCAGGGGCAGTGTCACTGTGTACCAGGAGTGGCTGGAGAAAAGTGTGATCGTTGTGCTCATGGCTTTTATGCATTCCAGGATGGTGGCTGCACACGTAAGCTCTAATCCATGATCCTTTCAGAGTTCCTCTGGAATTTCTTTCAGCAATATATTGTATGTTGAACTCTGGCAAAGGTCAGTTGTTTTGATAACTACGTGGAAGCTTCTGTAGAAAGGGCTACTAATACTTTGATTAAGCTAAAGAACAAAACATTTTTTTGCTTTTCATATGGTTCCTTGTAAAAGGTGATGACTATGAAATAACTCATAAAGGATGTATGAGAGAAATATTGCATCCTCAAGAGCTCCTTTGTCTCTTTGTTACAAAACCCTTCAGTCCTACAGAGAGAATAAAGCTTTTTTTTTCCCTGCACTTCTCTAAAAGTGAAGAAGTACTACTCTAAAAGATTTTTACATTATTTTTCCATTCTTATATATGTATTTCATACTTTGAGATGTCACTGACTATTTTCCCATCATTGCTTGAGTGTGTAAAATTTTTATCTAGATGGAGAACATGCCATCGAAAATTAATTTATCACGTTAATAAGAGGCCTTTTTCAACACAGTATAGCTAAAGGAATGCCTGCCTTTCCCCAACCAAACAGAAATACTTTTTCGTGCCTCAAATAGTATCGTAAAATGAATTACACAGTGACATTATGTGATGGGATTATGTTTTGAAACACAAATACTCCATCTTTACTGAGAATCAAAGATCTCTTAGGTACCTTTAACCATTTCAGTATCAGAATTTTTTTAGTGTTATTAAAACAATTAATAAAATCACTTTTCTCAACTTCTACTTTTTAGCTGTAATAGTAATTTAGTTTGGTGTTGTTGATTCCCTAATGGAAATGCAGCACTGCTTTTTAAAACACCAAATAGGCTAAGCCAAGAAGCAATAAGGGCCTTCCAGTAAAAAGCTGAAATGTCACTGTGGTCATAATGTGTTTCTCAGTGATTAGGGGTGGCAAGGAGTTCTTAGTGGAATGAATGAAATGTATTGCATAATTAAGAATCTAAGACTATTGGTGATCTTGGAGTTTTCTTCTCTGTAGCTAGAGAAAGGATAAAGTTACTCATTTGGTTCTGTTTCTCTTGCAGCCTGTGACTGTGCCCATACTCAGAACAACTGTAATGCTGAGTCTGGCCAATGCATTTGTCCCCCTCACACACAGGGACAAAAATGTGAACTCTGTGAAGAAAATCACTGGGGACTCTCTCCTGAACTGGGCTGCAAGGTATGATAAGGCTGGATGAAAAGCCATGACTTAAAAGCAGTTCACCTTTTAAAAAGCAGAATTTTGAGAACCATGATCTTTATTCTCTGTTCTCAATGTGTTAATGCAACATGCTCACGTTAGAACAAAAATGAAAACCCAAAAAACAGCGAAGCAACAGACTGCACAGTGTGTACTGAAGAACCTTCTAAGAAAGCTCTCTTTGAAAGTACCGATCAGAGTGGTAATTCTGGATAGGTGCGTAGTAACTTTTGATTCTTTGAATAGTGATACCAAACCAGATTAATAGCAACAATTGGCAACTGGGAACATAGTTTCTGTGCAAATCAAGAAGTGATGATACTATAAATGTAAGAAGAATGAAATCTAGCTTATCTTGAATGTTATTGCAGGGATTTTTTTTCTGAATATTTGCAATTAGAATAGTATAACGTAGTTAATGTTTCATGAATGGAACAATGGTTGCTCCCATTATCTCAGCTTAATACTCATGATTAAGCAGTAGAATGCCAGCGCAGTGCAGATCCGAGGAATAACAACTCTTTATGCAATTAGGTTCATGCAGTAAATTTCTGACAGATATGGCATTGGACCAATCTTTGTTTTATAAATGTTGAGATTTTTAGAAGCCTCAGAATTACATGAATGTAATGGGCAATTCCAATGAAGAAACCTCAAATACAATCAACTTGACAAAGTCTGTAATTATATGCAGTCAGCATTTAAGTGTCAGCCAAAATGTTATCTTGTTTTCTCTCTTTTAATTTTTTAGAGTAAGGATGATAAAGTAATAAGTCTTCAGGGTTAACCATCTTAGTGATTTATAGCAATTTACATGGCAACTGGTCTTTGAACCACTGCTTTGTTAGCTACCGGCTACTGTCGTTCTTACCCAATGTACTGCAAATGCACTGTGCTGGTCCTCGTGCATTTCCCTTGAGGCGTTCCTTCTATAGGGTGATTCCACAGCACTTGCTGATGATCAAATGCAATTAAATATGTAATTCATCACTTTTGCTAAGTTGCTTATCATTCCTTTCGGTTACAACATCACCATAATTAACATGAATTACGCTAAGTTATTTTAGTTACTTTCTTGATGCAACGAACTGTACTGTGATCTTCAGGTAATAGTCCCCCAAAAAAATTCCCCTGTGCTGAATAGGGAGCTGTGGTAGGTTAAGGTCCAGAGCAATGTCTTCTGGTAAACCCTAGAAAGACTCTGCATGTTTTCTACATGGATGAAACTGGGGGGAATACTATCAGAAACACAGATAGTCTGTTTTTGCACCACAGACTGCATAAGGAGGTATTTCATCTGGCTCTGTTTCTTGTGGTTTTCTTGATATTCAGCATCCATTTCTGCATGCAGTAAGTGGAGCAGAGCTGAAGTCCTGTTTTGCTTACAATCCCTTTGAAGTGTGCTGCCGGACAGTACATTGTACCTTACAGTCCTTATTTATCACATAGAGACAGAGATTGAAGTACATGTAAATAATTACTATTATTATGATTCTTACCATGGGGTTTGATGTTAAGAGCTGTGGACGTTTTCTGTTATCTGGGAGCCAAAGTTGTCAACTTGTTTGGTCGTGAAGCGTACGCTATGCATTGTAGTACCTAGTAGTTACTGCTAGAGTAAAAGGTGCTTAATATAAAGAGTGCTAAGAGTGAGCAGCAAACTTGTGAACAATGCTAAAGGATAGATAGTGATGCTACTGAATTTTGAGGGTCTTGATGTGGAGGACTTTACAAGGTAAAGGCTTTTGATCTCAAAGAGACATGATGAATAAAAAGATTCAGGGGAAATGCTTACAGTCAGGTTATTATTGATGGAATGTACTTTTTGCCTGCACTGAAATTACCACAGAGCAAAATCGGACTTGATAAGTAACCACAGATATGAAGTTAAGACTGAAGATTAATACAGTCTGCTTCAAAAAAGAGTGACAAATGAAGTATATCCCCTTTGCATGTTTGTAATAATGGATTCATATTACTGATTTATATAATGATGGTACTTACAGGTTTCTTTCATTCGACATTTATATATCATTATTTTAATTTACTTGCTGCACTCAATACATAGTACTGTAAATAAAGTACTTTTTTTCTCATTTGTTTTCTGGAACAGATTCCTTCAACTCCTTTGATTCCTAACCCATATTTTTGAGTCAACAAAGCTTCTAACTTTTCCCATCACTGGTTACTTTGAGTGCAGTTCTTTCTTCAAATACAAACCAAACAATGTCATTTCTGTGTGGAAATTCTTCCCTTTCATTATTGTATTGTAATTGTTGATACACATTGACTTTTAAGGACCACTCTAAATTCACTGTGCTGTTTCTCTTGTAAAAAAAGGTTATTTTTAAAGATCTGCTATTTATGAATATTTCTTTTTGTCTAAGGCTTGCAACTGTAGTGACACTGGCTCCATCAGTCTCCAGTGTGATGTATTGACAGGTCAATGCCAGTGCAAAATGGAATTTGGAGGACGAGACTGTTCCAGGTGTGCATTAGGCTACAGGGACTACCCAGACTGTGTTGCCTGTGACTGTGATTTGAGTGGAACCAAAGCAGAGACGTGTGATGACACTGAAGGTCTTTGTGGTTGTGAAGAAGAAACAGGCGTCTGCACTTGCAAGGTACTGACTATTCAGATCCTTCTGGGATAGCATTGGGGTTTTCTGGACATTTATTATGTTAAAGTCATGGAATGTATAGGGCTGAAAGGACTTCAAAAGGCAGTCTGCATCCCTTCTTTGAAACATTTATAGGTACACCAAAATCACTGCTAAAGGCTTCTCTATGCCCGTGCTTAACAGGTCTTATTATTAGCCAGGAAAGAATGAACTACAGTGAAGTTTTTCTGCTCATACACTTTTGGTTTTATTAGGTTTGAGAACAACACATTGATAGAAAGAAACCAATAAATATGAAATGCAGAATCTCAGTGGGTTTTAAAATATGTTTATGCTGCAAGTTGAATTGGTTTCCTATGCCTATGGCAGTGCTTAAGAATAGCTCACATATATTGCTAAAAATGAAGTCTGAATTGACATTAAATACACAGATCGAATAGATTTTTTCTAAAACGGTGGGCGTCTGTTCTTCAAAGACAACAAATGTATGCCTCCATAGATGTCTCTCCAATCTCTGGTTAAAGATGCCAGTGGACACTGACTTTAGTTTTGAGTATTTCTTCAAGTTCATCTGACTAGCTGGGAATTGAGTGCAAAAATACACACTTGGGGATAGGTCCCCTGATTCCTGTTCATTCTGAGCACTTTTTCAACTTTGAGAGCTCATTTTCCAGATGTGGGTTTAGCAGGAAATTCTGTCTTGAAGGGAAATTTACAGCTGTTAATTTGTGATAGAAATTCAAATATGAGTTTAGCTTGAATGTTACGTGGTTGTTTGGGATTTTTTTTTAAACAGCATAGGAAAATATTGAAAAAACAATGTACTGCATAGTAAAACAAAATAGATACAATAAATTATATTCTTCTATGTAATTTACATAGTAACTAGTTTTTCTTCTCAAAGGACCATCTTTCATTTAGCTACTGAAGTAATACGAGCATGCTGTTATGTTTGCTTTTTTTTTTTTTTTTTAATTTCCTCCAGGAAAATGTATTTGGTCTACAGTGCAGTGAGTGTAAACCTGGAACTTTTGCTCTCTCTTCTAACAATGCACTAGGATGTACTCCATGCTTCTGTTTTGGGATGACCACATTTTGTTCAGAACTAGGAGATCATGTGAGAATTCCTGTAAGTAAAGTGACATAAATAGACACGGTCTGGTGTTGTGCTCATGTTAGGTACCATACTTCTGTGCCAAAGATTTCACGCATTTAATGAATCAAGCTGAATGTGGTTGACTGGAGGCAGTGGTGTATGTCAGAACAGAAAAGAAAGCAGTCAATGGCCACAGTCTTATCTCTGAAACTTTGAATTTAACTCTTCACTTCTTAAAAAAGTGAAGAGCAAACATGTTTCCCAGTTGTTTCTATTGGGCATCGCTCCAAGATAGACTACTGACTGTTTTAAAACAGCTAAAATTATAAATGCTATATTATACTGAGACAGAATATTTTTGTTGAATGAATCTTTTGGGGTGTTGTGTCGCAGATAACCTTAACTCCGGATCAGCCAATTCTGCGTGTAGTAGCTCAGAGTAACCTGACTGGAACGGTGGAAGGAGTATTCTCGCAATTTCCCGATGTTTTACTGGATGCTGCTATAGTCAGAAAGCACTTAAATACAGAAACATTTTACTGGAAGTTACCACAGCAGTTTCAGGGAGACCAGGTAAGAACAATAAATAATTGAAATGCTTTGTAGATAACTTCTTTATTGTCTTAATAGATATTCTTTTACTATTTAATAGTCACTTTATCTTGGTAATATTTTTCTATATTAGTTCCATTTTTGTAGGTCATAATAGTTTAAATATTCAGTGATTGCAACTATTTATTGCAAGCACAAGCAGTATGTTTACATTGCCCTTACCTAATGAGATTTTTCTTCACCTTGTAAATCGGTAACACCCTTATTTAATTACCATATTACCCTTCAGAGATCCTTGGTAGGGAAACAGTGATGTATTCAGTTTCACTGTAGAAACTCGGAAGAGTTTTTAACCTTGATGCTTGAATCAGTATATAAATCATGGAATCTCTATTGCTTAGGAATCAAATTACAATTGAATGCACACCTTGAAAGGGTCTAGAAAAAGGAATCAAGACTGCTTTTTAGAAATACACATTTAACCTTAGTGTAAAAACTGCTGAGTTTAAGTCAATTTTCTTGTTTTATTGCCAATTCTTCAAAGAACTGGCAGTTTTCCAGTCTACAGATGATACTAAAATATTTTCAACTAGCAGATCTAACCTTAGAAGAGATAAAAGTTACCATTTTTTATCCAAACAGCTCATGGCCTATGGAGGGAAGCTGAGATATACTGTTGCTTTTTATGCTTTGAATGGCTTTGGAACATCAAATTTTGAGCCACAGATTCTGATGAAAGGAGGTCATACCAGCAAATTGGTTATATATGTAGACATCCCTTCTCCAGAAAATGGAGTCAGAACTGACAAGGAAGTAGAAATGAAGGAGGTAAGCCAAAACACTGGTGTAGAAATATTTAGATTTCTTCTACCAATTTTTACAGGAAATCTCTACATATTAATAAAATACTTGAAAAATGCATAACTGATTTCAAATAGCATGAGTAAATAGAGCACTTGGATTAAAATGCATCTATTCGAAGAGGGAAAAATGGCCGGGAATATTATACTAAAGCAGCAGCAAATAAATTTTAACATTTTTTCCTCCTTTGGAAGTGCTGAGGTGGTGCTGTGGAAAATTTTTCAACCAACTCAGATTTTTGTGACAAACAACAGTCAGCCAGATATTGTCACTCTCAGGCAGCCATATAATTTTGTAGCCTGAATGTTACACTTACAGTCCTGGTACAGCATGTGGCACCACGTGAATCTTAGCCTAGCAGGAGCAATAGTTTGCAGCAGTGCTCACAGGACAGTTTCAGAGGAGATGATGATGAACTCCTTTGATTTCTGAGACTCTCTGCTGACTGTGTTCGAGGGAAGGCCTAGTTTTAATACTTGTCAGGTCACAGGTCACAGTTACAGCAGCTTTTTCTAACTGCCCATGAAATGAGTGCTGTGAAGTCCCGATCTTTTGTCTGTCTGGATTCCCTAGATCTAGCCAGAAAAAGCTGTGCCATACTGCCTGGACTGCTTCCCCGCAGCGACAAGTCATGAAAGTTGAGCACAGGGAAGGAAGGAGAAATTATATAAAACCGTGTTTTGTTCTAATATGGAGAAAACATGGAGTTTTGGATTTTCTGGGACTTAAAGTTTAGACATAGTCACTCTGCATTTCTGAAAGAACACATAAGGAGGAACAGGGCATTACCTTGAAGTAAGCTTAAATACTCATGATTTTGTGTTGTCTTTCCCTAGGATTCTTGGAAATATTTTAACTCAGTTTCTGATGAGCCTGTCTTGCGTTCTGACTTCATGTCTGTGCTAAGCAATGTTGAATATATCCTTATCAAGGCAACTTACGGTCAAGGTTTACAGCAAAGCAGGTAAAGCAATCACTGATTGCATTTATTTATTGTATTGCATTACTGTAATTTAACCTACAAATAGTCCCAACTGAGCTATACAGTAAAGATTTAACTCAAATTAGCAAAATCTCCTATTTATGACTTTTGCTCTTCCTCTGGTAAAAAAACATTTATGACCCTTAATGGCAGCAGAATTCATGTTTAATTCTTTCTGTGAAACAGTAAATGTCTCTGCTGCTTTGTTTGATAGCAAAGTACGTAAAGAAGTATAGGGCTGATGCAGTGTTCTGCAGGGTGGGTGATAATGGTTATGTATTTTCTATTTTCTAAATTATTTCTTTCCCATCTTATTTTTATGAATATTGAATTTTTTAGTTGAAATATAGGCTCGCCTGAGTTTTTGGTTTTGAACCAATATAGGTATCTCCTATAGTTTTGCATACTCTGGGCAGTGGTAATAAGACATTCCCACCTCAGAATGTATCATTTTATAGCTGTTTTGAACAGAATTGAGTTACTAATGAGAGAGAGGGGATGGGATACGGTCATTACATTTGTCAGTCTGGAAACTAGCAAGGCATGCAAAGATGCATCCAATGAAAACCCAATATCTGTACATCTTCACATCTATGAAGAAGTCTGTTTCCAGATTTTGTATTATTTTTGATTCATGTGCCCTTAACTCTCTTTTTGTTATGTCTTGTGTTGTAGCTCTTTAAATTCCATAAATAGGTAAAGAATCTTCAGGTTTTTTTGATATTTAGATGGGGAAAAGGAGGTTATGGATGATTATGTTTGGTAGCCCTGACCGTGAAGCATGAAAATGTTTTTGGATCTTTTCTTTGGTGTTAGAGATTCTTTAGATGTTCATGTTCTCTTCTGCATATATCTTGTAGAATTGCAAATATCTCAATGGAAATTGCAGTCAAGTTTGAAGAAATGCATCTAGGCAGAGCCAGAGCTCATCTTGTAGAGGAATGTAGGTGTCCTGCTGGTTATACTGGATTGTCCTGTCAGGTACAGTATCCTTGAATCCTTTTTCTGTATCTAATAGTGAGGTAATAAAAATGACTTAAATGGCTTTGTAATAGTTGATAGCTGTGATAACTTTTTCTAATTTTATCTTACTTACCTTACAACTAGAGCTGTGCTTCAGGATACTACAGGGGAAAGCATACAGAACTCATTATAAAAGAGCCTCACACTCTGTTAGCACCTTGTGTGCCATGTCAGTGCAACAACCACAGTGAAACCTGTGATCCTGAAACTGGCAAGTGCTGGGTATGTACATTTTATACATTTTCCTAATGATTTCATATGAGCATACAATGGCATTAACTATGGAAGGAGTTTTTGGGAGATGTAGATGGCTTTACTATTTGGATAAAGTGTGATTTCCTTCCCTAGCTCTGAAAAATGGAAAATCTGAATTGAGTTTTTGTTATGGCGAATTCAGTAAAATAAGCAAGGTTTTTGGGACACTAGCATACTCAAAATCATCAATGTAGTTTCAGTTTTACTAATGTTTTAAAATTACTTGTGTATCAGCTCAGTTTGTCCGTTTTTCTATGAGACTTTTTGGGCTTCTGGACAAGGTCTGCTTAGACGCACCAGAAATAGTGAAAGAAAGCATACCACAGACTAAGTCAAAGGCAAATTCTTTGTCTCTCAGGAAGAGAATTCTCTGGGCAGCTTTAAATGAAGCTTTTTTAATGCCTAAGGACTAAAGTGTAACAAGAATATGCCTCAGCTAAGTTAATTTGCTCACTTTCTCATCTTATCACAAAGGTTGCAAAGAGGGGCCATATATGACTCACATCCTGACCCTCTTGTGGTCTGACAGCCCCATGGACAGCAAATTCTCAGCTAAACAAACATGGCACATTAAATCTGCTTCCTGATATTGCTCAATATTTTTTCCTAATTTTTTTCAGTTGGTTTGTTTTTCCACTGGTGGGTTGGCCAGTTCAAAGTCAACTTCTGCTGAATTAATTCTTGAAGTCAATTTTTGAGTGAGTTTTCTCAGTCCTTCAGGCTTTTGTATACTATTCTTTTGCTTTCAAGTTTATCCAATAGTATGTATCTCATGAGTAAGAACTAAGGTTCCACTCCTACAAGGCCAAAAGGAGGAGGTCTTTCACACTAGTGAACACTTGTCATTCTTCCTCTAAGCTCCTTGCTGCAGGGGTAGCAAGTCACTTATATGTTGAGATTACTTAGCCATTTCCAGCTGAGTGGTGTAGACAAAAGAGCTGATTTTCACCTCTGACTTCTGTTCCCATACAACAGAAGGCTGCTTTGCTACTGTCAATTAACCTCTAAAATATCACTAGCAAGTATATGAAATTAAAAATAAGAAAGGTAAAAGGAAAAAGGGAGACGAAAAAGCAGACAATTATTTTCATTCATTTGGTGAACTAGTCAGGTAAACTGTTTAGAATACCAATCTAATGTTTCAATATTAATAGTACTGGTTTTTGTCAGTACTCTTGAAAAGGGTCTGTGGAACCTAGTTGTGGATAGTCCTTGATTTATAGCATTCAGATGCATTTGTTGAAAGATTGAAACTTTACTTTTTGTCCATTTATTCGGTTTAATTTTTACATCAGGTTTTGTTGTAGTTGTTGTTTGGTGGGGGTGTGTGTGTGGGGTGTTTGGTTTTGGTTGTTTGGGGTTTTTTTAGCATTTTTTGTTTTGTACAGTGATGTCCTGGCCTGAATTGGATTAATGGCAGCAGAAATATATAAACTTTAATGGAAATTTAGAATAGAAATTAGTCAGCGTGCCTGTAGGGGCATTCGCATAAGAGAAAATATGATGACATTATGTTTATTTTTGCATAAAAGCTTCCTCCATTCAGAGAATGCTGACCAATGGTATTGACATTTAGAGATAATTATTGGAAACCGTATATGTACATTGGTCAGAAGATAAAGTTGTTTGTTGTTAACTGTATATGTACATTGGTTGGAAGATAAAGTTGTTTGTTGTTAACTGTCTAAATTCTTTTTTGTCTATCAGAACTGCAGAGATAACACAGTTGGTGATTACTGCAATGCTTGTGCTCCAGGCTACTATGGGAAAGTAATTGGATCTGTCAATGACTGCTCTCTTTGTGCCTGTCCCAGAGCCAACCCTGTTAGGTAACCGGAACTTACTAAATCCAATGTACATTTTATCAATCCATATTTCTTGCATTGTATGTCCAACCTCCTATTCCTCTTGCTCCTCCCACCCTGTGACAATAGGAGTTAGTTATCATTATGTGTACTTAACTTTTACGCACTTGAAAGCTACCTATTGTATTTAGTAAATGAAGCTTGCATTCTTAGTTATTCACAGCTAGTGGTAACTGTGAGGTTTTAAAACAAAAAGGTTAACTGATAGATGAGTCAGTTTTTTCTCTAAGAGTAGATCAGCCACATCGACTGTTTTATAGATAATGGAGTAAGTTACTCTGATGTTGTTTGGTTTCAAATGTGAGACTCTTTCTTCATTCACAGAACAATGCTTTTGTATTTACAAATATTCAAGCCATCTCCAGTCAATGCAGAAATTTTTCATGAGATCAGACCTAGCAGTAGAACAAGTACTCTATTGTCTGAAATTTATACATCTGTTTATTCGCTAGTGAGTTTGTTTGGTAGGGTTAATTTCCTATTTTGAAAATCAAAATGCTGTACAGGCTGGTTTTAATTCAGAAGCTTGAAAAGCATATTTGTTGTTTGCTCTTGTATAATTGAGTCAGAATGAGAGTCTAGCAACTCTGATGTCCTCATAGAAGTCTCGGTTAGAGACATACTATAGTTGCATCATACAGCATCCATTTTTCATCGTTTTGCCTTTAAAAAGGGAGCATGTTATGCAGTAATGAAACCACATTGGGAAAGCAAAGTTAACAAAAATAATTTAGAGTACAAATTCTAGAGCCCTATGTATGGCCTTTTATTTATGTGCTAGCAAGTATTTGTTTATCTTTCCTCTAGTTTTAGTCCTACTTGTGTCCTGAAAGGTGTTCAGGATTACCACTGTGATGCTTGTCTCCCAGGATATGAAGGACAGTACTGTGAAAGGTGAGTTACACGATATCCTATTTATCCCCAAGTCCCAAGGACAAGTTTGATTAGTATGAACTTGTACTCAGCATGGATTATTCAGTGTTCATAAATAAGTATATGAACAAATGCTCAAGGACTTAGATTTGTTAGTTACTGCTGAGTATCAATTAAAAAAAAACCAAAACCGTATCAGGGACTCTCAAAGATAAATGTAACATCTGATTTCATGATTAATATCCACTGATATATTTGGTGTCCTGTTCCTCCCTGTGTAGGTGCTCTCTTGGATATTATGGTGACCCTCAGCTTCCTGGTGGCAGCTGCCATCCATGTCAGTGCAATCCAGGTGGCTCCGTTCATGGTAATTGTGACCGTGCAACTGGCCAGTGCCTCTGTAAGCAAGGAGTGACAGGACAGCTCTGTGAGGAGTGTGAACCCAGGCATCTTCTTGTGGAAGATGAGTGTGTTTGTAAGTGCATTTTAAATTGTTTGCTTTCCCATTGGGCTTTGGTCCATCACTCCAGTGATATTTGTGGGAGCATGATTATTCCTTGAATGTTTTTATCATGTCAAGCCCTATTCTTTCTATGAAGGAAAGAAGTCTTAACAACTTAATATTTCTGTAAAACAGAGGGTTTTGGGCAAGGTGTTCTCTGGAAGTCCTGTCCAACCTCAAACATTCTGTGAACACAGAGGAAAACTGCAGTAGAGATCATAACATCCTTATAATGACTGTGTTACAGACAAGTTTAGAAAAGATTATTATCTTTATTGGAAAATGTTGAATTCCTGTGTCATTGACCATTTGGATGTGAAGTCGCTGTAATAATACTTTTGAATTATATTAAGTTCGCAGGCATTATTCATCATAATTAGTCATATTCCATAATTAATTAGCCTTGAAATTCCTTATAAGAGGGTAAATAGCAGAAAGACACATGTAGTACAGTAATTTGCTTTTACTACAAATTGGGATTTAGAACCCAGATTTTGGTTTGTATAAGTAAAAAAAAATAAATACAAGGAACAAATGGAATCATAGCTTGAATCAACCTTTACCTGTTTGAATGTCAGTGGCTTCAACTTGGATTTATAGCAAAATAGCTGAATAGGCTCAGTAAGCTTCTAATACAGCAAACAGTTCAGTAAGTAGCAGGACCAATAAAGCTTTAGTGCGTCCTGAATGAAGGAGAATATGTTTGTAATAAATTCACTCTTGGGCAGGAAGAGGAGGCCACGACTACAAATCTGTGTACTCAGAATTGTTTTATTTTATCACCCTTAACTCAAACGGTGAAGACACACTCTGTCTAAATCGAAATTTCTGTATTTGTTGGCTTCATTTTAGTACTAATATTCCTTCCTTCTCTTAAAATTCTTTATGTAGCTTGTGATGACAACTGCACAGGAGTTTTGTTAAACAGTTTGGATAACCTCAACAAGGCCATACTTTCAGTGAACCTCACAGGTATTGCTCACGCACCCCATGGGATATTGTCAGAGTTGGAGAATGCAACAAAACATCTGAAGGTAAAATGAGCATGTAAACAGTAGCAATGCTTGGTCATACCTTTAAAACAAGACTTGCAGCCTTTAATTTAACAGAAGCCCTACTGAAATTCATGGCCAGAATATGTGTATGTGTGAGTGACAGTTCACTGAGACCATTATGTTTGTGGCCTGTATTAGTTTCTTTTAATTTGTTGCACTAACATTTAAATAAAGGGGTTAATTTATTTTTCAATCAGCAATATGATTATTGAATGTGCACTTTTAAATCTGGCGCATCAAGGGCATTGATTTTCATTGGTGGAATAGAAACATCAAGCCAGGTCTTCTCCTTTTCAGTCCCTTTGTTAAAGAGTTGCCAAGGCATAGACCAAGAGGGTGTTTCCCTGAGTCCTCCTCTAGAGTGGTAGGCTGCTTCTCCATTAGCCAGGGGTACAGCTATTTGGTCCCTTTTTAGTTGTGTCGCAGTCAAAGCGCCTTACTCTGTCCTCATCTCAGGACACTAAACTCAGATAGAATGTTTCAGAGTTGAACATTTTCAGGCTGCTTGGAGCAAACATCCCTTCAGCTGCTCTCCCCCTTAAAAAAAAGTATGAAATACCATATTTTATGATTCTAGAATGTCATTTATTGTTGCTGAGGATTAAGTTCATCTGGTCTCTGCACAAAGCCAGAGATAAACAGGATCTTCCCTACTTCACGACCAGTAAAATAGGAACATTGATTGATAAGAGTCTTCTCAGCAATAGTCAAGCAGACAAACTCTGAGTCAGAAACAAAGCTATCTTCTTTGTATTTCATCATATCACACCAAAATCAAAATAATGTCAGCCTTTTTGTGCTGCCAAATTCAGCAAATTAAGATTCTGAATTATAATTTCTTCCATTTAAGATATATGGCAGAATGAATTCCAATAATTACAATATTTGAAGGCAAAATTAAATTACATGTTTATGCTTCAGCAGAGATACTCTTATCCTTTAGTTGTAGTTGCTAACCTTTTAGTTTTAAAGCTTGTTATGCTTTCCTTCCTTTATGTTCTAAGGCACAGATGTATTAAATTATTGTAATACTTCAAGGATACAACTAACTGGCTTTCTGAAATTGTTTTGTGTTTGTATAGGAGTGTCATCTTCTTGAAAACATTATCCAATATGTACCTTTTATTTAGCACTTTAATTGTAAAACAAAGCCAAATCTTGCATAAAAATAATGGCAGTTAAAGTTTCTCCTTTAGCACATACATTTTTTTGTATTAAAATCAAATCAAACCCATCTGTCACTTTCTTGGAAACTGAGTGCTAAAAATTATATAAAACTTCTTGTGACTTATGATATAACATTGTTTCTATAAGGCCACAATGTTTTTTAAAGAACTTAATCTTGGGGATAACTTTATAGTCTTGTAAGTTTTCTCCGTTTTGAAGCAGGTATTCACCTTTTTCTGGCTAATTAAAGATTGCCTTGCTGTTTGCCTTTTACAAAAGTAGCTGTGGCTGGTAGCTAGAAAATCTCCAAGTTTATTTCTGTGAATTACAGATCTTCCCTGAAAGCTATCCCCTGCACTGTATTATGTCTGCCTCATGCTGGTAGATCAGGAACTTGAGTTTTTCCTCTTTTCTATAACACATAGGTGTGAGTCAGTAACAAGGAAGTTATCAAATCAGATTGTCCAATCCTCATTGCTTCTGCATCTCCAGTCCATTAGAGGATTGTTTTTCTAGTTCAAGCCTCTTGCTTTACTCCTCCTGATATACCCAAACTTTACTGGTGTCCCATTCTGTTTTTTTGAACTAGGCTTTTAAAGAAACTTACTCTGCTTTATTCCAGGAAGCTTCAGCTTTTTCTCTTTTGCTTCTTTTTCCTTCATGCTGAGGAAAAGACTTTGAAATTTCTATTTGACACAGGGCTGTGTCAAAAAAAGTTGGACAAAATGATACTTATTATGGTATTTACAATGATTGGCTTTGAGACATCTGAAATCTAAAAATCACTTTTCCTGGACTTGATCCTCTGTAAGAGATGCCTTAAGTTAATCTCTACGTCTTTAGAAAAGTGGTACTCTGTTGTAGGCCTTGACAATATCAAATATTATAGACTTGGGTACAATTACCCGTTTATTGCCATACAGAGCAGTTTTGAGGTGAATTTGAAGCCAAATACAGCCTATTATTTTTTCTCATTGACAAATGGATGCAGAGGGCTGCTGAACTCCAGGGTCATCCTCATAGATACATCCTAGACCCTTATTCTCACAAGACCAACTTCTGAAATAGTAGCAGCTATAGGACCGGATGGAAACACTTAACTTGATGGGGCTTGGAACTTCCCAAAGTAGTTTACTTGGGAATCTCAGACTGACGAAATTGAGAATCAGGAAAGCAGAAATGCTGCTTCCTTCTTACACAATTGAAAATATGACATGGATGGATTCTTGTTATTTTTATTTAAAGAAATGGTACACCATGTTGCATAAACTGTATGTACATAATTATTTGTCATTTTATGTCTTTTGCAAATCTGTTCTTTTAACCATATAGATAATCTAAATAGTGCATAGCTATTTTCTTCTCAGTACTTCTCTCCACATACAATGAAGTCTTCAAATTACATCTGTTCCTTCTTTTTTCTTATAGAAGTCTTTAGTTCCTCGAGAAGATCCAACTTATTCAGTAGCTACCGCAAAAGAAAGTCTTCTGAGTTTATCAGGAGGAATTGATAAGCTGCATGAAAAGGTAGGTAGTGGCTTCTTTATTCTTAGCTTTTCTGAAGAGATCATTTGAGGTTTCATAGCATAGCAGATTAATGCCAGACACCTGTTTAGAAATTATTTTAAATCTGTAGAGTTCAATGAAAGAGTTCAGTCCATTCCGTAGTTTTCCTGAAAGGGGGGGGG
>VXBA01003362.1:186252-298107 GCA_013399895.1 Serilophus lunatus
GGGGGGGGTTACTTCTGCAAACTACAGTGGTTTATGGTATTGTACAGGAGATTTACATGGTTTCTGTTAAAGTTCATAAGTTT
This sequence comes from Serilophus lunatus, assembly GCA_013399895.1. Taxonomy (NCBI): domain Eukaryota; kingdom Metazoa; phylum Chordata; class Aves; order Passeriformes; family Eurylaimidae; genus Serilophus; species Serilophus lunatus. The sequence goes on from VXBA01003362.1 coordinate 186,336, forward strand.
CTTGTACTGTGATCATTTAAGGTCCTAAAACTGCAGAAAGTGAGATAATTTCTTCTCACTAGTTTTAACATGGAGTTTATTCAAAATTGCATCATATCTGAATATTCACCAAAAGGTCCTTGATACTTGTAGTATTGTATTTAAAATGTTCTCAGCAGAAATAAATCTGTTGAAAACTCGCAGGAAAAGTAGACAACATTTGTATTCTTTATTCATTTTCAACAGAAAAATAATTCTAGGTAGAAAATTGACAATAGTAGTTCCTGACCATGTGTTCCTATAATTTCTGACCATGTATAAAGAATGGAAATAGGTGTTTCCACTAACACTGTTGTTATTGTTAATAGTGATGTATCTAAAACAGTGATTTTCTTAAGAAACATTTGTGGTAGTAAAAAAAATATGTAATATTTACTTAGTTAAAGAAAGAGCTTTGGTAATGATGAGTTTATTGATTCTGAAAATAATTGATATTTCAATTCTCCACTGATCTCATGATTTGGAACTTTAAATGCAATTAAGGCATTGACAAACATGGAAGCATGAAAGAGTTATGAATCAGCTAGACCTACCTTATCAAAAAGCATGTTTCCTTTCACTAAGTATTCTCAATATTGACAAAAATTTGTAAAAACTGTAGACAAGTATCATGCATTAATAGGTGTTTTAGGAAAACTCCAAGATTATCTCTGGTTTTATTCTAGACAACCAGATATTTGAAAAAGGCTTGGCAACTTAACACAATGACTCAGAAAACCAGGAATAAAAGTCAAGAACTGACTGGCTTTATTGACACAGTGCATACAACCATCAAAGGTATCCTGTTTGTAAGACATTTCCACCCCTTTACAAAATTTAGAAGGGTATTTCCTTTGCAATTTTGAAAGAATTATTTACATGGAAAGTGCTGCAGTTTGCACAGGGGATTCACATACGTTGGGGTTTTTTTTAATGGCATGACTTAATTCTTTACTCTTCTACTTAGTACTTGCTGAAGTTGCTATGTCACTAAATGAAACACTAGGCCTGGATCTCCCACTCTCAAATGCTACATCTCAGAGACTACAGGATGACATTTCTGCCCTTTTGGATGCCTTGCGCAAGAGGGATTTTGTTCAACAGCACCTTAATGCTACCAGAGTCCAAGAGTAAGTCTGTTCTGCTGAAAACTTTGTTTCATATACTATGCAACAGTGCTATTTGAAGAGGTATCTGGAGAAACATTTTGCCTTAGTAAGTGGCAGTGCAATGAATAGTTAGCCCAGGTGGAGCTACATGAACTTTGAGTTTGGAGCTACATGATTTGATGGTATTTGGTCATCTCATGGGATACTAATGCATGTAAAGTCTATTGATCTGAATGTGACATAATATTTCTTGCAATAAGTGAAAGACTCACTTGTTTCAGTTTGTTTCAGAACTGGCCCTAATATGCATCTCTCTGTCGATTTTGGCTGGGATACATTATAAAACTGCCTTGGTCAATTCCAAGCCCTGGATATGTCAGGCCTGCTGAAGGACATGATGATTTATTTTTCATGCATCAAATGAATTTGCAAATGAAACAAAGACATTTTTTAAGCCACTTCTGAGCCACTCGTTAGGATTGTATTCTGTTGTCCTGATTTGTCCCCAGTTAAAAGCTGTTTTGAAATGGCTTTTACATTAATTATCAGTTCTTATTGCCAGACTTGAAATTATAAAAAAAATTACTGATCCAACAGTCAGCAGAATTTTTGTTCTAGCTTCAGAAATACTAAGTAATTCCACAGCATACCAAAAACTGGGAAATTTAACATTGGTGTCAAGGGGCAAAGATTTAGATCAAAGTGGAATATTTCTGAAAATTTGACTTTTCTTTATTAAGTGCTTTGGATTAAACAGGATAGAGATTTTGTGTTGGTACCATGTCTCATTTTATTCAGCAGACTCTTGTGCTGAATATGGAATTGTATAGAAGCTAGACATGAAAATGGACTAGAAATGTACCATTTATTCTTGTATTTATTAGGAACTTCAAAAGGGTTTTTTTCACTTATGAAACTATCTCAAATGTACTGTTGCGTAGTAACAGAATGTTACTAAGACTTTCAACATCAGCTTTTAAGCTATTTTACAAGGTGTTTTCATTCAATGCATCTGTAAATTTGAAAATGATTTATGTAAGGCAAAGTCTCCAGACAATTTGCAATATAACCTTTTTATTTTATGCCGAAACAGAAGCCATTACTGAATTGTAAAATGCTATATATCTTGTAACACTTTTAAGGCTATGGCTTCTGATTGTAAGGACTCTGAATTACTGTTTTTAGGAAATGCATGCAAATGCACGTCTGCTGTTCAGTAAGAAAGATGGAATGTGTTTTGCTGTGTATAACTGTGAAATAAACTAGGTTTCTTTTGCTTTGTCTAAAAATCTGTTTGATTTGCAGTCATATTAAAAGGGACAAACATTTATGTAAAAGTATCATTACAGGAGTTGGAATGTTTAGCATATGTGGCGAGATGAAGAGAAACAAAGAAACAGACTTTCAGGATAATTTTCAGTTCAGTTCCTCCAATACTGAAAAGCATTCAAGTGGAGATGCAAATGTTCCTAAATGGAACAGCAATTAAGAACTGGCAAATTTGGGAGGATTTAATATTTAATCTCTGTTACTGATTAAAAATATATATGCAGAGATTGCTCATTTCAATGTTCATTTTAATGAGATGATTTATTTATATTTGATGTTTAAACTTTTCTGAACTCTTAGGTATATGCCTTTCGGTTTTGGTTAATTATTTCTTTCCAGTGTCAATTCTCATAATGGATGTTTTGATACTACATTCAAAATATGAATCACTATAATTAGGATATAGAGCAGACCCAGAGGAAAGTTTCACAGAGATTTTGGTGCAGGGGATGTCCCAAATTAAGACCAAACAAATGTGACTTATACTAACTCCTTTCCCCTCTAGTCATTGCGTAGACAGACATCTAGTTGTGTGGTAAGATGAATAGCCGAGCTACTATGTGTGTGTACGCTGTTATAGAAAAAAATTGCAAGATTTTGTAAGAACATGCATTAAATTAATTTCACGTCTCCGTTTTCTCCTTAAGAAATCTATGCCTAAGTTTCTCCTTCACTGTTTTAATTTCTGATTTCTCTCTTTGTCAGAGCTGCAGAAAACTTGTTGATCCAGGTTCAGAAGCAATATCTTAAACCCCAGCAGGAGCTTGCTGAATTAAAAACAGATGCAAGCCAGCTCTTATCAAAGCACAACAGCAGACTTCAAGATGCCCAGAACCTGGTGAATGAGGCACTCGCTAACATCAATGAGACCAATCGCTTGTTTCCTCTTATGTCTAGCAACCTGGCAGAGTTAAATGTAAGACTGGACAGCCAGTATTGTTACATAAGAAATATCAAATATGAGATTGTGTTTAAAAGCTGGGGGATCTTCTTGTTTGTTTTTTTCAACATATTTAAACATTTTAATATGTATGATACCTTAAAAATTCAAAGGAACCCAGGCTCATATTTGAAAAACAAAATATTATATGTTATGTGAACTCATCTGCACTAGATTGACTTCACAGACTACTATAAAACACTTGATTTGTATTATAGAACAAGAAGCTAAATATAACGGGAGGTGAAGAAGTCTCGACTGTGCTCATTAAAGAAGGAAAGATGCTAGTGACTGCTGCTGCTGCTCTTGCCCAAGATGTAAAGAACTCAACATCTGTAAGTCCTCAAATTTTAACATCCTCTTTGACATTCTCAGGTGTATTTTGCTAGTGAACAAAAAGAAAAGGAAACATTTTGTTCTGCAGAACCTGGAAGTCCACCAGAATGGGTTAGTCCTATGGAGCACTAAGCTGCGACATCATGTGGATGAGCTGGTGATGCAGATGTCTGTGAGAGGAGTGCTTGACCTGGTATACAGAGCTGAGGACCATGCCACCCAGTTCCAAAGACTTGCAGATGCACTAGAGAGGTGATAAACTCAAGAATTATGAAATCATGAGATTTACATTAGTTTCAGTCAGATTTAATATAAATAGGTGGTATCTTAATCCATTAAATAATTTCCCTGGCCATGACAGGGAAGTTATACTGGATGATTTTTAAAGGTTTCTTACAATCCAGTTAATTCTATGATCAGTTTTTATTTCTCCATTTCACTTCAAGTGCTTTTTTAATTTCAATACAGTGTACCTTTATTAAATGATATGGAGGAGGGGTGATTAATCTTGCATTTTGCGTGATTGACTTACACAGTAGCTTATGAATTAGTAAATGCTCAGTGAGTGTATCATGGTACAGTTTGAAAAGCTTTTGCTCTTTGTATGAAAACGTCTTGACAATATATCTCTTAATCTCATCAAGAAGCTATTCTTACTATGCCTCTATTATTTTTGCCTTCAGAGCATTTTGCAGAAATCAGTGGGTTGCAGTCTCAAATCTACTCAAATGCACTTTTAGAATTTGAAAGTTGCAAAGTCATTCAGTTAATTCAATGGAAATTAATCTTCTATCTCAGGAATTCATCTAAGATTCTTGCTGCTTTGTCTTTTAAAGTCAGCATCTATGTTAAAATTAAATTACATGAGATGAAAAAATTGACATATATTTTAAGTTGGAGAACAGAAAATTTTGCACTGAATAACACTGAGAAACTCTTGACTTCACCACAGCCAGGTAAATTCAGCAAAACAAAATTTAATACAGAATAGCTTACAGATGCTTATATTTCCCTCCTAGATTCTGTATTTCTCTACTGAGTTTTTGAGCTTGAGATAGGGGCTTGTTTCTGTTTTGTTTAGGTGATGTAATTTGTTTGTTCTAAGTGTCTTTATAAATTGAAAAACTGAACATCAGCAGAAAGGAACAAAACAGAAAAAAAATTATAAGAAGGAACAAAACAGAACAAAAATTAACAAAACAAAAAACCCCATACTTGAAAACCTTCTTTGAACTGATTTTTTCAGTTCAAAATAATGAATTTAAACCCCTTTATGTAACATGGGGCAAGGTGTGCTCATTTTTTTCAGAGTGCATTATGTACTGTGGAAAGATGTGCCTATTGTAATAGAGGACATGGAACTCACTGCTTGATTGAAAAATTACTCGTTAATTGTCTATTTAGTGGCCTCTCTAAAGTAAGAAATGTGACTTTGAACACAACTGCTGCTGTCTACACCCACTCCAGTGTTAAAAGTGTGATTGAAAGAACAGAGAGTTTGGCAGATGATGCCTCCAGAGTTGTGAATGGCCCCTTGGATTTAGTAAGTATCAACATGAATATTTTTATTTACATCTTTCCCATCTTTTGCTTTCTGATTTTGGCTTATTTGTTCTAATTTTTTTGCACTTGTTGAAACTTCAGTCTTCCTGATGGAGGTCCTTATTGATGTCCTACCAACTAGTATGTACTATATTCTGAATCCATCTTCCAAGGCAGAACATTTCAAGTTCTGTTTACCTTGCTTTTCTCCCTGCCACAGTACCATTTCACCCTTTTTTGCTCTGTTTGCATTTTAATGTCTAGCTGGCTAGTTTGCATGGCTAGCTGGACTGCATTTAATTCTATGAGTGCCAGTATGTCAGTCATCTGGCATCCATTCCTGTAGAACTTAAGGTCCTAAACCTCTAGTGCTTCTTTTCACCTTTGTAATTATTCAACTGTATCCTTATTTGACCTGTCCCTCTTCTATTTCTATCTAGGTATTCCAAATCACGACTCTTTTCCTTAGCTGAGGACATTTCATAATTGAATGTATGTTTTTATATCATTTACCATCCCTCTGCCTTGAAAGATTATCAGATTGTTATTGAAACTGTAGATCAAAAGGACCTGACCAGTTCTCAGTCTGATCTTAGTACTTTCATATTATTTTATTTTCCTCCTTATACCTCTTCTTTTCTTTTCCTGATTGTAAACCCAAGGAATAAGCTATATTTTACAGGTGCCATGTGCATTATACCTGGAAGAACAAATACATGATGATGCATTGCACGATCATAGTCAAAATAGCTGGCACTGTTTTGTGAGCTAATATGTTATTATATAGTACTCTTCTTAATAAAGCTTTATACAGCATTAATATTTCAAGATATTTTCCCAGATTTTTTCTGATGGAGAAATGGATTAAAAAAACACTTTTAAGACTGTTTAATATGCTCAGTGCTAGAAATTTTGAATTGGGCCTGAAACTAGAACAACTGATGGTCCAAAATACAACACTGAATCACTAGCAGTATTCCAACTAGAATTTGATAGATTTTGTTTCATAGTCATCTTTTTTCATTAACTTGCAAAGAAAATCAATGTCACGTTCTTGGATAAATGATTGCAACTTGCATTTTTTTTAATTGATGCTTACTAAGGTAACAAATAGAATATCTCATAAATAACAAGAATGTTCAGTTACTTGAGGGCGATATCTGCAGATACTTATGTGTTTTCAGTTGAATTTCTGGTTTTCACAGGTAGCAACTCAATGTTTGTGTTTTTCAGCCAGAGGAGTCTTTCAGTCTTCTTGGAAAAGAAACTCTCCTGCTTAGCTCCAAATTTCAGAATGAAGCTAAAAATCTGAAGAAAAAAAGTGATGGTCAGTTCTTTAGAGATCACATTTGTGCTTCTACTTCCTTTTCCTATTTTCTGTTTTGTGGTGGGTTTTTTGTCTTTTTTTTTTCATTTTGGCTTTTTTATGTAGGGTTTTGGGTTTTTTTAACAGCATGAACTAAGATAACTTTTTTTAAGATATTGTGCTGTAGACAAAGAAAAAGCATGATTTGTGAAGAAATCAATTCGTTTATATTTATTTAAAAAATAATGAATTGCACAAGTATGTATGATGACATATTTAAATCACAATAATTTTTACTTGTTCTTTCTACACAGCTGAGATACAAAAACAAGCTGAACTTAGTCTACACAAATTTGAACATACTTTTGGTTTTTTTATTACTCTAAAAATACCAGCAAGGCATTGAAGTCTGCACCATGAAAATTCAAAAATGTTAAATTTTGGAGAAAATTAGACAGAAAGTGAATTTTTCACAGAGATAAACTACAACAGTAAAATAGTCTTGTCTGTTAATGGTTTTACAAATATATGTACATGTTACGTAATTCAGATGGACAGAAATACGTACCTTTTTTGTTCCTTCTAATCTACATATTTTCATTTCTAGTGAGAGGATTCTGCAATCAGATCACTAATGTATAGGAAAAAAAACACCTCTTTGGCTTCTGTCACATACCACAAAATGAAAATTATTAGAGTTCACAGTCATCGAATCATTTTAATTTATAGCCTTTTCTTCACTATGTTTATTCAAATTCAGCTGCATGGAATAGGCCAAAAAGGAGAGTTTTGAACAGAACAGTGCTCACAGGAGCTTATCTATTCATACTGCATTTGTTGGGCATTCCTGTTTGTAAAATGCTCCTTCTGTTGAGATCAAAAAGAAAAAGTTCCATTGATTAAATAAATGAAGGTTTGTTATCTCTGTGTTTGAAGTTTGTGTGGGATGTATGGCATTTGTTTATGGATATGTTCTTTCTTCCAACAGGACTTTTACTTGGATTGAACGGATTGAACAAAAAGGTAGAAAAGATTCAAGAAAGTACTAATAAAATTGTCAACCAACTTAATGATTCTCTGTTGACACTAAGAGTATTGCCTAACAGTAAGTGAAATTATATTGACATTTTCCTTATTAGAGAAGTGTCTGGTGCAATTGTAATAAAATCCTGTCCATTGTCTGATTGCAGAGACATAAACTATATTGGAGATTTCATTTAGCCTCCTCCCTTACAAGGAATATTTTACCTTTTTTTTGTAAACTCATTAGATATAACTGTGTTATTGTATGAGGTCAGTGATCTGATTCCTATTTCACATTGCTGTGATAGCGTTATAATTACACTGGTATAAGAAGAAGGTGAAGTTCCAGAATATTTAATCCCACATGAAGAGAAACTTGTATATGGAACTGTGAAATTTTGTTTTCTTTTGGTGACTTGTTTCAAAATTGATTATCCTGCACTGGGAATCTTGTATCTAAATGTTTTCTTCTTGTAAATGCTGACTTCATTTAACTGATTAAAATGTACTCTTCCCCTTTTTTTAGTCATTATTTTGAATAAAAGTAGAGCCTAGAGATTATGGAAACTAGTAGAAAAAAATTACTTTGAAGTTTTGAGTAAGAGGGTCCAAAATACTTTTGTCACCCTTAATAATATTTTTAAGTTAGAAAAACATTGGTAAAGACCACTTGTCAGGGTTTTTATGATTCTAGTGTACATCCAAATTAGAATGCTAAATCCAAAGCCTTAAAATATCCCTTTTGCAACTCAGACTCTTAATTCATGCTAAATGGTGATATTAATGATAAAGTTACACTGGATATTAATTGCAGGATACTATCTAACGTACAGCTGCATATTGAAAATTAAGGCAGTATTAAAATCACAGGAGTGTCCTCCTTGAATGACAGCTCAACAGTGATTTCAGTTTTGTCGTTACATTTCTTGAAGTTGCCTCTTTTCTCTCTAGGCAGAGATTCATGGTGGCACTGCCTTCTGTACTGGTGGTGAAGGAGGATCCTTGCAGGCCCAACTCAGACCTTTTGTATGAGCTGCAGCATCTTCCCAATATTAGGTGCACACAGGGTGTAACAGACAGGCTGAGTTTGAGTGTAGTGCACTTACAACATACATGATCATAGTCCAAAGCAAAGGGTTTAGGACTGTGTAGGATTGTGTAGAACTCATAAGACTCAGACTAGTGTCTCTGGGTGCCAATACTCACTTAGGAAATGTAAACACTATATGAGCCTGATGTATTAATATAATCTTCCTGTTGAGATAGGAAGAATCAAGTTCCCCAAACAAGAATACAATTCTTACTATGGAAAGAAGGTGACTGACAGCATTTCTAGTGTTTGGACTCTGTTTTTACTGCTGTAAATAATTCAGGCATTTGTTAGTCCCACGTATGTATGAAAGTTGTGAAATATTTTTATCCTGGGAACTGTGTTTCAGATACAAGGAAATACATGCTTGAAGTGAAAGAGCTGGCTATGTCTGCAAACACCAGTGCACTGGTGGGTTTAAGTCACTTTGGGGATTTCAGTCAAAAGCTAATGAATACATCTTCTACATTGTCCCAAGTTAATGACACTTTGAGGAAAACAAGTGAACTTATAACTGATTCATCAAAAGCTGGTGAGTTTACTGTCTCATTGCTTTATAGAAATGTGACCTTGCAGAAGCAGTACTAATATTCAAAAGGCATTAAATATGAAGTTGGTGGACTGAAGGTTTCTTCCTAATTCAATAAAAATGTGTTAACTTTTTTTAAAAGACCATTAGAGTATTCACATGGGATACCCCTGTGTATATATATCCCTTACTGATATTTAAAATCTCTGAAACCAAAATGATTAAAATCAGGCCACCTTGGCTAAGTATTTTAGCAGTGAACGGTACCTTTTGCTTTCACCCTGCCTCAGCATTTCGTTTGTTTTCACAGCAATCACAGCTGAAAAGCAAGTTCAAGAAGTCGAAGCACAAGCAAGTCTTTTATTGGATAGGCTCAAACCTTTGAAAATGCTAGAGGAGAAACTGAACAGAAACCTGTCTGAAATTAAAGAGCTCATCAGCCAGGCCCGCAAGCAGGCAGCATCTGTAAGTTCCGTCATCCCAGATTTAACTGATTTCATATTCAGTTTTAGCAGGGAGGTTATTTGAGATTAAGAGCCTAAAATTTACTGTCAAGGTACCTGGTTGTTTAGAGTCCCATTGAAGTCCGAAGGGCAGCAACTGGTGCTAAAACCATACTGGTATGGCTTACTGGTTGATTAAATTAGTACATTTAAGGTTTCAGCATCAAGTTTCTTATTGCATTTTTGAGTTTGTCAGAACTGCTACTTCCTTCTACTATTACCTTTTGTTTCCTAGAGAAATAATAAAATACAGTATGTCAGAAAGCAGTTGTGAAAGATTTTGATGAGAAAGAAGCAAGTTGGAGGGGATGGTGCTGCTATGCTTTTTAGTAAAGATGTTAATTTTTGAGCTTATTATAGAGATTCGTGTGTAACATCATTACAATTTTTTCATCAAGATTATTGATTGTATCAACAAATTTGTCATGTATGGGCTGTCATGTCCATATGTTCTCCTTTGCAAGAAGCAGCTGTGCATCCAGAATACTTTAAGGCAAGTGGTATACTGGTTTTAAAATCCCTGCTTCTTACTTAAAAAGAAAAGTGTACTGTGGGTCACATTAGACTGAGAGAAATTTCAAAATGGCTTCTCTTAGTAATTTTTGGTATGCCTTTGACTTCAGTGAGAATATGCTATTGTAAAGTTTAGGGAGGTTTTATTTAAGAAAAAAAAAGGGCTCTCGGTTCTTTCTGCAAATCTTCTTAATTATATGGTTATTGCTTCTCTGTCACAGTCTACTGAAGCTTAATGAAATCACTGCAGAAAATAGGGAATAGTACTTTCTGAAGTGTCATGTGCCACAGATGTTCCTGGCAGCGTGAAAAGAAGTATTAGCAAAATCCCTTTTTCCAATTTTGGGAGTTTGTTCTGCATTTATTTGTAAATTTTTACTACACTAAAAAACTTTATATATCTGTGTCCATATACGTACATACATTTGCTATATACATTTAGTTGTTATAGGGATGTTTGATGAAGTTGATGAAGTTAAGGCTTTTCTGTTGTCAAGATGGGTTTTCTGTTATTACACTACCTTTCTCCTTGGAGATGGCTGCATTTGTCTTGAATCAATGTCTTATCAATATACTAGACAGTGGTCAAAGGAGTTAGTGGTATGAAAACAGGAATATGAATTTCTCTATTTAATCTTTAAAAGGTTGAACTTGTAATTTATACACAAATGTATTTTTTGAATAATCGTGTAAACTGTGTTGCAGCTTTGAAATAGCCAGAACTATTGAAACTGCCTGCCTTCTAAATGTGTTAAAAATATTTTCTCTCACCATAGACTAGAAATGGTACCCTTTATTGTAAAACATTTTTAATTTCTGTATCTTTATTTTCTGATACTATTACAGTGGCTTTTACTGAATATGGGCTTCTGACCCAAGATTTATTGTTATTTTCTGAGGTATTTGAATAGTTTCATTTACTGACTTCAAACCGCTTAATTGAGTGAGTGTATTACGACAGATTTATTCATTCTTTTCTTAGTGGAATCTCTTTGTGAAGTGATATCTGAAAGACTGCTAAAATCTAACCCAGGTAGCAATACTTAAGACTTACATTTCTTTTTCAAAGGCTAGGCACATACTCTAGAAATACATGCTGTGTACACTAAGACATCTTTAGATTCTATTTCCTTCTTTTCCTCCCAGATTAAAGTTGCAGTATCAGCAGACAGAGATTGCATTCGTGCCTACCAACCCCAAATTTCATCTACAAATTACAACACCTTAACACTCAATGTGAAAACTGCTGAACCAGACAACCTGCTTTTCTACCTGGGTAGCAATGGAAAGGTAAGTTTCTGGTGTACTTTTTCTGAAGGTGGTGGTAGTCAAATGTTTTAAATGACTGTAGATATGTTCTTTCTTACTTGATTTCAAACTTAGTAACCAAGTAACGCCCCTTGCAGACAAATTTGTTCACTAGGGGTGGAAATATTTTTCTGCCTCCGACAGTTCCAGAGATTCTCAAAGGCAGAGAAAAAAACACCTGATTCCTTAGCACTGCCTCTTGGCCATGTCATGAAACTCTCTCTTCCTTTCCCCATGTTGTGCATTAACCTCATGGAGTGTAACACTCTGTAAGATGCTTTCAGAATAGCATGCTGGAGTATATCAAGTGATTTGCTTGGTAACACAGTGGAAGTACTTGAATTTGGCCCTCATGAGCATGGTGCATCCACACACTTGAAAAGGAGCATGGTGGCTCACTGCCGCACTGCTCTCCTCTTCATTCCCTCTATAATCCCAATAAAATGCACAGCTGTTAGCTCCTTGTGGCATGCTGTCATATGTAGTATAGTGCTTTTTCACATACTGTTAAGCCACTTCACATACACTCGGTAGTGTATATTTCTATATGCTTGTGTGTGTACATTGCATGTGTGTGTACGTCACGTTTCTACATATTTATGAAGAAAACATTTACTTACTTGAATGTAACCTGAGAGAGTTTTGTTTCATTAAAAGTAAAAGTGAGTGAAAACCAGCTAGGCCTGATTCTGGTAAAAGTCAACTCATGTAATACAAGATGTAGGGACCTGAATCTGGAAAGACTTTCTCCATGTTACTTGTTAAAATCCACATTCGGTGCCATATTAGAATAAGCTCTGCTGTTTTTCAGACAGACTTCCTTGCAGTGGAGATGCGACGTGGTAAGGTAGCTCTTCTTTGGGATTTGGGCTCTGGATCAACAAGAGTGGAATACCCTGATTTTCAAATTGACAACAATAAATGGCACAGAATACATGCCACCAGGTAATTAAAACGAGAATGGCGTTAAGTGTTGTACACAAACTGTCTTCTGAGTTTTTGTGACGAGATTTTTCTTACCCTTAAAAAGAGAAGCCTACAGTATGTGTAGATTAAGCATGGTGATTTCTAAAATTTAAATAATTTAAATAATTAAATATTTGTATTTGGCAAACGATGGAAAACAGGTACACTCAGCATAGAGGAAGTGAACTCCAATCAGAAGCCTTCACCTAAATCTGCAACCTCTCCAGGGACAGCCAGCATATTGGATGTTAACAAATCAACCCTAATGTTTATCGGAGGACTTGGAGGGCAAATCAAGGTTAAATTCTGAAATTCTTTAAATGATTTTTAACATCTTGGAGAAATACTTTTGTGTTAGAAATAGTGGCATGATTTCTTTATTTCATTGAGAAATGCAAGGTACTCTGAGCAGAAAGCAAAGATGCCCTAAGGGTCTTCTAGTATCCTGAAGTTAATTTTCCCGGGAAATTTTGGCATAAAAATTTTGGCACCAGGACCGGCTGTGTGTGCATGCAGGATATATAGACACTACACAATGAAATTGGGCTTTGTTTGCTTCTTTTATGTCTTCTTTAATTTGCCATTGTTATTCATGCCATAAAGCATTTAAGTATGTCAAGGACATAGTTATTTTACTTTTATATGTACTAATCTATTATGATTTGAATGATAATTGTTAATACTTACGCTAAAACATGTTGTTCTCTTATTATGATTTATATCTAACAAAGTTAAAGTTCAAGGATAACAACCAAGCAAAAATTTTGTTGCCTAATTTTCGGAGTACTTAACATTATTTGTATTCATGAAGTATTTCTTGTCTTATAGAAATCGCCTGCTGTTAAGGTGACCCATTTTAAAGGGTGCATGGGAGAGACATCCCTGAATGGCAAATCTATTGGTCTTTGGAACTACATGGAAAGAGAGGGCAAGTGCAATGGCTGTTTTGGAAGGTATTTTGTCTCACACCTTTTTTTTAAACAGATTTAGAATAATTTACATTTGTAATATATTTTCACGCTAACCAAAAATAATGAACTCAGAAAAATTGCAGTGTTTCATTGGTCAATAACTTACTGTTCTGAAAACACTAACCTGAATGTGCCACTGGTGTCAAATAATTTCATTCTATGAAATTTTTTCCCTTGATTTCAAGGAAGTTTATTCTTGTCTTCTATTTTGTGCATTGGAAGTAGGGAGTACCAGTGAACTGAAATATTTTGGAATCTTCTTTACAGTAATTTTCAATAAGATAAAATTATTCTTTCCTAGGGTGAGAAGCACTGTAAAGCAGTCTTATTGAAAAAACAAACAAACAAACAAACAAACAAACCAGCAAAACTGTAGCCACTGAGCTTGGTACCTTTTGCAGAATGTATTATTTATGTTTAACAAATTGAAAAGAAATAAGCTTGTCCATATTGCCTTTTGCAGAATATTTCATGTAGAAACAGCAGAGGGTGCTGCTTGATTGTATATTTTTAGAAGACTTGTATTAAGGGAAAAGGGCTAATAGAACATTTATTACAAGTGCAATTATGCAAAGCATTTTAATAAATGAATGGCATGTTTTAATTAAGAGGCTGTATGCTGTAACAATTATTTTTTCCCTTAGGAAATCATTGAGTTTGGGTTTTTTCATACACAAGGAAAGAACACTTCTCTTGTATACATCCTTCCCTGTGGATAAATCATGTATTGTGAGGTTCTGTAATGAAAGTTGCCTTTGGCTGGAATCTTCCAGTAATGTCAAGATTCAAGTCTCTTCCCACACTTTCTAAACATATTGCCTTGGGGCTACACCAACTGATCGGTACCTGAAGGGAGCCTACAAGAACGATGGAGAAAGACTATTTACAAGGGCATGTAGGGATAGGACAAGGGGGAATGGCTTCACACTGAAAGTAGCTTTAGATTAGATGGTAGGAAGAAACTCTTTTCTGGTAAGTGTGGTGAGGTGCTGGAAGAGGTTGCCCTGAGAAGTTGTGGATGACCCATCCCTGGAAATGTCCACAGTTGGATAGGGCTCTGAGCAACCTAGTCTAGTGAAAGACATTCCTGCCCATGGCTGAAGGGTTAGAACTATAGGTCCCTTCCAACACAAACCGTTCTATAATTCTACAATCTAACTTTTCTTACATTTTACATAAAAATTACCGGAAAAGCACAAATCTTCAGTTAACGTTTTTAAATTGATTTTCTACTTCTGTAGCCCACAGGATGAGGACACGTCATTCCATTTTGATGGCAGTGGATACTCAGTTGTGGAGAAGGCACTCCGCTCAACAGTGACTCAGATAATAATATTTTTCAGTACCTTTTCACCTAATGGGCTTCTTCTGTATCTTGCTTCAAATGGCACTGTAAGAAAATCAATCAGATTACTAAACTTCCAGAAACTATGTTTAGATAATTTGATGGTTTCTTGCTTTCTTTGTAACTGCAGATTACTACCTTTGTGTTGTTTATCACCTGTAACTGACATCATAAACCAAAGGAGTAAAGACAAGAACCCTAGAGATAATCCATTAAAGCAAATATTCACCTATACTAAGGGCAAAATTAAACAATGAAAAGAATTCTCCACAATTTGTTTCAATTTTAGACTAAAATTAATGAATATTTAATTAAAGGAAAGAAAAGGAAACAGAGACTAGTTTTGTTCAATGGGAAGAATCTTTTCAGAATGTAAAATGTTTTGGAACTGAGCTTGCAGAAGGACAATGTAATATTGAAAAGACATTGAATTAAATCAATAAGATGGGATTTCAGTAAACTGAAATAAATTAAATAAAATTCCCTGCAAAAGCCATATAACCCAGACCCATCTCCAGACCTTCATTATCATGTCATGTAGTTTACTGCATACTTAGCTAGTGATTTTCTTTTTTTTTTTTACTGAAGGACAGCAAAACTTTGTTTAGGTACAGGTTGTTTCAGAGTCACTGCATTACACATTTGCTTTTTGTACTGACTGCCTGAATACATTGCACAACGATATCTGACCTGAATTTTACAGTTCAGAGGGGGCACTCTTAATGCAATTCAGAAAGTTTTTTACTGTGTGAAGGTCTTTGCCTCTTGCAGAGAGAACATTTGATCATTATGCAACCAGTCAAGTGAAATTTCTTTCAACTTTGTGCAAAAGGGAAATATGACTTTGTTATCTGCCCAGTAATCTAACTTCATGATGCATTTAAGTAAGAATAATAACAAAGCAAAAAAAAAGACATCCTTGTGAAGTACTTGTAACTTAATTTTTCTAAATAGCAAAGATAAGCATCCTGGGCCTAACAAATAGTCCAGGTACAAGAGCTACCAAACCTTTCTCACACAGTAGCCCAAACCTGCCAAGGATGCACTCTTTTGCAAGATTCCATTTCCAGGAATATAATTTGTTGTTTGTTTGGTTGTTCGTTTTTTTTCCTCACAGAGAGACTTCTTGTCCCTTGAGCTTGTTGATGGCAAAGTGAGAGTGACTGTTGATCTAGGTTCAGGACCTCTTGCTCTTACAACAGAAAATCGTTACAACAATGGAACTTGGTATAAAATCTCATTCAATCGGAACAAGAAGCAAGGTAGGCTCCAGACTGAAAAAATGCAGATGTCTGCACATTTACAAGTACAAATATCTAAGATAGCTGCAGGAAGCATCACTGCAATCAAATTCGATTACCTCCAGTGAAGTGTCTTTAGCAGTCACACCTACGTTACTTTACTTTTAGAAGGACAGCAGTGTAAATCTTGTGCTTGGTTTAGCATACCTTATGAAGAGCAGGTAGTGCGGAAAATGCCAAACAAAAATATATCAATAGTCTTTAAAAAGCAAAAGAGCTTTGTCCAAAACTATACATCAGGGAGCATGTTTTCTGTTCTGTGTTTTAATAGTACCCAGTACAACGGTATTTTGGGGCCTAGGTTTGGGCAGTAATGCATTTCAAATAGTATGTGTTAATAGCTATAAGATATTCTCATATGTATATATTTTCCTGCAGACTTTCCCAGATTTGGTTTTGGCAGAGAAGAATAAATGAGATTAACAGAATACCTGGAAGTGCAATAAATTACTCATTCTAAAAATAAGAAGATTGTCCACATGCGTCTGAATCAAGGAATACATTTTCCTTTATTCAGGACAAGATTGCCAGAATGGAAGAATGTGTATTCATGCCCTTCTCCAGATCTTTACTCTCTTTTCTTTTCAGGAATTTTGGCAGTAATGGATGCATATAACCTTAATTATAAAGAAACCAAGCAAGGAGAATCTCCTGGAGTTGCCTCAGACCTGAACCGCTCTGATAAGGACCCAATCTTCATTGGTGGGCTGCCAAGATCAAGGACTGTGAGGTAAAGTGTCTTACTTTTTCACCTTTGCTAAGACTCTTGTAAGCAGAGGGAAAGACTTTAACAAACTTTATCTCCACTGAAATTACAGAAAATCAGTGAAGTCTGAAGTCTCGTTTATGGCCACGTATACAACAGAATTATCAGTCCTTTGACTTCAAACTCTTATATGGCGCTCTTCGCCAGTAGGGCTGATGCTGCAGTTCAGATCATAGAATAGTTTTTGGTTTTCCTCACCTTGGGTGATTTCCACCCAGAGCAGTTGCCACAGCAGCCTCCTGCTGTTTGGGTCAGGCTGTAGCAAGAATTCAGCACTGCTGTCTGCAACAATGCTCCTTTGATCTCTACGTGTGGAAGGCTTGTGTTTTCCAGCTGGCATTTATGGGCAAAACTGCTCTTTAAGGTAAAAGTTCTACTTCAGAAAGGAATTCTTGTAATTCAGTTTTGCAACTTGGAACAGAAGAGTCTGAACAGATCAACAAAAAACTTTACAGATACATATTGTATAGTACTTCTCTAATTTGGTGTTCTCGTATTGTACATCTGTGCTGAACTTGCAAAGTCACATTTCTTCCATTCCTTCACTGTGAAAGGATAAACATGGCAAGAGAAATCAAATTAAACTTTCTTCATACTCTTGACAATAAGGTAAATTCTAGCGTATTATTGGTCTCTGCACACTTATTGCAGAGCTGCAGACTTGTAATCTTAGCTGACATAACAGCCTTTGAGGGATTATGGCATGACAGCCTTAGATTTCTCTGACTCTGAATCCTGGAAACAAATTAGGCATCCTCTGGACTTGAAAAATCAAGAAGAAATACTGAGTAGCAGAGAGCTACAGTTACCCTTTCACACAAAATCCATTATATTTCAGCTGAAGATTCACCTTAAAGTTTTGGAAAATGACCTAACCTGGCAACACAGCATTTCACACTTGTATGTTTCCATTTGGACACAATATTATCTGAATCTTTTTAAGATTAGATTTAGTATCTGCTAAGAGTAAAACCTGAATTACCTCTCTTTTCACTTACAGTGGGCTGACTGTGTTCTTTAAAAGAGATCTTTCTTTTTTTCTTGTTGAAGAGAACTTAACCTTTTCTCCCAGGAGACTCCAAGCACTGCTCTTCAGAAAAAAAGACTTGTTTTGTGTTTCAGGAAAGGTCTTAATAGTAGAATGTATGTGGGATGCATCAAGAATCTGGAAATATCTCGCTCCACCTTTGACTTGCTTAGAAATTCATATGGAGTAAGAAAAGGCTGTATATTGGAGGTAGGATACTAAAGTTTTGTGATCTGATCTTGATTGTTATAGAACAGTGAATAGTGATGTTTACAGCAAGTTGAAATGGATTTATTTTTAAAAATTCCAAGACAATCTCATCTTTACTTGAATTTTACTACTTTTTTTTTTTTTTCTTGTGCTTACTGGGCACTATGTAGCAGCAAATTCATAATTAATTCTTTTCTTCATAAAATAGCCTATTCATAGTGTGAACATCATGAAGAATGGATATATTGAATTGGTACCTAAGTCCTTAAACCCAGAATCAGAACTGATGGCAACTTTTGCTACAAAGAACAGCAGTGGTATTATCCTTGCTGGAGTCAGCAGGGGACTGGAAAAACGACACCGAAGACAAGCACATTTGGCAAGTACTGAAAACAAAGATTTTTGGGGGGGTTATTTTTGCCATTTTTATTTTGTAAAATAAAGTTAGGTTGCTGTCTCATATCTGATGGACAGTTGGAGCTTCTGGAATCCAAAGTTTTGCTAGGAATACCTGGCCCTTCTTATCTCCTGCTTCTAAAAGAAAGACTGTATGTGTGGGAAGGTGTACAAAAAACTTCTGCAATTTAACTGAAGCTTTTATCATGACCAGAGAAATTTCCAGCTTTTGTGTTCCTGTTAGAAGACACTGCACTCTGAGAGGTACCAGTACAATGCCTACTAGTCTTTGAATTTCATTAAAAAGTTTATTTAAAACATGGTTGAAAGTAAATTTTTCCAAAGTGTGTTCTAGTTAAACACTGAATGAGTGTCAGGAAATTGAGCAATATTTAAAAATCAATCTTCCGATTACATCCACAGCCCTTCTTTTCCATCATGCTGATTGATGGTCATCTTGCTGTGCATGTTAATGCTGGAGATAGAGCAAGTACTAGGAAAGTAGTTATTCAGTCTGCTAATGGAACATACAGTGATGGACAAGAACACTCTGTCATCCTAATGCGGAATAAGAGGTACATGTGCCTGCAAAGAGTACTGCCTGTTTAATTATTGTATATTGTTGTCAGTTCACTCTATTCTCTGAGGAATTCCTTTGCTAGCTGATCAGGTGGAATAATCAGGGTTGTGTTTTTCCACTTTTAATGTAGATGTTCTCATTTACATGGTAATTGTATACAGCCGCTGATAGAGGCGTAGCTAAAAGCTCTCAAATCTCTAGATAGCTTGGGGCACTTGAGTTAAGTATACTAAATAGTATTAGAAAAAAATACAGCTATCAAAATAATTTAGAAAGATCTTTGACAAAATTTTATATGTTAAAAATCATCTAAAGAAGTTCTTAAAGTTCTAAGACATTGAAAAGATTACAAAGTGATGGACTCTATTTATTAGAACAGGGTGGTTTTTGAGGCTGAAAGGAATGCTTTTAATTTGAAAATGACTGTCGAAGACCTTGTTTAATGTTTTCCCTACTTTATCTTTTTCAGGATCATAACTGTCCAGGTGGATGAAAGTAAACCTGCAGAATTGAAGCTTGGTTCATCAGTAGAAATGAGCCCCATTAATATTTCTAGCTTTTATGTCGGTGGCATTCCAGCAGGAGAGGGCATCTTAGGGCTAAAATTGGCTGGCTCTTTTCATGGCTGTATCAGCAATCTTATTTTTAACAAGGAGTAAGTCAGAGGGGTAACTGCCTTGTTTTGGAAAACCGTGTATAGTAATTATTAAATGGAGTTTGTGATGTCTTGCATGACATTTCTGTTTGCCTGTCTTTTAGCATAAGACAAGCATGATACCCACAATCTGGGTATTGTAAGAGCCAAAAAAAAGGATATTTCCAGCTACATTTCTAAATAGCATTAAAAATGTCTTTAATGTTTATAGAGATGCTGCAAAGAACATAACTTTCTCTGCTATAGTTTCATCTACATTCACAGGCAGACAGAATGGTTTTCAAAAAATATTGTCTATTCATATTGTTCTATGGACAGATTATTTGCCAATTCTCAGTCTGTTTGTCCCAGATGCCACTTCTTTCCCTTTCTCCTGTTACTAGTAAAAAACCCTTGTAAAATACTCTCCTTGTGCTTGGGAAATGTAGGGATTGGGGATTGCACCTCTTAAAATGTATTTTTTTAAAAAAACAGGCTTTTATATTTCACCACTTCGATGAAGTATGAACATGTGGATATGGACAGCTGCTTTCTGTCAGAGAAGCCTAAACCAGCCATGCAGCCATCAGACACTGAGATTCAACCTGAACTTCAAGCTTTACTAGTTCCCCTGAGACCTCTTACAGATACAAAAAAAGTATGTATTGCAGCAGAGCTCTATTGCCTCTTCTTTTGTCCATTCTTTGTGGAGAATTATCAATGTACAGACTGTGTATATTTGCTTCTTCTCTGATATGGAATGGTTCAATGAATGTGGATTTGAAGTTATTATTTCCTATAGAAAAACTACCGTCAACCTTTGTAGCAGCCTGTTGGCTATTTGGAATAGATAGAAATGTAGGTCCGTTTATCATTGTTCAGGTAGCAACACTGAAAAAGAAAAGTAAAGCGATAATCTCCCAGCAGAAGGATATGACAGCAACTATTATCTTTAGTGTATTCCTCCCAAAGTGACTCTGTGCTCAGATTTGGATTAGCTGTGTAATTCTGCAGTCACATTTTCCTGGTCACACACATACAGTCTCTGCTCGGTGTCAAAGAGGAGGCGCAAACCATTCGAGAAACACACAGTGTCTAAATGCAGTTTGCAGGGCACCTGTTTCTTCTCACACAGTCCCTGTTCCCAAGAGAAAAGGTAGCATTAGTTCTCTCCTTCTGCAGCTGCACATCTTTATAATGAATCATTTCCAAAGCATCCTGAAAAAATTTTTCTGTGGCAACAGAAAGATTTCATACATTTCATACAACTGTGGCTATAAAAAGGAATAAGTTGTCCTTCTTAGAGCTAAAGTATAGCTTTGTCTCATGCTTTGTTATTCAGCTCTCCATCTCCTGAATCATAATAAAAATGTGTGTCCTTATTAAATGGGAAAATATTTCTAACAAGTCCATAAGATTTTCACACTGAAATTGTGCTCTGTCTTCCAGCATCTGCTATCAAAAGGGCTGACACATAGTGAACGTATGCTTCTCAAACTACAAACATTTCTCAGTAGAAAAGACAGTGTTGTCTATGAGACACAGCTTAATTATTAGAACTAGTTCTTTTTGAGCATGAAGATAGCTTGGAATGAATGTGAGTTTAGCTGGTTGATGTTGCTGTTATACTTTGTGGTTACCTTGTGACTCGATTTTGCTTCTTACAAAGTTAGACATAGGCTCATTGTCATTCAACACTTCCCGGTCAGCACCCAATACTATTCTTCCTAATAAAGTCCCTTTATTAACAGGTAGTTTGTGCAAAAGATGAGCTACCTGATCATGTTCAAGGTGCCCATCAGTTTGGACTTGCCAGAGGCAGCCACATGACACTGCTCTTCAATCAGTCCGCTGTCAGGAAAAAGTGAGTATATCCTGAATTACTCATGCATACAGTGTTGTTTTGTATTGAGCTACAAGAAGTGCAGTGACTGTTTTCATGAATGATCACTGCATTGCCAGCTTTGAACGTGGCTTTCACTTTGGGTTTCTGTGGGCTCCTCATAGAAGGAAGTATCACGACCATTTTAATACAGTTAATGTGTTTTTCCTGGGTTAGTGGTCATGAGTTTATTGACTCATGATCAGCATTCTTTTTTTAACTCTCAGACTTAAGAGCCTCATTGTGCCTTCTGTAAGTGTTTAGATTCCTGGTTTTTTTAATACCTCTGTACACATACCTACTCCTTTGACTGATGGAGATAACTAAACCTACAAGTCCACACTCCGAAGGTGCACTTGAAGGAGACAAGACTACTGAGAAGAATCATTTTATTGAGATTTAATATGTGATAGCCTCTGCCGTTTCTACTTGAAAGGCTCCCAACAATGTCTCTAAAACATAGCCTGCAAGTCACTTGTGTATGCCTCTTTCAACTCAGAAAGTCTACACAGGCATTGAGAGTGATTTTTTCCTTCTAGCCCTTCTGTTATTGCTGTTGAACAAAAGGACATTGTTGAGGATTGATGCCATGTACTCTGAACCTAGTGTCTCCATAATAGATGGCTCAATCAATTCCTCTACCTTTAAAGACTCAGTCTACCCATTAGAACCCAGCAAGCCTAGGTAATAGTAATGGATGCCATCATATTATCCCAATGGGCTCCTTTCTTGGGGCAGTAGGCAAGCCTGTGCTGCAAACAGCTGAACTTGTCCCTCTTAAAATCTAGCTTGCTCTGTGACAAGCACTTTTTCTATTTCTGACAGGTACAGCACTGATTTCTATTAGGAAATACATTATAGGTCATGCTTTCTTAGAATAAATGCAAATTCTACTTTTCTGGCCTTTGTAATAATAAATTTCCTTTCATAATAATAAATTGGTTGAGGCTGTTCTCTGGCTCCAGAAAATCACTGCATAAGAAACATCCTTCACTAACATTTAATTTTTGTTGTCTAGACTTTCAGTTCAGCTGAATCTCAGAACCTTTGCCTCCAGTGGCCTGGTTTACTACATGGCCCACCAGAACCAGGTTGATTATGCAGCCCTACAGCTTTATGGGGGACAGCTCCGTTTCTCATTCGATCTAGGAAAAGGAAAAGCAGTAGCTCTTCACCCTGCTGTTATCAGTGATGGAAAATGGCATACGGTAGGTAGTCATCAATCTTAGACTGCATTTTCTCTCTGGAGCTACTAGGATGGTTTTCCCCTGGTTTTCCTCTATGCTTTTTCTGTGTTGCAAAGGCAAACTGGTTTTAACCCAATCATGAAACCATTCAGAAAACTTTTATTTGATGATAGTTGTTTCCTTTTTAAATTCTCATTAATTGTGTATCAATTCCAGCTTCCAACTATTATCAACTACCTCAGATTATTTAAAAATTAAATGGTTCACCAACTATGTAATAATGATAATCTTCAATAGAGAAGAACCTAACAGAGGTGTAAAAACTCTGACTTTTTCTACAGAAGGCTTTCCATGCGCTGTGTCACCAAAAACCTGCAACTGAATGTGTGACAAGGTGAAAGAAATTTGTGGGTGCACAGTTTCTCTTCTCTCCCACTTATCAGTTAGTACCTGAGCATGTCATAGCAGCTTCCATAACAGAGAAGCACTGTCTTTCCTGGTTGAGGTAACATGAGAAAGGGAGACAATTGAAATGAATGGAGGCTGGAGGGGGAGGACTTGGCTTAAGGAGAGTTTGAGGAGAAACTACCACTACAGCTTTCAGGTGTCACATAGCATTCAGGGTCCTCTGAGCAAAGACTGTGTGTGAGTCTCTATTGGCCCAGCTCCTCTGAGCAAGCCAGCTGCTGCTGCGTTGGACTTCCTCTGTGAAAAATGGCCGTGATGTCTGCATAAGTTTTAAAAGTAACTATGACCACATTACTTCTCCTAAAGGCAGGTGAGGATGTCGATATTCATCCTGCTAAGCTTCCCCTCCCTTATCCGTATGTGAAGCCTTAACTCCAAGAAGTGGCTTCTGTGGGACAAAGTGATGGATTACACAAAACTGCCAAATTTCCTAGGTGCCTTGGGAATCAGCAAAGTTATTTCTGGTTTTCATACATAATTAGCAGAAGAAAAAACAGCAAAAACGGACATAAAGAAAGCAAATGTGAACTTCTGACAGAGGGAGATCATAGTTAAGCTTTGTTGCCTACCTTGAAAGGAAGAATGCTCCAGGATGTACAGCTACATGTTTAAAATTAAATATACATATGTAAAAGTCATACTATCCACATTATGAGATGAACAGATTCCACAGAAGAGGTGACCTACCTTTGCTACCCAGGATATAAAAGCACGAGCTTCAGTCTTTTTCAGAGGTTAAGACTGTGCCACGTGACTTCACAACTGGGGGTGATTACTGCAGTCACTCTGCAATCAAAATAAACTAACATGCATTGCTACCAAAGGAAGCACCACTTCTTTCCATTCTGTGGCCTCTGCTCATATCACCCTGCTTTACCGCTTTATCCCCTTATCAACCCAAATGTTCATGTACTTCATGTTGAACCCAGTCAGGATTCTGGGGCTAAAAGTAAACAGAAAAGAATAAATAGCTAGCTGAGCTCGAATAAAGTCCCTCAGCCATGTGTGGGTAATTGCTTTAAGGCAAGTGAGGCATTGGGAAATGAGCGAACAAGATGGACAGAACTGGAGAGATTTTTTTGCCATAGCAAATTTAGCACTGCCCATCATAATATTATAGCTTAAGAGTGTGCACTTCAGAGAGCTGAGATGGCTCAGCTGGTGGACAGCACAGTAATTGCAGAAGAACACACCAGCACAGAACTCTTCAAACTCAGTGATGTATTCGTATCCAAGGCAATAAACTAGTGATTTTAAATAACGATTGATACACTGAAAAACTTAGGCAGGACAGTAGGCAGTCATTGTGAGCACTTGGGAAGGGAAGGCAAGGCAAGGAAGCTGTTTAGCTGCGCAGTTTCCTTCTGAAATGGCCTCAGCCTCAGGATGAATTTCAAGAGGGCACCTCAGAACAGTATGTCAAAGCAATTGAACTACTAAAAAACTTTTTATGGAAATGGTGACTAGAAATGGTGAGTTAGCTTACTGATTCATGTTTGCATGCTTTCATTTTTTCCAGGTAAAGACAGAATACAATAAGAGAAAAGGTACAATCATTGTGGATGGACAGGAACTGGTAGCAGTCAATGCTCTTGGAGATGGTAGCACTTTGGATGTGGAAGGGAAGCTCTACGTGGGAGGACTCCCCTTCGACTATGTGCCAAAGAATCTTGGGAATGTAAGAAGGTTTGGGGGTTGGGATGTCTGACATTTTGCAAGACTAGAGTGAGCGTATTGCATCAAACCCGTATAATTCAGTATCCTGTCTCTGACAGGCAAAAAAGAAGTATTTGGGGAAAGAAGCCACCAAGAAAGTAATGACCCTTTACCAGATAAATCTTTACAGCTTTCTATGGCTTAATGACTCTAGCTAGATCTTGTGTTCTTGTGTGTTAGTAGTCGCCCTTAAGAGATACTTTTTTCTATCAATCTCTCTGTTAAAAATGGAAAAAGGATATAAATTCCTGTGTCTCGCAGTATTAGCTGAAAACATGATCTAGAATCTCACAGTTTGGTACCTAAGTCCTATTTCATTCAAATAGGAATTAGGTGCCTTAAATATCTCTGAAAGGTTGGTTTTGCCTGTCTGAGATTAAAACATACTTTTTCACATGCGCTTTTAGAGAGTAGGCTTTTGTTGCCTTCCTCCTTGTGCAGCACATTTTATCCGTGAGAATTATGGTGGTGATGGTAATGTTTTTCATAAAATCATAGAATATTCTGAGTTGTATCCAAAAGGATCATCGAAGTCCAACTCTTGGCCCTGTACAGGACACCTCAGGAATCATACCATGTGTCTGAGAGCATTGTCCAAACACTTCTTGAACTCTGGCAGGCTTGGTGCTGCGCCACTTACCTGAGAAGCCTGTTCTACTGCCTGGCCACTCTCTGGAGTGGTTGGGCAATTCCTAATTCTGGGAATACAGTCTTCACCCATGTTTTTTACTTGGCTAATAGGGTTAACAAATATTTTAATACTTTGAATCTGCAATTGCTGAAAATGGTAATAGTGAGAAATTCAGATTAATATGTTTTTACTGGGTAGAACTTGCAAAATGTTATACAAAATCTTGATATACTTGTTAGTTTGCTGAAGCATCTTTGGAATGTTTTCCACTGTCGGGCATGTCTCTGCTCACAGTCAAGTAAGTGCAATTCTAGGGAGTCTATACTGTGCTTCTAAACTATTTTGATTCTAAGACATCATGTACATTTGTAACCTTACATAATTTAGTCATACAAATTCAATTACATATATATTTTAGATCCTACTTTGTTTTGTTCAGATCATTCTATATCTACAATAACAGGTGAATCACAAAGACAGCATTGCAGCAGTTTATATTAAACATTGTCTCTTATATCTCCATATGCTTAGGTGACTCACAGTATTCCTGCCTGCATTGGTAGCATGACAATTAATAGCAAACAACTGGACAATGAGAGTCCTGTCTCTATCTTTGCTGTGAATAAATGCTATGCAACAGTGCAGGATGGTACTTTCTTTGATGGAAGCGGCTTTGCTGCTCTTGGTAAGTGTCATTAAATGAAAACAATATCTTAGTGAAGTAATGTTAATGAAAACGTACAGTTTTTAGGTCTTGCTGGAACTGTGTGAAGTTAATTGGCTCCTCACACAGCAAGTGCATGCCCTGCATACGTATTTCTGATTGAGTCTCACACATCCAAAAGTAGTCATTTCTGCAAAGGGCTGTCTTCCCCATATGAAAGAGCTAATGACTTTAGCACTGGGAAAGAAATGAACTACCTCTTTCTTCAGCTAAGAATATCCACATTCACGATGTTAAGGTCTGTTAAAGGGTATGGAGGCAAAAGACTTGTGAAGTAACACAAAGGATTGCACTCACACTCTTTAGTGTTTCTAAAAAATGAGATTCTTATTATATTAAATCCGAATGAATGAAAAACTTATTTGGGAATTTATCTTTTCCGGTGTAAAATATGAATTATGACTTTGGAAAACTTACTTTCCAGAGGTTCTGCAAGGTCATATCCCAGCAGAATAATTAACAAGCTTTTTAGACCTTTTAATGGTGTACGCATTTGGATGTATTGTACTATGGGTTACAAGTCTTCTGCTAGAAGCTTCTAATTTCTTTTTAGTCCGAGAAGGTTACAAAGTCCGGTCTGATGTAAACATCACACTGGAGTTCCGTACAACAGCGGTGCATGGTGTTCTTCTTGGAGTCAGCAGTGCTAAAGTTGATGCCATTGGACTGGAGATTGTACATGGCAAGGTAGGCTGCCCTGTGCTGGCACACTCATTTCACGAGACTTGCTTGAAACTGAGAGGCTAGAACTCTTGGATCACACTATCAACACCAGCAAAATGGGATGGAGGCAAATTCCCACAGAACTAGTATGGAGCACTTTCAGTCTCAAGGTTTCTCATTGCCATCATATAATAAAATGTGCAATTAGCTGAAGTCACTGGAACTTTTTGGATTTGTAATTAGTATAATTTATGATAGAGTGCAGCCACTCTGACCTCCTGTATTACGTACCTTGTATATTACGCCAAATATTTATCTTCTTTGTAGCTTAATACTTTCTCTGCCATAAAGCTACAGTTGTCCTTGAAAAACATTATTGTATGTACAAAGCGTACTGTTTGTAATCTCTTCTTCAATATTCATGAGCACTTAACTAATTCTCTCCTTCTGCTGGCCATTATGCTCCATAAACCTTTTAACAATCAATACACAGTTCTCGAGTCATCGCTCACATAAAAAATGTATACTTGATTGCTCTTAAGTATTTTGTTTTCTCAGAAATAGCTCATTTTTTATTCAAAGCTTCCTAGCTAGAGAGAGTGTTAGATATCACTGTTTCCGTGGGACATACTTTTTCAGTTAATATTTACATGTTAATCCTCACCACAGAGTTGAGGAAATGTCTACTACTTTGAAAAAATAAATACATGACAAAAAATCAGTGCATGTGTTGGCAATGAGAAGTGCTTTCAGTCCACTCTTCTTTCCCTTCAGTTAGATGCAGTGGATCTTCTTTCTGGTCTGAAGTCTCAGGTTCTGTGAACAATGTCTTGATTTGTATATGTAAGAAACATTGAAATCCTTAGTGAACTATACCAAGCTAACAGAATGGACCATTGTGTAGATAGATCAAAGTCTCTTAGATTTTAAAAACACTTCAATGACACATTCTATCCATCAAAGTAAACATTAACTTTGCATATTGCCAAACATTTAAAATGGAAATCTCTGCACCAGCATGATTGTGCTTTTATCTAGGCAATTTGTTTACTGTACTCTTACTTTATATCTTTATTGGCATCTGGCCGTTTACCTAGGTTTTATTCCATGTCAACAATGGAGCTGGTAGAATAACAGCTACATATGAACCAAGAGGCACAAATAATTTGTGTGATGGGAAATGGCACAAGCTTCAAGCAAACAAAAGCAAACATCGCATTTCGCTGATAATTGATGGGAATTTGGTTCAAACTGATAATCCCTACATCCAGTCAACATCTGCAGATACAAACAATCCCATTTATGTTGGAGGCTATCCTGGTAGGTACAATAATATTTTCCTTCCCTTCTGTCCCTCTTGCTCCCACTCTCACAAGAGTGACTCTTAACATGTGTTCCCTCCACCCTGTCCCCTTGTGGTTTGCCTGCGGAGTCCAAGACTCCGTACAGCCCAGCTGTTGCTTCATGTTCTCCGAGTTTTGATTTTCAGTTAAAAAACACCTATGTAGAATAGGTTTCTCCTCTCATTTCCCCTCTCATCTCCCACTATCCCCTGGTACTAACTATTTCTGCAAACTCTGCTCAAGTTACCCCAGTGCATGGCTTATGCTTGCAGGCAGCAGTGACTGTCTGTGTTAGGATGTCCCAGATCACCCAAACATGAATAGAACTTGGTGCTCCTCCGGTGTTGGTTTTATCTCTCATTTCAGAGGGAGGAGAAGCAGTTTAATAACCTGGATCTTTGTGTGGATTCTGTTCACTGGAAATAGAATCTATGTATTTCATATTTGTTTTTCAGCTGATGTGAAGCAAAACTGCCTCACAAGCAAGAGCTCATTCCATGGCTGTTTGAGGAACCTTCTTTTGACCAAGGGCCAACATGCAGAATTGTTTGACTTTAGCAGAGCTTTTGACCTGCGTGGAGTGTTTCCTCATTCCTGCCCTGGGGCTGAGCACTGAACTGTAGCAAAGCCTGTCTGGACTGAGAGAGGTTTTTTTTTTTGTTGATCTGTTATTTTGCATTCTCATTTTGTAATGAAAAGAACTGGTGAAAACCTGCATCTCTTTGATTTTTCTGGTTGTTTTCCAACTCAGGTCATTTTTATTATTTTTTGTAATCAGCTCTATGTCTACATTTTAACTAATGGTTTTAAACAACAGATACCTCTACTACAATGTTAATGGCATTAATTTGGTATTTTTTCTGTTGGGAATTTTTATTAATCAGTGTTTACAGTATGTTTTCTTTTGATTACTTGACAGTATTTCATTTTACTGTGTGTTGGTTGTTTTATAAAAAGGTAATTATTTTGGATGACCAAATAAAACCACAATAAACTGTGCATTATTTCATGTAGTTCAGTTGTCCATATATTTCAATTAGAAAAAAAAGAGCTAGAAGGCTAAGAACTAACAAGTATGCCCACAGCAGGGGCTTAGATCTAGATGATCTTTAAGGTCCCTTCCAACCTAAACCATTCTGATTCTATGAAGTGTTAGTGGATATAGTCCAGCAGAGGGAGCAGGAGACTGACTAAAGGCATAATTTTGAAGGTCTCAGATTCAGAGTCTAATGAATTTTCTAATTTGTACTTTATATGGTAGCTCCAGTTTCTTTTCCTTTTGACTTAAAATCCAGTGTTTCTGACCCTGATTTTAGATACATTGTCTATGAGGATTATGATCGTCTTTATGCTTTCATGTAATCAGCTTCAGGACAAGCAAAGCAGGGACTCCAAAGCACAGAGACGAATATGAAGTGTCACGTTCGTGAAGGAACAATTTGGGTCTGAGTTGGGAAATATCAGGCATTTTGGCAACCAGAACCAATGCATCATTCTTTGGAAAACAGTATTTCTTACAAGACACAGGGAGGTACTTTGCAAATCCTAGTTCACAGTCTATCTTTGCCTTTTCTTATTGTGCTTGCCTCTGTTTCTAAAATAAATCTTCCAGTAGTTGTTCTTGAGCCAGGTTTGGGGGACACGTGCTTGATCTGACTCATCAACTGACAAAAGTGTCACATACTTTAATATGCATCTATTATAACCATAGTTTCTCCAAGTCATTTCCATCTCTCTTTTTTTTTTTTTTCTTTTTGAACTAGCAATATTTTTGCTTGCTCCTTACAATTTTGTCTGGCTTTTACTATGCATTTTTACAAATTGTTCTGGAGTTAGTTTTGGTCTATGTATTTCATACTAGCTGAAGTAGTTCGCTATTGCTTTCAATGAGGCAGGGTTCCAAGCAATGTCATTTTGTACCTTGCATTTAGTCCAACAGAAAAGCTCCTGGAGCAAAGAACTCCTCCACTTGAGCAAGGGTGGCAGAATATGGTCCTTCGTATAGCCAGCTGTTCAGGTGCTGTAACAATACATTTGCTTTTAAGACAGATTCACCACTGCTTTTTGCAATTTCTGTCCTTGCTTCTGTCCAAAAACCACATGTTTAGATTTGAAGAGCTTTCTTTGTTGGTATTGGTTTTATTTTTGACGTGGATACAATACAGTGAACACACTCTGCTGTACAAATACACTTACATGTTGGCATACTTCAACAAAACACATAACATAATGAGGACTGTAAGGGAAACATACATACAAACACTTTGCTTTGATTAGTGGCAGTGTATTATTTTCCAGAGAAGACACGTTAATAGAAAGCCATTGAAAAATAAAAGTGAAATACAGTGTATTTGTATTTGTTGTCTATTAACCGCAAGATCTGATCTCATAAGGTTCACATTACAAGCAGTACTTTGGCAACATAATTTGGATAAAATTCCATCTGTATCGTGAAATGTGTATTTTACTATATTTTTTTAATAATTTCAAATCTCGCTCCATAGAAAAAGAAATATTTTGTCAATGTTAAGACAAGTGGAGAGGCGAAATTGATAATAGAAAGTTCTCGAGTAGTAAACCTCTAAGCCAAAATATGCAGAGTGAGGTAGTTAATATTTACATGGACACTGACACATTTGCACACACAAACACATTCTAATGACATAAGCTGCATGAACAGGTTAGAGCATTCCAGTCTGTTTCCAACACCTACTTTTTACAATACTCTCTCTCTCTTTGTGTTGATATGCAAAATGCTGTCTCTGTAGAACCTCAGAGTACATAAATGCTTGAGGCACCTTTGGAATTTGAATAAATTTCTCTCTGCTTGCTACCACTGTCTTACTAATGGCTTTCTACATATGTTGCCTTTTGTTAGGTGACGGTCCTACTGTAACTTGGTTTTGACTTCAGCTGCTGTTAGGAGGAAGAAAATTTCTCATGCCTCCACATGCGTCTTGAAATATAAGGCCTAAAGTTGAAACTTGATATTTCAAAATGTCATTGAGATTGTTCCATTTGTCTGCTGCATATGAAATCAAGTTAGTGTACCACAACAATACAAAACAACTTAATGTGGAACAGTATTAACCACAGTACACATGGGTCATTAGGCCCATTTGTATAAAAAGAGAATTTTGACATTTTGTTTCAGAGATGGAAGGTATTTGGCCAGACTGTAGCAGGCTGGGCACTGTACACTGAATCTAGTTCATCTGCTAATATGCATGTCTTTTAAAGTTATTGGCAGTTTTAGCATAAAACAAATTCTCACAGGATGGATTTTATTGCATCATATTTGACCTTCCTAAGTTATGAAGTGGTAAAAGTCTTTCAAAAACCCATTGTATTCTGTACAGAATGCAGGGAGATCTATTTCAGAAATAACACTGATGAGGTCCAGAACATGCTGAGCAATTTACAGAGTTGCAAGTTACAGGGCTGCTCTGTACTTTCCCTTGCATGGTCATTGAGAACACTGAATGAACTTACTGGACAGGATGGAGGTCAATGTATTTGTCTGGAAATATTGTAGAAAGTTCGCTCATTTGCTATGACATTTCAGATGCTTTTGGTAATGTTCAGGTTTTCTGAATAGTCAAAGAACTTCTTTTAATTGGCTGTCAATACAGTGATGCTTACTATTTACATGATGCTCTTAGTATTCAAAGCACATTCCACACAGAACACCTTTGCTGGGTTTGTCCTTCCCAGATGAATGTTTGCAACTCCCGATCTAGTCACGAAATTATCTGACTGCATCTCAGAGTAGAATTTAACTAATTCTCATGTTGCCTTTATTTAGAAAGTACTAGTCCTGCTTTACAGATGAAGGAAAAGTAGAAAGATCTGTCCGTTGCCACAGAAGGAACTAAAGGGTATTTGGAGCAAATCACATGACAAAATGTTTGCGCTTAGTCCTAAACAAACCACAGATCTACTATCTCTTGCATACTTAAAAGAAATAGTTGTCAAAATAAGGAGTGTATTTTAAAATACAACTGTCCTTGTCTTTTCCTGGCTGCAACTATGTCTCCATTAGTGTTGAAAAAGAAATGAAAAGTTAAAAAAAAAAAAAAAAAAAAAAAAACCAAAACAAAAAAAACAACCAACCAAAAAGTTAAAAATGTCACTGTTTTAAAGAAAATAAATGGATAATATTGCTAATTTTTTATCAAGAAGGTAAGACGGAAGACAGGATCTGCCCTCTGTAGACATTATTGTTGCTGGTAAAGTTACTGATGCAATGTTGATTTCTTTCACTGACTGTTAACAGTGAATGTTAACTATTGGAGAATGCAATTAACTTAGCACATTCTACAAGCCCTGCTTCTGATTCAGATCTTCATTGCACAGCTTCAGCAGAACATCACAAGTTACAGACGTTGTCTGCAGGACAGTGTACTAACCTAGAGGAATAGGTTCAGTATGCTTTTACATTGCTACTTGATAAACAGAGCTTCTGCTTCATCCCTATGTCCAGATCAGGAACAGAACCCACTGCTCAGGCTGTGGATGGATTCATTCTGCAATATCATCATCTAATGATGGAGACGTTGCAGGGCAGGGCAAGGCATTAGTTCCCATTTTTTGCATAAGACAAAAAATACTTGTTTTCTCCATCGATTTGTGATTTCCCTACTCAACAAACATGCTTTATTTCAGTGAAGTATAGCCCAAAGTGAGATGATTAGGTGAAGAACAGTGCCTGCCATTGTGACTAGCTACAAACTAGACTTACTGTCTTACATTTCCAGTGCAATTACAGACCATTGTTCTCTTGTTGGTCTGTGTGTTTTCTCAGACTGCGTGTCATCTGTAAAAGGAGCTACAGTTTGCTATGTATTTGTAAACCCCCCAGCACAACTGGGCCAAATTTGGCTATGGTTTTAAAGACCTAATGTGTAAATTATTAAATTCCACTGTTCATTGGAAGCTCTCTTTCTTATCCATGCTGTATTATACAAGACCCGAACAAAGATCTCTCTTGTCAATGCAGCTGAATAGTATAAAAATTGCTTAGATATTAAAGCTAAAATAAAAATAATTAGGTTACAAGTAAGAAAGTATAATGTTTGACAAAACAAGTGGTGACTTAAGTGGCACCATTAACACATACAGTATGGCATTAGACAGACTTAACTCTGAGAGTATCAAGTAAAAGGCAAGAGCCAGGGGCATATGACCCTTCTTACCTAGCATTTGTCTCCTGAAGTTTGTGTGTGTGACAGGGACAGGAAGAAGAGAATGGTTTGCAGCATTACAATTGCATAGCTGTGTGATCCACACAGATCATTTTGGAAGACTGGCAGCGATACATACAGTGGTACGCATATGGCTGTCTATGCAGCAGCTCTTCCTCCTGCCTCCCACCCCTAGTATCAGGTACTGATGAGGAGTGACTGAGAGACAAAATTGCAGTGATGCACACTACACAGGTTTACTTTCAGCAGAAAGATTTGGTTTTGTCACACAGCTGTGTCTTGGCACTGCTGCATGTTGAGCTCCTGTCTTCCATGTCTGACAGGTACCTCCTCTTCTTGAATGGCTCCGTGGTACTTCTGTGTTCCACTGCAGTGGGCAGTGTTTCATTCATCCTCTGACGCCACTGGATTATTTTGAAGAATCTGTGTTCTAACACCAGGTCAGGAAATTAAAAACTCAAATATGACAGGTTGTTTTCTGCACACCGTACCTTGGTCTGTCCTCCTTAACTCCTGGGCCAATTGGCACAAGTGTAATCCATCTGAAAGCATAACTGGATGTGATATTTTTCTGATGGTCAGAAGCTGGAATACCAAAAGTAGTACATGCTAACCATCAGTTGGACAGTACAGTAGGAAGGAATGATGTCCTGTAGCTACTGTTTTATCTTTGCAAGAGCTTCTTGAAATGACAGGTATCACTCTTGTCTGTTTTGCTTTTGCCCAGTACACTGCAGCCTTCTGCTTCAGGTTGCTTTTGGTTTTATCACCCATTCTGCCTGAGGATTTGCACGGTAGACATCTAACATGTACGCATCTGGATCCAAACAGTGCTGACCTGAAACAGAAATTGACAGTCATGAATCATAGGATGCTTTGAGAACATTGGGACAGAGCAGTGTTAAAATGCCCTTGAAAGTTTCTCTGACTTACATATAACAAGCTTTGTTTGGTGTGTCTAGCTAACATCTTCCCTGGATACACAGAGGGCCTTTGGTAAATTTGCCACTGATTTTACTCTGTGAGAGTCATGATTTCACTTTCACTTCCAGGCAAGATGCCCTGCATTACACTGACTTATGGATTAGACATTTAGACAAATGGTGAACAAATATGGTTTCTTTAGAAGCATTAACATCACTGCTACTGTGTTACAGTATAGGGTTTTTATTTCTTTGGATTTTCTGGGCTGGAATCACAACTATCTGACTTCATTTCTAAATTATTTTTCAATTCTGAAATAGTATTACTGTAAACAATGTCTTCCCATCCAGCTAGGATCTTGCAAAGAAATAAAAGGGACAGTGTCAAGGTTGCTGGTTTGCTGGTTAGGAAAAAGGAAAAAAAAAAAAGATGCAATTCTCCTAATGCCAGCTGTTTCAAGGTTTCATTAGGTGGTGATTGGGAAGTCCCTGCTGCCTTTGCCAGAATGAGGCATTTGGTGCCTCTTAATTGAGTAATAAGGCAATAAATTTCAGAATTAAGTTGATTTGTTGGACTATATTACATTTATGTGGGGTGATGAAGTCATTTAACTGGTGAGGTTACATTGCTGTGGCACAAAGGATTATGGTAAAATTTTTGTACAGTTACTTATAAGGTCACTGGGGTCCTAATGATTTTATTCAAGGGGAAGCGATATAAATGAATTAATGCATAATCAGTGGATTAAGGTACCCTGAAGTATCTAGACTATAAAAATAAGTTTAAATGAAGAGGCACATTAAATGCCCTGATTTTTTGAACGAGCTTGGTGGGAATATTTGGGATTGTTTCACAAGGCCTTTAGGATCTTCTGTTTTAGCATCAGTTGGTTATCCTATTTAGCCAGGCATAACAAATCACTAATCCAATTTTTCTGTGTATGTCATCAGTAATAAAGACTGTTTCTTGATTGCTGCTGAAGTAAGTCTGTGATGTTTTGAAACAACTTTACAGAAACTCTTCAGTGCTGAATCAAGAAGAAATAAGAAATAATCTAATCGCATAGTTGACAACTGACTTGAACAGGGCATCCATAATTTTGGTATGAATAGAGAAAGAAGAGAGCCAGGATTGTAAAATATCAAATCAAAATCTGGTTTGTGACCTTCGGGCCAGAAACTTCCAGGGCAAACCAGTGTTGCTATGAAAAGTGTCACTGCATGAAATGTGGAAAACAAAAACCCTACTGCAAGGAATTTGCAATCTAAATAAAGCATGCGGATTAGTAAGAGTATAGAACACCCATAGACATGGGGGGTGAATTCTCAATTCTGTGTTTTTTTATTTGAGGGCAGTTAACACTTAGATACAGTGAGGAAGAAATAGGCCTTGGGAAAAGGCTTGACAATGAGGTAGAATGTGCTTGCAAAAAGAAGATTAAGGATCTCTTAACCATGGAAAAATGCTCAGTTATGAGAGTGAGAGGTAGGCAAAAGGTCAGACAAATTTGGCAAGACTGTAAGGCATGCTACTGAGATCCAGGGTTTACTTGTTCCTGTGAGGTGCCTCTCCAGTCACGCTGGAGATGAAACAAATCATGACATTGATTTTAAAAGCTTTTGGATCCGGCTCCTTTCCTCCAAATGGACTGGAGAATAGGAGCGACCCAGCTGCGCCAAAACAGCAACGCCCCGAGGTGTTTCAGGAGGTTAAGGATACTCAGAATTACATTTCCAAAAATGAGACCTACCTATATTTCCTCCGATTTCATGTAAACTTTGGATCTGGCCTCTCACGTTCTGTGATGATCCACGGCTAGGATGGGAAAAAAAAAGTTTCAATGTGTATTTCTGTTATAACCACTGCATTATCACCCACTATCTATGGTAAGCTAAAGTTTAGTATTTTTTTCCCTATGAACTGCCTTATCAAAAGCAGGAACTTTACCACATGTACCGCTGCAGTATGCTGAATCTGCTATAAAGGTAGATTAGTGCACTGCAGGTAACTAAACCTTCTATATTATTTTATATTTATTTTATATTCTATTATTTATTCAAAGAATTATGTGGTAACACGGGAAGACTCTGCAGAAAAGACTTTCAGATGCAATTTACCATTTCCCATAACTGTTAATAATTATTACCTTACAGAA
Organism: Serilophus lunatus; assembly: GCA_013399895.1. Taxonomy (NCBI): domain Eukaryota; kingdom Metazoa; phylum Chordata; class Aves; order Passeriformes; family Eurylaimidae; genus Serilophus; species Serilophus lunatus. The sequence continues at coordinate 222,975 of VXBA01003362.1, forward strand.
ATGAAAACATTAAAGACTAATGGACAGTTGTTAGACAATTCCTTTGGGTTCTCTAGGCAGGAAGTCTACAAAAGATACATTTAATGTACCTTTTTAGTAGTGGTATAACAGAGGGCAGATTGATTCTGTATAGGAGCCAATTATTAGGTAAAATAAAAAGAATAAAATCAGTGGCTAAAATTTCTTTGACCAATATAACCATAAATTAGCAATTTTAAATTAGAGAAAGAGTTCTTGTAACACAATAAATCTCTGAAAAGGGAACAATCTATTCAATTATAGTTCTGACATTGTTGTTCAGGAAAAACAAAATGTTCTGCTTTACCCACCTGTTTTCACAGTGGAATCGAGCCAGGATGTCTTTGGCTTTTGTTTGGCTGTTGAGTTGAATTGCCATAGAGACTTTTGAATGTAGTGGAGCATAAACTCTTATCACCCCCTCGGGTATGTCAGACTGCAGATACGGGGGAAAAGTGACAGCTCCCTAAAATCAATATTCAGTACAGTAAGTCTAAGGCAAATATTGCTCTAGCTCCATTCAAAAGCAGTTCTGCAACTCTTTTGATGTTGCTTGCAAAAATCACTGTCCTGCATTCACATGATTATTCAAAAGACATGTTTACAGTCATACAAATGCAAATTTGTGGACACAGTATAATGAAATACAACACAAAGATGCAAACTCCTTGGTGTCACATAAATGCATACAGAATAAAGCCCCCAAATTTTAACTTTATTTCTGTTAGCAGAAATAGTGAGCCAACTGTTTATTTAAAAACATATCAAAATTATTAGGAATATCTGCTCTTCCTTTTAAAGATTTTTATGAGGCATGGAAATCCAGTTCTGTGTTTCTGCTTCAACTAGATTGAAGTGTGTGTACAGTAAAATAGCAAAGTAACATATGGTTTCTGTTAATTTGAAATTTGACCTTGTGTAGGGTTCAAATGATCGTCTATGAAGTTCATGCACTCTTCCATGATTAATAGTGGATAAATCAATTAGCAAGGTTTGCATTCCAGTTCTAATCCAGTTAATACCATGCTGAGCAGAACACAATAGTCTCTCCAGTCTCTGTCTCTGCGTAATTTAGAACATCTGAGACCTGGGGATTATGTTAAGTGCTCTTAAAATTCAACTCAGTTATCCAAACAGAGTTTGCCTCCAATTTACCCTTCATATTTCAGCTACCTGCCACAGCTATCCTCTTTTTTATTAGATGTAAAGCCAATTACCACAATCGATGGACCTGTCTTCCCGAAGGTGCAATGACTGTAGTAATTGACTCTTGTCAGAGTGTCTTTCTGTGTTCATTCCAAGCTGAATACAACTTTGAACACTGTAGTCTACATCACCATTTAAAACAAACACCTCTGTCCCCGTTTGTGTCCTACCCACAAAATATTTTGGTCAGCACTGGCAAATAAATTCTCCAGAAAACTGAATTAGCATGGATTCACAACTCATACATAATATTTATTTTTCTATTTTTTTCCCAGATACTGCCTTCTGCATTTTCTCTATACTAGGTGAATCATTCTCTTTCTTACAATCTCTTAACATCACTCCTTCCTAATTTGTCTTTTCTTTTGTTCTTCAAAACTATTCAACAACTATAGAGTCCTTGACCATTTCCTTGATTACTTCTCTTACAATTCACCAATCTTGATTCTTTTAAACATTCAGGGAGGACTCCAAAGACTTTATTTCCAGGTATTAAAGGGAGTTACTACATGGAAATGCTACATATAAGCTGCTATAGGGACTGTATATGTTGTGCATATAGACACAACATGCTTTGTTGCCCAAATTATATCTTGCACCTAAAATGTAAGTTTATTTTAGTTATCCATCAAAGCAGCATACCTCAAGTAACTTTCTAATCTCCATATCTAGGCAGTAGAGAAAAGTTGGTGGCTTTAAGACCTTCAATGAAAGATTTTTCTATCAGATTTTCAGTTGGAACTTCACCTGGAGCACTGGAAATCCTCAGAAGTATTCACATCTCTCCTCTGACTACATGGGAGGAATAACAATGCAAACTACTTTATTGGGTACCTAGCATTTAGGTGACTATGGTAGGCAAGCCAGATTTTCTTTTTACATAGGAAGTTAGTGCAAATCTCTAAAACTAAACCTTGCAAGGAGAATATCAAGTGGCCTGGACCAGGCCACGGATAAGTGCAATTAATCCTAATATAGACCATCCTACTACTTAGCTACAGATCCATGCATTTGTTGAATATTTCAGATGATTACTGTGAAAGACAGTGCACATATAACTATTTTCTTATGAAACAAGTTTAAAAACTGGCATGTGTTTGTAAACACCTTACAACTCAGGCTGCTAGAAATCATTCTGCCTTCCTCACCTTTTCTCAGTCAATTCCCAAAGCTTTGTCTTATCAGGATGTTGGACTGAGAAGCACATCTTTCAAGGTAGTTCCCAAATCCGCCAATTTTGTGTGGCAAAATACCCTCCCTGCCCCCAGAAGTGTTCATGAGATAAAGGAGGGAGGCTGGTTCAAAGCCGCCCTTAAACTCTATCTTTCTATCACACCTCTGGTCTTTCAGGTCTCTCCCGTTCCATGGTCTTTCTCCTCAGAAGTTTTCTTACTCCTTTGTCAAACATCAGCTGTCTCTTGCTGTTGTTCATCGCTGCCTCATTCATTTTTCTCACTTGGGAAATCAGGAAGGACGGGACCTAAAAGAAGGAAACCAGATCTAAGAAGACATAGTAATTTTCCCCCCAACATTGTGTTGGGTCTTTTGAAAGGCAACATATGTTAGGCAGCAGAAGTTCTACTTATTTCTGTAAGATGTATGCAATTTGTAGCTCCTTCTAAAAACCTACAGTTATTCATTTGATGAAACCGTAGGTCTTCTTTTATACCATATAAAATTTTTAATGATGTTTGAAATTGCAGGAACTTTATTACTAGGTAGTCATTGCAATCCCCATCATATCCTCCCTCTGTTATGAGGAAACTAGCTGAGACTGACATCTTCATGGCAACCTTCAGCAGCCCAACAACTAGTACTCACTTTTGGCTGATATTACTATGGGCTAAACTTTAAACCGATATTTAATCTCATTCAAGTTTAGATGCATCACCTAGACATCTAGATTAAGTCACTCTCCTGTGCATTATTCTGTACAAACAATGGTGTGGGACAAGTACCTCCAGAGGACAATTCATCCTAAAATACATGTCTTAGATATCTAAGTGAGGTAACTCTCGATCCAGAAGTATCTGTCACGCTATCTCTCATTCTAGATATAGAACACTGCACCTAGTTTCTAAAGAACAGCCAACTGTTTCTTCTTGGAAGGTCGGTTTACTCTGATTTCTGCAGAGCACCTGCATATAGCAAAAATTGTACTGTTCTGGAGACATAAAGAGGGGACTAGCATTACTCACTGTCCACAGGATGTCCTGGTACCGAATTAAAAGCCTCACTATGTGCGCTGTGGTGGCAGCTGCTTGCATTTCTTGTTGGTTTGCACGTTTCCCTTTGTAGATGAAGAGGTTTGGTGCAACAATCATAGAAACATTCCATAAATTCATCTTGTTTTTCCCTTCATTAGCAACCACCTTCTTCAGGAACTGAAAAAAGGCCTGGAAAAATGACATTTGCTGAGTCTCATGAAATAATTTGCTTCTGAAATGCAATGCTTTCAAGTGCGTGTCTGGCTCAAGAGCTGCTATATTTGCACTTAGAGGTGAAATTTAGGGGGGTTTGCATTTTAATTTGGATTACTTTGATTGGTGTAACCACCTGTGTCAATCACAGAGGAACAGTTAATGCTATCAAAATACACATTAATAAATTATCTATCACTTACAGCATAATCCCAAATTTGCAAGTCAAATACAGTATCTACACTAAGGCACTGAAGCTTGTAGTAGATGTACAGGTATTGCATGGCAATAGTTACTTTCTCCATAGATTTCCAAGTGTCCATTTTGATGTATCTGCTTTTTAGATCACCATCACCGGGGAGATCAATCTCTCTTCAAGTGTGCACCATATGTGATATGAAGAATTTCTACCAGCAAACCCCAAACTTTTTTCTGAGATAATGAAAGCAAAAAGAGCTCAATCGTTATTCATTGACCTTACTTCCGCATATGCATGGCAGAGTCAAAGACAGTAATTTCCCTTTTGGGTATTTTTTTCAGAGTTCTATTTGAGTGACTGAATAGAGTGGATTGCAACTGTGGTTACAGTAGGGATCTACCAACGAGTCCTTCTGTAACACTGCTCTGGCTTCAGCCAGGATAGAGATAATTTTCTGCCTAGTGTCTGTTCTGGTGCTGTGTTTTGGATTCAGGATAAGAATAATGTTGATAACACATTGATGTTTTAGTTGTTGCTAAGCAGCACTTACAGTTGGTCAAACATAATCTTTAGCTTCTCATCCTGCCCTGCCAGCAAGGAGGCTGGGGGTGCACAAGAACATGGGAGGGGACACAGCCAGGAGAGCTGATTTCTACTGACCCAAGGCTATTCCATACCATATGGCATGATGCTCAGTATATAAACTGTGCCAAAGCTGGTCTGGGACTGCTGCTCAGGAACCAGCTGGGCACCAATCAGAGAGTGGTGTAAAACTGCATTATGCATCATTTGGTTTGTATGTTCTAATTCTTTTATCATTATTATTTTCCCTCTCTTTTCCATCCTATTAAACTGTTCTTATCCCAACCCATGAATTTTTCTTTTTTTTTTTTTTTTTTCAAAATTTCTCACCCATTCCACTGTGTGGGGGTAGAAGTGAAGGAATGGCTATGCGGTGCTTTGCTGGCTTTGGCTGAGGTAGAGTTAATTTTCTTCACAGTGGCCAGTATTGAAGCTAAGTTTTGGATTTGTGCTCAACACAGTGTTGATGATATAGAGATGTTCTTCTTGTTGCTGAGCAGGGCTTACACAGATCTCAGGCCTTTTGTGCTTCTTGAACTGCCATGCTGGTGAGGAGGTTGGGGATGCATGAGTAGTTGGGAGGAGACACAGCCAGAACAGGTGACCTAAACTGACCAAAGGGATATTCCATACCATATGACATCATGTTCAGTATATAAAGCTGGAGAGAAGAAGGAGTAAGGAGGGGACTTTAGGAGTGACAGCATTCGTCTTTCCGCGTAAATGCAATATGTGATGGGAGTCCTGCTCTCCTGGAGATGGCTGAACACCTGCCTGCCCATGGGAAGCACTGAATTCCTTATTTTGCTCTGTTTGTATGTGCAGCTTTTACTTTTCCCATTAAACTCTCTTTATCTCAGCTCATGAGTTTTCTAGCTGTAACCCTTCCAATTCCCTCCCTTGTCCCACTGGTGGGGAGTGAGCAAGCGCCTGCATGGTTCTTGATTGATGGCTGGGGTTAAACCATGACAGGTGTTTAGCTGCCTGCTGGGTTAAGCCAAGAAAACCATACCATTAAAACTACTGCCTTTTTAAGCTGACATTGCAATTAAAACATTTTTACAAACCCAAGAATTACAAAAGAGAAACTGTTAGAGAAATTTCTAAAATCTCATTACAGATAGCGAGCAGAGATGCAGAGAGTTTTGTCATCACTTCTATTTTTGTACAAAAGCCTAACAATAATTAAGACCACTCCTCTAGCATGTGTTTTACATATGCAGCTCTATATCAAAATGAACTCTGGTAGCAGAAAAAGACCCCATTCTTTACAGAGCACTAGCAGACCTCCAAATGCTTTAGAGAGGATTGTTGGTTTTGTCCCTCATTACTGTATATATAAATACAGGTAAAGAAGGCACCTGAACTCATAAAGTTATATCTAAACTGACTAACGGGAAACTTTCGGTGGTCAGGGACTTGAGCAGAGGACATGATGAAATATCTGGAGGCTCCCAGGCAGCTTGTTCACCCAGGATTCCTCTATACAAAAACAAGCCCAAAGATGCAACCAGTGTCTCTTAGGGTCAGGACATAGCTGCAGGCAGATCTGGGAGCTCCCAAGCACTCAAAATGCTCATAACCACTCTGTCTATATCAGGAAGTAGTACATGGGGGTGGGCATGGATTTGTAAGGCTAGCCAGTTGAGGGTGAGGACCACTTCCTCCAGTCTGGTCCAATGCCCTGGAAGCCCTTCAGTACTGAAAGTGCACTAGGCAAGCTCTTCGAGGGCAGCTTCTCATTTAAATTCATCCTGGAGAATTTAATTTATACAGACAACTCTGAAACGGGACCTTCTTTTTCCAAGGATGCTTGTTCAAGAATATGCATCTTTGAAACGGGTGCCTGAGACTCAGCAGTTGGGTACTTCCAGCAGCTATTTCTTAATTGCTTGTAGAAGAAATGACAGCCAGGGAATTTGAACATCTTTTCAAGTAAATTACAAACACCAGAGATGAATACTTTCCTGGTTCATGATTTGAAAAAAATGTGTCTTCATTTAAAAGTCAAAAGCACTGCAGATGGCAGGTGATAGCAAACAAAGAACTTACCTTGGCTGTGTCTCTGTTGGCTTCAGGCAGCAGCATGATCAACAGATGCAAAGCTTGTAGTTGTAACTTGATCTTGGAGATTTCTAAGGATATGAATAATTAATATTTTTGAAATCCCAATTGCAATTGGTTTGTTCTAAAAACCTTGCATGTCAGCAGTTCTCGAAATAGCAACTAGTGCCGGTTGAGACTAGCATGTTTAGATGTTGATTAACTATAAAGTTCTTCCCAAATATAAAAACAATTTAATGAGTGAGTTTTTCCTCATAATCTTAGATCTTTGCCACATGGGGAGACAAGGCTATATAAAATTCTGTCTACACAGAAACACGCCATTCTTTTTCAGTACTAGCTAGTTTCTCTTAGATAACCTTGTATGTGTTGTAGGGAATAAAATAATTTTATTCTGCAAAGACACCTCCTGTTCAGTTTTCTCCAAACTGTTAAGCCATTGTAACTGTCTGCAGTCTGGGAGTCACAAGGAGCACACTCAGGTATGTGAAGGTTACAGGAAGGGGTCACCTCCTTCTGCCCTTGAAATTACCTAATGGAGACACTGAAAATATGGCAGCAACTTTCTGTAAAGTTCCTCAGTTTTCTGTACGAATTTGCCTAATTAATTCATTATCCTGAGAGTTTCACTCTATTCTAGCTCAAGAGCCTTTACAGTGTAGTTGCAGTTACGGCAAAATACAACTGCATTTCTCCTGAAAGAGAAATGAACAAAACGTACTGAGAATGAGAGAGTGTATGTACAGTGGAAACAAAACCTGACTGCCTGAAGCCTTCTGTGACCAAACATGTCTCTGTACCAATATTCTGACCTTAACAGAGATCTTAAGAGAAATAAAATAGATCCAAGAGAATGTCAGATAAAGGGCAGTAATTTGAGTTTCCCTTGCAGAAATTTTCATTTGTGAAACCTATAATAGGTGTGAATCAGAATCTATATATCAAAGTCCTTGCTCAGCCATTGTTTACTCACAGGTTTCAAATTTCAAATTAAGCAGTTGTGTTATTCACACAACATGCTTATGCTGTTAGCTAAATGCAGACACTTTTTTCCGTTTGAAAATTACATCTTGCAGAAAATTCAAATGTTTAGGTGGTACACTGGGGCTGTTTTTCTCTCTCTTTACATTTTTTTTTTCTTTGTACTTCAGAGACAGGAAAAAAAATAATTTCTACTCTTATATTTTATTTAGATCAGTACATACTAACTCTATTTCTACATACTTTCCACTAGTGTGATGAAAGCAGGCAGATATTCTACTGTGAAGAGTGGGCTTGGGAGTTCTCTTATAAACATTTTCAGCAGTCCCGCTGCATCATTATTTCGTACTTGGTCCCAGTCAAAAGTATCTTCATAAAATTTTGCCTCAAGTTCTTGATGGAGATTCTGAAAGATAAAAGAAACATTTGGCCTTTAATCATTGTTGCTGACTCAACAGTGACCCATCACTTCAGAAGTCCAATTACCAACAGTAGGCAGGTTTACACAGCACTTGAACTAAAGCAATCCTAAGATAGTGGCAGTCCAAGTGCAGCCACGTGGAGTTCAGAGAAGGTTCCTGGGGATATTTGGCAAACCAGGCTAAACTGAGTTTGCTAGAAGCCTTCTGCTAGTGACCCAAATGAAGCATTTTAAAGCAAGGCAATTTTGTGCAATGTCTTAGAACTAGAAATGGAAAATTCAGTTAACTGGGATTTTTTTTAGCACAGCAGTTCTTGTTGTTTAAAACATTCTCCAGAGGTTTTGCCCTTAAATCACAAAGGAGTGATGTTTCTTCCTCACTGGCAGTGAACTTGCTAGATAGTCTGTTGACATCTAAATCCATGAGCCTTGAGCAAATGGCTTTAACTTCCTGTCTTAAGAAGGAAGTTTTATGTTAGAATAATTATAGTTAGATTTGGTTAAATTGTAGGAAAATAAAGGTATCAAACCATTACTGTCATAAAAATCTCCACTTACTGCATAACTCCCCCCCNTCTAAGAATTGATAATTATCCCATTTTGGGTGCCCATTTAATCCTCTTGGCCAGTGTCAGCATCTTGCTACATAACAAAGGTCTGTTTAGTTCTGAAGGGTCACTAATGAGCGTGCAACACACATGCGTGAATAGGAAATACTCAGCAAGGTTCCTAGTAGAACAGGATTTGGCTTCAAACTCAGATGACTGGAAAATGCAAGCTCCTCAAAAAATTGTTAAGTTAAAAAGATTGAAGGACACTATTGTAATATAAGGATATCCATACATAATACAGCTTTCGCAATTATTACTGGCCAAAGACTGTCTTACCCATAGGAATTGTTACTGCTTTTTATGAAACCATTTATGACAAAAGATATCTGTACCAAATATTCAGATTTCAGATCATGTTTTTGTCAGATGTACATTAATATTATGCAAAAAGTTTCCTTTAAGGCAGAAAAGCATTTAAAAATGAAATTCTGTTTACCACATCTCACATGAATGGAAGGAAATTACATATCAAATATGATCACACATAATGAAGTAGAATGGTTGCACAAAAGGAAGTAGAAAGTCATTCAAGATTTGGCATATAATGTTACAGTCTCGTTTTTACTAGCACATTCTACTGGTTAATCTGGGCTATCTCAGCTTCCTCTGTATTCACATCCTTTGCACATAATCCATACAAACACCTAGACTAAATTCTCTCCTGATTGGGAAATGTGGAACAGAAATCCTCACCTCATCAAAAGCACAAGAGGACAGAAATCTACTCCACATTTTTCTGCTGAGAACTGGGAAAAAGCCACAGAGAGAGAAAGCAAGATTTTTGAAACACATTTAATATATATATCTCCACACAGGTAAGAATATATTATATTTTATACACTAAATTCCCTCCCCTCCATATACATACATACATAAAAATATATATTAGTGTGTATGTGCATCTAAGTACGTTTTTGCAATTTTTTTTTAAACATGACTGATCTTACACTAGACTACCATGTATTTTTAATTCACTGGAGCTTTTGTTACACACCAGATTACAGAGGAAAACTTGTATTTATTTCTTCATTCTTTGTTTTATAGAAGAGTAACCTTTAATCACTTCCATATGCCTTCTCTTTCTCCAAACAAGACTGAAATAAAGTTGGAATGCCCTCAAGTCCTAATGTCATAATAATGTATGAAGGCCTGGAAGGATGAAATCTGGATTTGCTTTGAAAAAGTCTCTCTTTCTCATTGGCTTGTTAGACATACTTAAATGAAACCAAAACTTAAATAATTTAAAATTTCATATGGGCAGTTTAACTTATTATATAGTATAAGAGAATTACCTATAAAGTCACATCTCATAACAGTTTCCTGGATATAGGTTGTGAGTAAGAAGTGACCAAGACAAAGTCCAGTGTATGCAATGAATATGAAAATAATTGAATTAAGAGCACAGCTCTGCTGTGTAATCTCTGTGGAGAGTCTGTAAAGATTTGAGACTGTGTAAAATAACATTTAATAATTTCTACAATAAAAAGAGGAAGTTGAAAAGTGCAGGGCAAAATGGAATCTTCTTTCTGCAAGACGGGTACTTCTATCAACTCACAAAGTCAAAGGACTTGTGTTTCACAGTATGTTTCACATAATGCTGCTTTTTCTTGTACCGTTATTTTTTATGATCCCTAGCCCAGTAATGCTTAGTTATCCCCAACATTTTATGGCTGCCACAATGTGGAGACTTCCTGCCCCAGAAAGCAAGACTAGCTTTCTTGAGGATGAGAAAGTGGAAGTACAATGCACTACAAGGTGTTGCTTAAACCAGACCAAAAAAAAGCAAAACTTTGGGAAACAGGTAGACACTATTAAGACCAGGAGAATAATAAAACCAAAAATAAAACAAACAAAAAAAACCCCACCAAACAAACCAACCACCTTGTTTTCCTAATTTCCCTCTACCAGCTCCGGGAATCAAGTTAGTCTGGAGAAAAAATTGCAAGCATTATTGCCCCACAGCTTCGTGTTATTGGGTACCAATTATCCTGTTTTCAAAGCCTGCAAACAGCCTGTGAAAATGCAGTACTTCAGGCTGCCAATAGTGAATACAGGCCAAACTTCTCTCACTTGGGACATGAAATTGTAAGATCATAGAAGATAAATGAGAAATAAAATGACACGGAGGTTAAAATTACATGGAATAAGATCTTTATCTGGTGTTCACACAGATTAGCAACTCGATTTCTGAAATTAATTAAAAGAGAGATAAGATCATAGCAATTTTGGATGATCGAGATAAACTGAGAGGATTCCTCAATGTTTCATGGAGAAAAATTGCATTCAACATCAAGACTTTGCTTTATATAGAACATTAAAGCCAAGCAATGTTCTGTGATTTACTGGTTCCCAGGAACCAGTCTGACCTTTCACTGTAGGAATAGGAATGCTGAGCTACACAGATCAGTATTTATATGCAGTGTAAATTTGTCTGTGGTCCAGAAGATGGAAAACTGACATGAGTGTGTACCTTGACTCTGGAGGCAGATCCAGGAACCCGTAGAATTCCTTCAGTTTCCAAACCTGTTTCCTCAAGCTTAAGCAGCAACTGAAAAACAAGACAACAAAAGAAGGGAAAATACTCAGAAGTGCTTAAGAATATTATTGCATTTTCAATCTAGGTATCCTTGAAACTAATTTGGAAAAGATACATTTCTATGGAATCTGCTAATGAAAACAAGCCAGCTCATGTCAACAAACTTGCCTCCTGACCCTGAAGTAAAGAGCATGCAGAGTATGGAAAACTGCGAATGCAATAGGCCCCTCTGTCCTTGACTTCAGAGTTGCCACTGCTATAGAACAATTAACACATAAACGTATTAATAAAAGAGCAGATACACTGGGTAAAACACAATGGTGTTTTGCAGGAAAAATAAGCTCTGAGAAATGTTTAAGTGTGCCCCAAGGAGCACAATGGAAAGGTCCATAGATAACATATGTTTTTAGGAACTGAGAACTCAGATTAGAAAATGATCCCAGGATATTTTATTTTGAAAATTCTGTGAATAGAGGAATAAGCTTTCCACTCTAATTCTTTATTAAAAAATAAATATGTTTTCATTTTACATAATTTTCAACATTGGGGAAAAAAACCTGTATCCTAGCATTTAATCATACAGCTCTGGATTTTCACCACCAGATCTGCTTCCTGCCCTAACTTGGATTCTTCTAATTTCCCAGTGTACCTTGACAGAGGAGCTGTGGAGCTAATTGCAAAGTCATGTAAATATTCAAGTTGTGTCAGTCTTTCCCTTGACACTCCACACCACTTTCTCTTTTGTCAGTATTTGTTGTAATTTTGGGTCCATGTAAATATGTGTAATTGCACGTGTACTTGTGTACCTGTGTTCAAGACATCCACCTGACGTCATTGCACTGCCAAATGGCTCATATAAATGCTATTGTCTTGTCATACAAATCTCAATAAAAAGGTACCACTTCTATTCTGGATATAGTAGCTAAGTAATACCTACAGTTTGAATTAATGTGAAATTAAAACTCCTGAGAAAGTCTCCTCTGACATTTCGGCACACACATAATTTTGCAGAGGTCTCTAATCTAATGAAAAAGGGAAACAGAAAGACATCTGTTTCCTAAAGTTTCCTGTGTGATATCATATAATTACAAATATCAAAAGAGATCCCCATCACCAATAAAACATACAAAAGGAGTAAATTTTGTCTCCTTGTCACAAGGCTTTCAAACCACAATATACAGTCAGACAACCTGTACACATCTGCAAGTCTTTAAAGCCTGAATCTTCTCTTATCTAATGATTCTTTTGAATGTCAATGCAAATGATGGAGAAGCAAATCTTAGTGCCCAAGCAGGCTGAGTTACACTCACTTTTTGGAAGATGAGGGGAACTTTTATTCCAGGAACCTTCTTTTGATCATTCTCCAGCAGTGTGGTGAGAGGGACTCCGAAAAGACCATTCTCTTAAAAATAATGACAACAAATGTGAAAAAGAGGAAACACAAGCCTTGTATGCACCTTCTTTGCCACGCTGATCAGCACACATGTGGCGGCAAAGGACATGCCACAAGCACAGTACCTCGTCCCCGCACCCTCTCTGCGCGGTTCCTCTTCAGTTCCACCCCCAGCGCATCGTAGAAGGCCGTCAGCTCTATCAGGGAGAGGTAGCGGATCTTCTTCATGTCTTCAGGAGAGAGGTCTCCAACCTCTGTCAGTCCAAACCGACTTTTCCGAACAATGAATTTCTACAGTAGAGATGGGTCGCATCTTTATTTGCACAAAAATTATAGCAAGTGAATTTTTTCTTTGAAAGAGGTGCCCGTATGTGATAGGAAGTCATGTTAGCATAGATGGATAACAAAAAAAGGGATGAACTATAGCGCTATATATTGGCCTGGTATGATGACACAGTTTGCATCCACCTGAACATAAAATTGAGCTTCTTGCTCATCACTTTCTCTTGCAGTTTTACTGGGAAGTGGTGATGGAGCACCTCAGTGACTGTACTGCAGCTGGGACAAATGAGTTACATGCTGCTTTTAAACTTTTGCCCTGTTTCAGCAGGATGTAACATTTTGCTCTGCTTCTGCCTTCCCCGAAACGTCTTTGAATGCTGTTGAAGTAGCTGACACAGTTCATCACAGACATAGTTGTGTATCAATCATATGTGTATAATGAATCCATGCCTGCTTTTCACAATGCTATTAATTTATGCGGTCTTACAGGAGAGTTCAAACTAAAGATCTGAGGAAAAGCCCAGAGGCAAAATTACTTAGTCCTGATGCTAACCTGCCAATTTACTGGTATTTTTTATTACTCGAGAAGCATATAGGCTTAGAAACAGGACTCCCAGCAGCTAAGAAACAATTTATGGAAGACATCTTGAACTAAACAACACTGAGTAATTTCAGGGGCATGTGAAGATGTCTACATGTTTTTAAAACTGCAATGTTGTGGACCAGAGCTAGGAATGACAGATGCATTTATACAAATGTCAAAAGGACAAACACCTATTAGTTTCTGACATAATTGTTAGACATTATAACAAAGTTATAGTATATCCCATGCTTTTCAAAGAACTGCGGATCTTTGGTATTGTAAAGGAGTTTTTAGACTTTCTTGTAATTTAAACCAGTAACTGTTAGTCAGAGGTATAAAATAGTATTACAAGTCATTCCCTCTCTTTAGGGATCTAAGTGGATCCCTGCCTTTAATAATGTTTTACTTCTGGAGATTTCAGCCCAGTCCTTCCTTTTTTTAAACAAATCTGGACTCCAAGGATTAAATGATCTTTAAATGAAGCCAGTCAAACCGACGAAGAAAAAGGCAAACAAATAAAATTAAATGCGCACCAGATTTCAAAAGCAAGAGAGTACAAAGGACATCTAGATCATGTGTTTAGGACTTCCTAAATTACATTGCACAGGGTCTTTCAAGATGGGTTAATAATAACTGGGGGAGAAAGAGTGAAGGGAACTGAATAATTAACATGCTGTTTGGGGCATTTTATGCCAGAATACCCCTTCCCTAGAATGCAGCGATTCCATTTGTACCCTTAATGCATGGAGGATAGGCTTCTGAATACACATGAAATACTACGGAATATTTATGCATTTGGGTTCCAGTGATGTAAAAAGTCCAGAAGAAGTCAAAGCAAAATAAATCACCTTCAAAATAAGAGGGGAGGGAAAAAAAATCACATAATATACATGTATTCTCTTAGGGGAAAATGAAAAAGTTTATTTGCCAAACAAAAATTCCAAACACTCAAAACTGATGACACAGTGTGCTACAGTGATTTTCCATGGTGGCTGTTTGACTCCTAGGCTCACTATGATGGGATGGCGTGGTTAACACAAGGCTTGGGGCTGGGCCTCTTCTGTCTTGTGTCACAATTTTCCAGTGTTTTTTCTTACAAACAGTGGTGTTACAATATACAGCACTGAAGGAGGCTGTGCTATCCTGAAATTAGATAACTCACATTTTGGCTAAGGATATTAGCTGATGTTGTGTGATACTGTTTCTATGGAGTACTGCAGTGTACTCAGAGGGGTGTGAAATGCTTACTGACCTGTAGTTCCGTAATATCTTCAACTAAGTCACATAAATCATGGTCCCACACGGGGAAAACTGCATGTAACAATATGCAGCCAGGGTTGAATGCAGAAATACCCTTACTTTCCACAGGACATCTAGTTATCCCCCCCAAAATCCCCCAAAACAACCAGAGACACAATAAAGCACAGGGATTTCACACAAGTTGTGTAATCTACGTGGTGTCTTTTATCTTTCAATAAGGAAGCTTATTTCTGCATCCCAGCTTCCTCTTCCTTGGTAGAGTCTGAGATGGACAAATGAGTAATTCTCAGATAATTCAATGTCTGTGTGGATTGCAACAGTTTCAGATTAGTTCAGGACCTCAGGACATCATAACATTAAGGAAAAGCTTCCAAGTAATTTACAGCTGTTTCATACATGTCACTAAAAAGGTGGTATCTGAAGCACTAAATTAATGCTTCCAGTGACGGAAGTTGTGAGGGCTGATGGAAGTAGAAAACTGACTTTGTTGACTTCAAGAAATAATTTCAGAAAATGACTCAACTGCTCACTGTATGTCTGGTTGGATGATAAGGTAAACTTTCCTTTAAGCATTCATGTAGTACTTCCTATATCAGAGAATATTGATTGGAGACAGCCAGTACTGCTGCAGGACTTAGGTTTGCTTTCTTCCCTTCATTTACAGAGCAATTTTAAATCCGTGTGTTAACAAAGGCAGATAATATGTGGGGAAATAAAGTAGCAGAGCAGACCAGTAATGAAAATGATTGTTAGTTTTCATTCCAGTAAAAGGTTTTTATTTCTATGTGAAAAAAATAGTGGATGATGCAACATATGTGGACTAAGTTACATATACTCAGCTGTGATGGCTACAAGTAAAGACTTGGCCTGGATATCCATATTAACTTTAGTGCCTCTCCGGGAATCAGTCACAGGCAATAGGCAGACACAGCAGGCAGTCTGTACAGAGCACACACCTCAAAGGACAACTCACATATCTTAACTGATGCCCCAGGGATACAAAGCAGGAAATTGCTGTGTTAAAGAAAACAGCCAAGGAAATATGTTAAGAACAAACTTACAGGCAAAGCCGAGTCTTCCTTTTTGAATCTCTGATTTTTTGGCCACTCTTGGGTTTTTGGAAGGACTGTAACGGATTCTGAGAAAGAGACTTCGTAGGAGAGCTCTTCTGTTATGGATGGGCTGCCTTTATCTAGTCCACAGTCTAGACAGTTATTAGCTGAAAATAAGGGAAATTATATATGAATGCTGAATATAAGCTTGCATTTAGTACAGAGGCATTAAAAAATTGAACAAAGATGACAAAAATCTTGAGCAAGTAATAAAGGAAGTGCTTCAAAGAGAAGTTTCAGCGCACACCACATCATGTTCCTGTTTTGTCTAGAGGAAATAACCTCTTAGAAATAAAATCCCTATTTTCATTTTAGATTATTTAACTTGTTGCTTTTTGTGAGAAAGATAGTCAAGCTGGAACTTCCTGTTTATCAGGAATTCTAAAAGTTTTTGTACTCTGTCCCTGTCTACCCAGGCCAGCAAACTGTAGTGGCACTTGCCTAATGAACAACTAAATATAAAAAGTCTTGACAGAAAAATGCTGTTGATACAGTTTCTCAGCTTACTGATGACTTATTTACAATTACAAGGCATTCATATATTTTATGTGGTCACATGCACATATTTCTCACAGTTGCTAGTTTAGGAGTGCAGCACCAAAACAGGACAGTAATGTAAAATATTCCAGTTTGAAAAACACTATGCAGCATTTCTGGTAGATATTGTGAAATGACTTATTGCTCTGCTCTAAAATTTAGTCACCTCCTGAAATTAGTGGATATCAGAGGAAAATTTTTGAAATCAGTACAATGAAATTCAGAAACACGCTATTGTCATGGAGTCCAAAGTGTGATAACACACATGAGTTCCAGTTTTGCCAACTTTCATGACAGATCTCTGATATCTCAGGTCAATTTTTAGTTTTCCCTTAAGGTCCAGTGCTTAGACTCACCCAGCTGGAATAGAATCATAAATTTAATTGAAAGTGAAGTAAAATTGCAGCCGCCAGGACTGCAGAGAAGAATTTACTAACATGACCTAAATGCATTCAAAAGCCATGGAAATCAGAAAATGAATTAAAAGATATTACATGTTTTATAAACCTGTGCATGTACCATGTTTTTGGAATTGCAACATTTACAGATACAGGGACTTAAATTTGTTTTACAACACCCTTTGTTTTACAAGTCTGATATGAAAAAAGCTAAATGTACTATTGAGTGGCTTCTCAGCTGTGAACTGTGAGCATTAGATTTTATCTAAAGCCAAGCTATTTAAGATGTTTTCCATCTCTCTTTCCACCCTTGGACCCAGGACCAGAGATTGTCCATCATAGCTCTGGGGATCTGGTTCTCCATCTGTTCTAGTACAACTGCTTGAAGAGCAGAGAAGTATCAGCCGAGCAGCTTTTGCCACCAAGGAAAATGTCTCTGGCACCCTATCCAGACGTATCCAACCAAGTTTAGAAACTTGGGTATTAATATCCCCTTAGTTCAGCCCTGAACAACGGTGATGGGAAAAGCTTTCACAATAAAAGATGGATATCTTCATGGAAGGCTACTGACAGTTACCCAGACACTGACACTGAGTATAGTAGAGCTATTATTTTCATTAGCAGTGCCAGTCACTGTCAGGGCAAAGCATTTAAGGGATAACACCATTAGTAGATGATACATTTCTAATACTACAGTTTCTGCAGTACTGGAGAAATGTGGAAGAAATATGCATCTTTCTTGTCATGATTTGCAACAAGAAAGCACACTAATGAGGTATTTTCGGCAAATTCTGCAACATATCGTTTAGAGATTATTTTTACATTCCTAGCCTTGCAATGATTAGTATTTTTTAGATGCTGACGCCTCAAGGGCAGCAATTTGTGTCTGTACAACACTGGTCTTTAATGGGAAACTGTTTCCTGAATGACAATAAGTTGACCATGATTTTAAGGAAATATAGGCAGCACTGCCTCACTCAACACGAAAGGGGACTAACTCCTGAACCACGAAAGAGTCTTTCTGTCTATAATTTTCCTAGGAGGAAGTGAACACTGATATACATGTTATCATACTCACAGGTAACTGATTTCCAAACTGGCTTCTGCCCAGGAAGCTGGATACCATTAGAAGGAACTGGCGACACTGGAACTGTCTCAAAAGTGAGCTGATAGACAAGGAAAAATTATAAGACTGCAGTGAAAGTAAAAGTCGATGAACAGAAATTGCTACAGTTCAAACAAGAGTGTATCATTCTCAGATTATGCTCCTGTGACAAGATTAAACAACTTGTTGTGATTCTGCAGAGTATATTTTTCGTAGCCAAGTCTGAGAATTAATCTTCCCCAGGCTGCACAGATTTGGATCATGTTGAGGTCAGTAATGTTACAGCTTGCTGTACCTAATGAGTCCTGTCCTATATAATGACTGAAATTAGCTAAGTAAATTGCTATACAGAATTATACTAAGCAAAAGGTCCTTGTTAAATTGTAATTCATCCTGATTTTAATCATTGTGGCCACAAATCTTTCTGAAGACTCTGACACATGTTGAACATCCCCTGTTACCAGGCACCTGTCAGAAATCAGACTGTTTGGTGTCGCTTGCAATTTAGACACCAGAGAGTTATTAACAGACAAATATCCTCCCACAGGTTGTATACTAACACTTTTATCAGTGGACTGCAAAAAACAGTTTAAGGGAACAAAGAAATTTTCTATAGTCAAATCCAATTCTTTCCACTCCAGAAATCATTCTGCATTGTGGAGAAGGAGGGACTTTCAAGCAGTTTCACCTCTTCTTGGCAGCAGAGTTTTGGCCTTGTTCTCGGCAGTTTTGTGACTCATAAAGAGTGTTTATGTGTACATGGGGCAGTAGCAGCTCATTTATGTACTCTTGGATAAAAAAACACAACCCAAAAACAAGGTCAGGAATTTAAAAAAATGCTCTGAAGGTTACTCAGTGAAAATAACTACAATGTTCCAAACTACAATGTTTCACTGTACTTTGCATCCTTGTGGGAGCTATTGGAGCCCTTGCCTTTCTCAAACCTGCTGCCTCATCCTCCCTGAGCCTGATGGAGCAGCTCCAGTTTTCCATCTGAACCTGCAGCTGAGGGCTCCCAGGAGCCCTCAATACCCGCTCTTTAAATTGCTGTTTAAATTGCTAAATTGGCTGTTTATCAACAAGCAGCAATGCCTCAGGGCAGCAATCTTGTCTTCCCCATTTGTAGCCAATGCACAGGAGCAGCATTCAGGCTGCTAAGAAATGTCACATATTTAAAAGACAGGCATCTCTTCCAATTGGAAGCCTGAAATAATGCTGAAGTTGTTTTATTCCGTATTAGCCTCTAAGCTATTTGGGTAACAAAGTCAAATGTAACATGAATAAAATCTCTCCTGAGAGAGTCCATTCAATGGCCTGTGAACTTGATAGCAAACAGGATTTAAGTCACATGGACTTCCTTCACCAGAAGACTGTAAGTACCACAGGATGCTTCTATGATAGAATCCCACAACGTTTACGCAAAAAGCTTCAGGACATAAAAAAGCATAAAAGGTGGGAGCAAGGAAGTGGAGGGGATGGCTAAACTCGCCTCAGTGATTTGGGAAAATTAACCATAAAAGTAGTTATACTTCTGCTTAAGATCCAAATGGAAAATCTAATGGTAAACATTCACAAATGGCTCATCTACTTTCCATGCTCGAAGTCTCTGACCCTGTGAACAGCATTCATCATGGATTTACAGTGAATCAAGTCTATTAAGGGAAAAAATACTTCTAGCCTCTTTACAAAAGTGAAGTCAACAGTGAAGCACCTGCAGTAACCCAGGTCCATTACGCATGGCAGAGGCAGCAGAAGGAAGCAGAAAGCACGTCTCTGCCTCACATCCAGCAGGGCTTGCAACAGCCTGCAAGCTTTTCTGTAGCTTGTGGCAGTCGAATAATATGGACTATATACTATATCGGCTTAGATAAAAGGTCATATTCTCAGTCTCTTTTCCCAGCCTCCGCAGTGAGAGTACACAAAGAAGACACCTATGTCTCTCTTGTGAAAATTTCTTTCCTCCCCCCCCCCCCCCCCNGGATAATATGATAAAA
The DNA here is from genome assembly GCA_013399895.1 of Serilophus lunatus. NCBI lineage: Eukaryota > Metazoa > Chordata > Aves > Passeriformes > Eurylaimidae > Serilophus > Serilophus lunatus. The sequence continues at coordinate 242,677 of VXBA01003362.1, forward strand.
AGAAAGGGAAGATTGGGAATGAAACGTTTTTTAATGCATGAATTTTAATGATCCAGATTATTTCTGTAGTATAGAAGAAGATTAAAAGAGTATGAAAGATCTTGTCTTAATGAATGTGAAAGACAAAGAGTCAAATTATGTCCTTAACTAATTTGTGACAGCTTTATTCATTTGGCTGGGGCTCCAGCAAAGGCGAGGCCTCTCGTACCCTGATTTCTGACTGAAAGCGATTCACTAGATGTACTAAAACTGAGCCCACTCTTTCTGCCACAATGTATGCAGGAATCTTCCAATGGGACGAGGATATCAGAAGAGCAAAGAGAAGATGGAGATGAGGTAGATAGTTCTTTAGTAGCTACCCTCTGTGTAGAAGACGTGCAACCAAATAATTGGAACACCAGTGTGACCAAATTCTATTGCCAGCCCTGCATCTAAGGAAAATAAAAGCACAGGAGAATAACCTTATAGCTTTGATCAAGATACCATTTGCCCATGCCTTGAATATATTCTTTCCAAGCACTGCCATCACAAACACCTTTTCATGGAAATAGCTCTGGGGTAGTTAGTGATTCTTCATTAATAACAACACGAAACTTTTATGCATTGCTCAAATGAAATGCTTCTAAAAAGTCTTGAGTTTTAGTTGATCACTACGCAGGGTTTGGCTGTTAATGAACACGATGCTTCATTTCCTCCCTCCAACAACAAAATCAATGTGTCTGTGTGGTGTCCATTTGTATTCCGCTGTTGATTTTTCTAGGCTTGGAGAACTAGCACCGCCAATGTCTTCTGATGGAAGCAGCAGGATATCTAAGCAATAAGGAAAATCAGGCCACTGTGATTAATAAACCAACCAATTTAAAACTCAGTAACGTGGCTATCAGTAGAGTCTGCTGGCTGTAGGCAAGTCTGAAGCACAGCTAAAGCACTTCAGCTGGTACAGACTGCTATACCAAGGCATGGCTTTTGGCACCTCAGGGGCAGCATTTTGCCCTCAGAGATCATAGCACCTTTTCAGGATATGCAAGAGAAAAAAAAACCAAAACAAAACAACCATAAAACAACCCACTAAAAAACACCAAACCAAACAAGAACTACCTAACAAAAAGAGGAATGGCTGCATTTCCTTTCATTTGAGTCCACTTCGTCTGTTGAGGGAATACTCCTTCCCTGAGGGGATGAGCCCCAAGGCAAGGTAACTGAAGAGGCACTCTTCGCTCTGTGTCGACCCATAGAGAGGCGGGACACCAGGCAGTAGCAATATCTAGCAAGCAGGTTTGGGTTTTTTTTTTTTCAGAACAAACTAGGGCAGATGCATCTTTCTCTTCCCCCACTTCAGCGGACAACTATTTATGCCTCTTTAGTGGTCACCTAAATCTGATCTCAGGTGACCCTAGGGAGCTAATCACCTTTTCTCTCATCATTAGCCACAGATGAGATAATCCATTCTGTGACCCATCCCTCTAGGCTCTTGAAAGTCTTAGTTCGTTGGGAAGAAGGTGTAAATCCATTCTCCTAATGGCAGGCTTATAGAGTTATGTGAAACAATTAGAGTTGTTTTGCTATTCGCAGCACGTTTACTTCTTCCCCTCCCAACTAAAAGGCAGGATGGGAAAGCAAAACTGCATGTCATTTCAAGCAGTATCGTTACTAGCCTCTTTTCAGCAACTGTGCTGAAAAGACTTATCCTTTAAAAAGACTTGTCGCTCTTTTCTTTTGGCTGAGTTGTTTTTAATGCGGATCTCTTTCCTAAGCTGAGTCAACACCAAGATTCACCGACAGCTGTAGTGCCGTGCCCAAAGAGGCGGCAGACTGCGAATGACTTGTTGATACCCAAAAAAGACCGCTCTGGAAACTCAGGTCGGTAACACAAGATCTTCTGAAGTGTGTTTATCCCTGAAGAGCTGACAATTAGGGCAAAGTTTCTAAATCCCACAATAAGCAGCAGAGATAGAAGAGATGGTCAATAGGAAGACCAAAGAGGTGTTGGGAACCTTACAGGCTTTTAGAAATACAATCTGTGTCACAGTCCATTGGAGGTAGGTGGTGTTGGTGTGCTCTGAGGTTGGTTGTGCCTCTGTGTTTTAACAATCCAGTAAGCACCGGCAGAACTGCACATTTTTGTGGGAAGAACAATTAAAACACTGTATTGGTTTTTCTGTGGCCAGGTTTTGGTAGCAGTGGGGGGGGGGCTGAGGGAGAGGCTTCTTCGAGAAGACGCTGGAAGGTTCNTTGATACCCAAAAAAGACCGCTCTGGAAACTCAGGTCGGTAACACAAGATCTTCTGAAGTGTGTTTATCCCTGAAGAGCTGACAATTAGGGCAAAGTTTCTAAATCCCACAATAAGCAGCAGAGATAGAAGAGATGGTCAATAGGAAGACCAAAGAGGTGTTGGGAACCTTACAGGCTTTTAGAAATACAATCTGTGTCACAGTCCATTGGAGGTAGGTGGTGTTGGTGTGCTCTGAGGTTGGTTGTGCCTCTGTGTTTTAACAATCCAGTAAGCACCGGCAGAACTGCACATTTTTGTGGGAAGAACAATTAAAACACTTAATTACTTTTTTGATTTTATCTTTAAGACTTTCAGAAGGCAGAATTAGTAAGTGAACCGAATTTCAGACGAGGCAAAAAAGTGATTTGAAGGGCAATGGCTCTGAAGATCCAAATTTCTTTAGCAAGTGAGAAGGTAAAAAATAAGCAAGTCAAAAATAAATCAATGATGTGCCCATCTAAGAGAGTATATAAAACATTTATTTGTCTAATTAAAATTTATTAGGAAACTTAGGGGTTTTTTTAAAAAAAATTAAACACATTAAGATTTACAGATACTTGAATCAGGAGAAGTGGGCTAATATAATTAGAAGTACCATCAGCTTTTCAATGTTGATGCAAACATTGATGATTTCTCATGAAAGAAAGTCTGCCCACAGGACATTACTGGATACTTCTGGATGTGCTTGTGGGATATGTACAAGAGGTTAAAAGAATCCAGATACTTAATTTGGAGTCAAATAAGTTAACACTCCGGCCATTATATAATTTAAATTTTAATATAAGTATGCAATTACAACTCTTTTTACTAATTTTTTGTTTTAAATTAATCCAGAATGCCAAGCCTTGAGGACATGGTAAGACAAACAGAAAAGGATAAAGCAATATCATAATGAAAAAATTTCTTGGAGTTTTGTGATGGCAAAAACTTTAATATTAATTTCAAAGGTGAGATCGTGAGCTCCCATTGAAGGTATTATGAGTGATAAATGCAAAAACATGTGTGTTGCTTTGAGCATCAGACTAAACTCACTCAATTGACTGCATTCAACAAAATCAAAATATGCAGTGATAAGAATCGGTGTGTTTAGAGCTATCCTCAGGGAAAAGCAGATGAAACCACCAGAGGTTATGCTCATTTCTGAAGCCATGAAGCAAATGAACAGTTAATAGATTTCCATTTGCTATAAGTGAAATGTAACTGCCAGTGTGTCACTTGCAATCATGCTGGCAGGTGCTTAATCGCCAAACGTATTTGAACCCCAGTTGCTTCATTAGAGGAGTTTTACTTCACTACTGAGACTGCTGAGTAAATAGCAAGTGTCCCCAGAAGCCATCAAAAATTTGAATAGCTGCCAAGAGCAACTCACCAATTTCCAAAAAATAAAGAGTAAATGTTAGTCTTGGTAGGAGATTGCAGGAGGGAGGCTGGTAACAAATACAATATTACAGGTTAGTTGCAAAACTGGGCACCCTCTATTGTATTTGATTTCTTCCTTTCCTCTCAAAATCTAGTATATACAGCATTGAAAGTCTGGTCTTAGGGTCAGGAACTCTGTACCTTGTCATCAGCAAAGGGCTCTTGTCTGACAAAACCTTTGGTGAGCTACTTGCAAATTGTAAAAAAATTAAAATAAAGGCATGCACTGGGATACTTACGGGAGAGTCACTGGTGCCAAAGATGTCTCGCACATCCCGGACTGTGTGCTTGTTCTTCTTCCTCAGAGTCTGAGTGTAAGTGTTGTACCTCTTTTGTACAGCAGCAGCTTGAGTTCTGGTCAGAGTAGACAGCAGAGCTTGGCCATCCTCCTCTTCAGCTCCCGAGATCAAGGTCGATAAACCAACATCTTGCAACCATTCTGCCTCCAGCTCCCCTTCTGTGGCAGAAAGAATGTGTTACCAGGCCCGGAAAGAGAGGCAGAGGTGGCTGAAGGAAAGGAGCTGGAATGATGGACTGCTGCCATACCCTTTACTCCAATTCCAACCTCTCTTAGACCACAAGTGCAAGTTAGTTTTGTCAACATACCGTCAACTTTTAGTTTGTCAGTATCTGCACAGGAGAGGCTTACGAGAAGAACAGAAGAGGCATTTCTAACCTTTTGCATCAGGATACACTTGTTAAGAAAGCAGCAGAGTAACTAGCCTGCCACAGCAAGGCCCCTCAAAATCTCAGAATCACAGAATCACAGAATTGCTAGGTTGGAAGAGACCTCCAAGATCATCGAGTCCAACCCTTGCCCTAACACCTCGACTAGACTAGACCATGTCAGCAAGTGCCACATCCAGCCTTTTTTTAAACACATCCAGGGATGGTGACTCCACCACCTCCCCGGGCAGACTATTCCAATATTTTATTATTAAATTAAATTATTTATTATTAAACTAAATTATTATTAAAACTAACCTTTCATTCAAGACCCTCAGTTGCCATTTATGTCACACCATTTGTAGCACACTGTACTGAATAAAGCATTTGGGTGATGGAAACTAAATTGGCATTCCAATTCAAATAAACAAAAACACTGAAGACACGTATACAACACAATACTGTATTTGCACACTAATTTACACACAAGTAGAGATGCCAGAGGGTCAGCTGGTAGTCAGACAAGTAGAGAAGAAGCTACACTGAGAGAAGGGTGATGTCTACCAAAGGTAGACAAAAGGTAGTCCAAAAGGTTGTTCTGAACAAGATGGCTAAGAACCACAGCTGCTCACTAAAGAGCAAGGGACATCAAAGAGTAGATATCAAAGAAGTCAGGTAGCAGTAGAAGATTCAAAAATAGCAATCCTTGCATGCTAGGTATCATCCTAACTTCTAATAATTAAAGACTCGCTTGCACTGTATGCCCCAGTATTTCCTGATATCTTAATTGGTGACTAATATCTTCTTGAATTCTGTTTCTCAACCCATTCAACGCTGCAACTGGTTCCATAGTGAGATTATGCACTGTGTCAAAAATTGTTTTCTCTCCTGGCTCTACTGGACATGGGGGAAGGCTTCTGGCATCTTTTCACAGATCCACACCTACAGTCCTCCCACTACTAAAGCCTGTCCATGGAAAGCCAATACAGGTTTTCAGCTTGCTACTTGCTACATTAAATGAATATGCGTTGTCATTATTGGATGAGAAGCTCCCAGTCTACCTTCTCTGAATCATTTAGTAATTTTGAATTTTGCTGTAACTGCTATTTTATTTTTAAAGCAAACAGTCACAGTAAATCTCTCATCACATAGGAGATTTTGAAGTTCTTTATTTCAGTTTTGTTAGCTGCTTGAGACAGGACAGTAATTTCATTCCACCTCTGACTGAAGAAGAGGTACTACAAATAAACATGTCAAACAGGAAATGGATCAATTTGCAGCATGTTCTATAAAACAACTAGTCAATGCACTTATTGTTCTTGTCCCAGAGCTGGTCTTAATGACAGGTTGGTATTTCCACTCTCCTTTTATTGCCTCTTCTTGACATCAGAATGCAGGCTGATTGATGGATACCAGTTTGGTGCACTTCGACAGTTAGATACACAAAAGAGAAAATTACAGGACTGGGCTATAGGGACAAGCGAAAGCATCTTACGCATGTGCCATCACTGACTTCATTGTTAAGTGCCCCGCTTCTTTACAGAGCTCTACAAAAATAGCTGCTTCTAAAATCCCTGCTCTGTGTTAGCCAGGGGTGTGACCAGCCCTGTATCCCGTGAAACAGCTTGTCTCCGCTCTTATCCTTTCTGTATCCAAAGGCAGGATAAGAGAGTGTTCCCTTCCCATCTTTGTAAGATTGGAACCTATGTTTTTCCTCCCTCTTCAACCTTCTTGGTCTCTTCTCAATCTTGTATGTTGTTGTTGGAGCTATATCTGTTTATGTTTCATCTTTTAACTACATTAATTTTGGTTTTTGTCATGAAATAGTCTTTCCAAGTATTGAGTTTTTAATCAAGATTGGTTTTCATGATACTATGAAAAATAGTAAGGCAGGCATGAAATTCTGTGTGCTTACCACTTGTTTTCTCTGCTTTTTGTCCTTTTCCTGTTCCAACCACTCAAAAGCAATAAATTAAGAAGTAGCAACAGCAATAAGATGAATGAAATTATTAAACAGAAGAAACTTATGCATTAAAAAACCTCAAAATTTTATGACACATAGGTTTTAAATAAAGGTCAAAAAAACTCACATGTTGTTTCACAAAATATTATTTTGATAGTGTTAGCTACTTATATAGCAGGATCTTGATACTGTGTTTGATTCTGCTCCACCAGAAGACAAACAGATAATCAAGAGAGTACTTCTCTTTTTCTCCTAGAGACTGCTAGGAAAGAGGTGTGCCTTGCTTTGAATTTCAGATATAACCTGAAATAACTCATAGATATAACCTTAAACAATACACAGTATCCCAGCCTTGAAACACAAAGTTGTAAAGCAGTTCTGCACTTTGTGGACATCTTAAATACCCTATGACTTCTTCCTACCCTACATTTTCACTCCTTGTGCCACTTGTTACGATCTTCTGTTCTTTTTTGACTATATTTAATAACACCAACAGAGTAAGTGTGCTGTTGTCTGCCCCTTGTACATGCTGTCTGGCAAATACATTGTGGTGCCAAGTCACTATCAACCCTTTGGCCTTCTTGAGGATCCTGCATCTCATCCTCTCAAAGACATCTCAAAAGGGTGAAAGGTATTTGTCTTTATTTTGCCCTGAGGGCTTTTCACATTGATTTGGCAAGAAGTATTATCCTATTAGGACCTTAATAGAACTCACTATTATTTACAAGATTTATAATCCCAAACTGAATATATTCCTGATCATAATAACTAGGACAAACATTGCCTGGTTGTGTGTCACTGTATGCAGCATATGCATATACATATATATATGTTTACATTATATATATGTTTAAAGCAACAATATGAAGGTAACTGAAGTGTGGAGATGTATTGCATTTTGACTCATAGTTTCATTTTTCATTCGGGACAGAGGGTACAAAAATCAATACAATGTAATGAGATGTAATCAGACAAAGGGTAACATAGGTCTTCAGCAGAGTTTGAGCTGCTGTGAAGATTTAGTTCAGCAGTGATGAAAGTGATGGAAATCTTTCAGGAAAATGAGCTCCTGTATTACCTTGTCCTACTAACTTACCCAGCTTGGTAACTCACAGATCTGTGACATTCCCCTGATGGTGCACTCGAGTCAGAGACACCTGTCAGTTCATGCTGACAATTGCACGAAGGAGACACCAATAGTTTCACAATCTCTTTCTAAGGTCTCCAAGCTAAAGAGTATGATCAGACGAGAATTTTTTCCAGTAAGGAACAGGGGAATGCAGTTTGGATTTAAGCTGCCTGACCATAACCCTCATAGTAGATCAAGATTTCTGGTGAACTGGCCTTTCTCTTTGCTTCCAAGAGAGCCCTACTGGGAACTAGTGAGCAGGAGGTGTTTCCCATGGAAACAGTATGTAGCTGGAACTAGATACCGCTGTGTAATTTACTTTCCATGACTGATTACCTATTTGGTTGCTTAATAAAGTAGTACTTTTCCCCCCTTTCCACCATTCTTCCTGGTAGCAGAACTAATGACATCCCATTGCACGTCAAGGTAGAAAAAATACATCATCACTCGTGTTAATAATTGTATGGAATGAACACACCATTGTTTCAAAATCTATCCCTAGATCAGTAGTTACCTAGTAGCCATTAGCCACAAGATGTTCTCCAGGAAGAGTTATCAGTGGGTCATGGCTCAGAAGAAATTTGGTTTCATCCTACAGTAACACCTAGCACTTTGTGTTGCACAACGTAATGAATTTGTAAATGGGGTCATAACTGGAAAAAAATGTGAACTGTTGTTCTACATGTTATCAGATCATCTAACACAAAGGTTCATTGCAACAAGCCGAAGCAGACCATTACATGTTTTTCCAAATACTGTACAAAACAAAAATGGAGAAACTGTGAAGATAACAGAATGAGGTAGTACAGGACATGCTGTATAAGTGATGACTGAGTTTGGTCAAGTGGGAGTCGGAACAATGCAGGCATCCATATATTCAGACTTACCTCTGAACCAAACTCTAAACTCTTCTTGAGTTGTATCTAAATTGGGCAATCTCATAGAAACACGCAGTATCAAATTCCTGATAGCACTAAATGATACTGAACCAAAGACTTTAATAACTTCTGCATCATATCCTATCAAAAGCCAGAAAATTTCAGCATATTAAATGAACCCTTTATTACTTTAAATGTTTTAGTTTAGTCTACTTAATGCTGGACATTTAGTTTTCACTGACGTGACAAAGGAGGCAAAGCCAAAGTGTAAGGAAGAAGTGATGTTTGTGCGCTCACCATCAGCAGGTTTGAACTCCAAGAGTGTTGCTTCTTCAGATCCACCTTCACTGCTCTCCTTGATGTTCTCCACTTCACACCAAAAGTCCTCCATGGAAGTGCTGTCCATGGAGGCCTGTGAATTGGAGCGACTGAATGCAGGAGGAGGCGATGACTCGTTGGAAAGCATCCTGTTAATTCTTCGACAACGAGGGAGGGACTTTCTGGAAAGAGACAGCGATACAAATAAAATTACCTTTCTATCATCCCGACTTGTGCCATGCAGATGGAGCAGACAACTGGACTTTCACCTGTGATTGTAGTAGGGAAGAGGGAAACAAGATTTCAGACCTAATTATTTATCTATTTAATGTATTTTAGTGCTTTTCACTCTAGAGGGGGACATGGGAGGTGCAAATTCCCATTTCTAATGAGACACTAGAAAACTATTTTAACTTCTTTGTGTCTCAGTTTCTCTTTCCATCCCTTCTTGTCTTGCTTACTGGCTGAAATGCTTCACTGCAGAATTCTATGGGGAAAAATAATTAGACTTGGGAACCCTGAAATATTTCACAAACTCATCTTTGCTCAAGAAAAGAATTCATAACTTGAAATATTTTAATTCAGAGAAATAATTACCTTTTATTTGAAAACCATTTTAAAAAGATGATTTTTTCCCCCCTAACATTAACTTAAAACAAAATAAATTTTAACAAAGTGTGTCTTTGAATTGAAATAGTATATTCGAGGTCAGACAGAAGGTTTTGATCACTAAAAATGAAGTTTTAAGCTAAGATTCAATAGAGTGATTGAATTAAAATGAAGTTTGTTCCATACTCTTTTGTTCTTGTCTTTTCCCACTGTAAGTACTTGCAGCTGAAGACAGTTACACAAGTTCATTCAAAAGGCTCATCTGACTTTGCTCTTTTGCATTATTATGGCTGAAATACCATGAACAGCTTTTTTAAGTGTAACTGCAGTAGATACAGTAATCAGTAATAATAGCCACAACAACACTGTACAAAGGAGTTAGGAGGTAACGCAATTATGGCAGAGAACCAGACTACAGGAATTAATGGAAAATTCTGTCATAAGGTCTTCTGGCCTTCACTTATCTGAATGAATTCAAATGCAGTTTCCCTTTCTCTTCCTTTTCTGTATGGCACGATTCTGCCAACATGCCTTTGTTTAAAAACACAGGCATCACTTTTACTCCACTAAAATATAGGATGTTTCTTTTTCAGTGTTTCCCTCCTTGTCAAAGTTTTTGCAAACAATATGTTATTTAATAAAGCTGACTGAGCATGCTTTTCCCTTTTTCTACTGCTGCCTCTGCTTCATCCTTCTTTGCCAATGAAGGGCTAGCTGCTTTCCTGGGGCTCTTGAAGCTTCCTCACTTTATCTGTGTGGTTCTTTCTGGGCTAGGTTTGGTCAGGTTGGGGAGCTGTGGTGGAAACAACAGAGCACAACAAATCCAGCTTTGGACATGATCAGGCTTTGTAAAAGGCAAAGCTCAGGCCTCTTCCTCTTTTTGAACACATGCAGTTGTAATATGGATGATTCACCTGCCAAAGTTGCCCGTATGCTCTTGGAGAGCCACTGGGAACTAAAGCTTTCTGATGAGTGACAACACTGCCGGAGGAGAAAATGTGCTACGGGGCTGTGGAGACACATTTTCCAGGAAGTGCTGTCTTCAGTGTTTTTCTCCTTTCCCCCCTCATAAATAGAAAATGATCGTTTGCATTAAAACACAGTGATGAAACTGTTACTGTTTTAATTAGAACAAACCACAGTCACCAAATCCGAGAGGAATTTGTGACACAAGTGTGGTTAAAATTGAGTGTTTACCATGTAGTTCTCCCTCTGGGGAGATGTGAGTGTTTCAGACAGCTTTTGTTTGCAAAGCCTCAGATGACTGGGGTACCTGATAAATTATAATCACTGGAATTATGTATTCTGGATGTGTCAGTCTCTGTTTTTTCATGGATTTGCCTTTCTTTTATGGATACACCTCTCTCTCTTCTCTGCACCAGCAAGTAAGAAAAAAAAGCAAGTCTCACAGGACATAAATGTCATGAGGTAATACTGTACCAAGTGTCCCTTGGCAGAGGTTTTAACCAGCAGAAGCAGAACCACTGACAAGCAGCCAGAAAATCTCATCTCTTCAGCTGGGAGCTGGGGGGTTGGGGGAAAGAGCTCCCACTGGCCAATTGCTTGCTGCTGTGAAAAGCTGAGGTCTTTTGTTTAAAAGTCGATAGTGAACACAAATAAGGAAAAAGGCAAAACTTCCTGGCACTCTAATGGTGTTTGGGGCCTCTGTTCGCTGGACACTCTACGAGCAGAGGAGATGCCATGGCCTGGTGCCTGTCCTCCTGCCACACCCTCCTCTTCAGCTTGGGGCTCTGCCCAAGATCCCCATTCTGCTGTCCTCTGAGAAATTCATGTCCCTGCTTAGTATAAACCTTTGTGAAAAATAAGTCCCTACATGCGCTATACAGCGCAGCCTACAGCTCCCACGCCAGCAATTGCAACAAAGAATGCTCTCACAAGTCTGGAATCAAACACATCCTAGGACGAGAAGAGGGCATCCCTGATAGCATCACTGGGTCCCATCACTTAGTCATGGTCAGAGAATTTAAACATTTCCTGCCTTTCCAGTGTGAATCTTGACTGTGACCTTTGTACTCTTCAGGCGCCACACCACACTGATCCTTGGGCTTCGACTCCATCGGCACTTCAGTTGTCTCCAACCAAGGCTTTTTATTTCACCATATTTGGAAGTATGAGGCTTGGCGGGTTGCTGCTTTTCTCCCCACAGTGAGTATGCTTATTTTGTAATACTACCATACCAAAAAGCTAAATGGAAAACAGACCACGTAGCATGGCAACAACTGCTGTGGTAACCAGCTTTACCAAATATATCTAAAGTTCTTGGGTAATTAATATGCATTTACAACAATATTAAAAGTACAGAGCTTATTTGGAAAATCAGCTAAACAAAGTCTCCTGAGAACTTCACATAGGACGTTTGTTATCTCAACGTGGATTAAATCAAGCTGTGTAAAATTCCTGCAACAAGTTTTGGCAGAAGTTTTTTATCCTTATTGGTAAACATCTGAGGCTTGCTTCCAGGTGGTCTGGTACAAACCTTCTCCAATTATTCTGAGTCTGCCTAATAAAAGCTCATGTGTTTGAAAGACCTCCAGCTGCTGTTTTGACCCATATACCTGTGGCTTTTGTCCTGGAGGAAGTGGTCTTGCCTTTATGTGATAATGGCTGTTGTCTCCCATTTCCTCCAGCCAAAGCTGCTCAAAAGAGTTTCATGAAAAAAAATCCTACTGAGGAAGCAAAGAATATTTTTCACTGCTTTTAATTAATTCTTGAAGGACACTGAAAAAGCACTGACTCAGCAATCTGCCTGCCTGTCTCAGAAACAGCTCAAGAATCCCAGGTTGCCTGTTAACTGGGAAATCTTGTAGCAGAAAACTTCTGTTCCTGACATCTTTTTCACCTTCAAACCATTCTGTCTCATTTGCTCTTTTTCAGTGTCTGTAGAGAAGTTTAGAACGATAAAAAGTCTTTACTAAGCTGATTCTGTTCCTACAGAAAAGCTGGAAACCAGTCTTATTAAGTAAGTAGCAAGCAAAAGCTCATGCTCAGTCTCTTTTGTTCTCTCACACACATGGGCAGTGGGGAGCTAATCTGAAATACTGATTAAATTAAACATAGGAGAGATCTCAGATCCTGGCTTTCTAGATGGAAAAAGCTGATAGAGGAGTATAAACCTAAAAGCACTGAACAAAAATTATAGCAATTCCACTGAATGAACGGAAATTGTTAACAGGATGGAATAATAAAAAAGTGCCCATATTAAACCTTGAGAAAGGAAAGCAAAAGAAAGAAGGGAAAAGTCTACAAGAACCAGTGTTATCAAAGAACTCCTCTGTTACTGCTGTTGGCTGCAGAAGAAAGGGTTAAAGAGTGTCAGTAAGGAGAAATAAGATAGTATAATTTAAAAACCTTTCTGTGGAAAGATTTTTGTAAGGAAGTAGGGTATTTCCATGGGGCACTAGGATGCTGATTCAACTGTGTATGACTGGTTTTGGCCTAGTATATGTTTATAACACTGATGAAAATGCAACAGCAAAGTCTACTGACCCTATACTTTATCTTTCATATGTAGTACAGAAATGTGCTGTTCAGGATCTGAGACCACAGGATAGCCAAGCTAGATCCAATAAGCTACTCTTATCCTACCTCCAAAGTAAAGATTTGTCAAGCCACACAAAGAGCTGGCTCAGTAACATCTAATGATTGCTCACAGCCTCAGTAATGATAAAGCCAGACTTGAGTTTTCAGTTTAATTAAGGATGGTAAAGAATCCATAAAACAAATGGGAGCAATAAAGCCATCTTGTAGTTAAAAACAGCACTTAATCCTTGTTTACACAGAGAAACAGGACATTTTACTCTTGTGGGCTATAATGCTTCATTTCATTTGGTAGGTCCTGAACCTGCTTCACCACATTTATATTAGTCACATTTATAGGAATGGGAAAGATGAAGGAAGCAAATTTTCCAGGTCATTGTAGGCTGAAGATCCACCTTTTCACATTGCAATCATTCTATCAGTATAATCACTTGCTCAGGTCTTCCCAAATGTGAAAAAGGGGATGAGAACTGGCATTGACAGGGAAACATTTATTCCTCATTATTAAGAACGGTTCTGAATAGTTAGGAATCAGTCATGTACCATTATTTATTTTTCTTTTAAATAAAATGTATACAAATTCCAGGCAAAGGAAGAGTCCAGCAATGGGAAATAGTACTTCTGTGCACTGTTCACGGCACAGATCACTTTTGCTCCAAATCTCTCATCTTCTGGTTCCTTCCTGGCGACCCTGTTCCTGCACTGCTTACTGTTTACTTATTTCCTTCTCTCCATACTTGATGGCTTCTGATAATAGAGAGGGTATATATCAGACTACCTTTCCCCCAACTCAATTTACACACTTTTGTTTCTGATTATCTCATAGCTGTTAGGTAAGTTGTAGATAGTGGATCCTAAAACTTGCCTGTTCTTCTAATATCTAGCATAGCAAATATTAAACTATCATGCTCACTGACTTCATGGAGCTGTCACCCAGTCCCCCTTGTAACAGAGTATTTGACTGAGAGACAGAATACGATTTTATTTCATTATTTTCTCATCCTGTGGCCCGGCAGAACTCCAAAAACATAGGAATATCATTGCTCTTTGTTAGAAAGCTGTTTTTGAAAATAAGCTATCATCTTACTGTATTGATTAGACTTGAAAACACAGGAATTCTGTATTTTGCCTGTCCTTGTATTCTACAAAATATTCTTGAAAATATGCTTCTGTCAACTTTAATTTTACTTCAGATTCTGCATATGGGACAGGTCAATCCTAGACACCTGGGGGGTGTGGTCGATGGCAAGTTGAATATGAGTCAGCAGTGCCCTGACAGCCAGAAGGGCCAGTTGTGTCCTGGAGGGCATCAGGCAAAGCACTGCCAGCTGGTCAAGGGATTGTCCTGCTCCGCTCTGCACTGGTGCAGCCTCACCTCAAGGCCTGTTTACAGTTTTGGGTGCCACAGCATAAGAAAGAAAAGAAGCTCTTAGAAAGTATCCGAAGGAGGGCTACCAAGGATCTGTAGAGGAAACCATATAAGAAGAGACTGATGTTACGAGGCTTTTTGAGACTGGAAGAGACTGAAGGGAGACCTTACTGCAGTCTACAGCTTCCTCACAAGGGGAAGCAGAGGAGCAGACACTAATCTCCTCTCTAGTGACCAGTGACAGGACCTGAGGGAATGTCATGAAACTATGTCAGGGACGATTTAGATTGGATATTAGGAAAAGGTTTTTCACCCAGAGGGTGGTCGGGTACTGGATAGGATCCCCAGGGAAGTGGTCACAGCATCAGCCTGCCAGAGTGCAAGAAGTGTTTGGACAACTTTCAGGCATATGGTGTGATTCCTGGGGCTCCTCTGTGCATAGCCAGGAGTTGGACTTCAAGGATCCTTGTGGGTCCTTTCCAACTCAGGATGTTCTATGATTTTTTGGACCAAAAGGAGATAAGTCTAAAGATTTAACGACTTAAAAGAGATAAGACATGTAAGATTTACAGGAGCCAGAAGTTTCATTCATTTAGTTATACTTTATCTGCAATTCATCAAGGTACTAACAGAAGTTAGGAGATTCAGCTGTAGAGTCTCCATGGCAATGTTACCTGTTGGCATTTAAAAATGTGTTTCACCTTGGCTTCTTCAGCTTCTTCTTTATGCAACTTTTTTGTAAGTGGTAGGGAAGTCCCGAGCTGTAAGAAAGGCCACATTGTGACCACTCTGTGGCTGAACATGGAGACTGGAGAAGAATCTCTCTCTGTTTGTGCATTTCAATGTGAGGGCTCTCACAATCGGACCCTTTGAGCTAGGGGAGTGCAGGGAATATACTCTTTAGGTATTGCCTGCTGGCAACAGTGACCTTTGGGGACATAACCCAGACCTCTCCTCCACACTGGTAATCACTTCACTTCAGCACTGGCCCTATGCAACAGAGACAGTGCGCTTACATGGCTGCAATGTGTCTGTCAAAATCTGAAAGGGACTCTATTTTGTCTTCTCTCTCCTTACAAGTCTGTTCCTAAAGGGCAGGGATTCCCAAATGATTAACAAGAGCATGTTCTGTGAACCATTTTTTTCCAAGTGAATTGGAAAGAATCCTTTTCATATATATTATAAGCCAGCTTTCAGTATTGAAGGCTTACGACCATGAGCAGATCATGCTAAAATACATTAGACGTAATTTTCAGTGGGTATGGGCAAGATAAGAAACATCTGGATATGGCCCACAGCAGGGAAAAGCTGGATGTGAAAGCCAGTTTAATCATCTTAAACATTTACAACATATTTTTATTGTTAGAGGTGACAAATTCTTTTGTTGTGTTGATGCTTGCATAAGTCCAATTGCTTTTATATGAAAAAATCCCTGTATCTACATCAGCCATGCATTTAGGCGGGGCAAAGTTTCCCAGGAGGAAACACAGGCACATGGGCCACATGCTATGGGCTTAGGAAATCCTGTGCTTCCAGAAAATGTTTGATCTATTGTGCCTGTACAGTACAAATGATTTGTTTCTGAGCACTGAACCCACTTGGTGTCACACTTTATTGGTCAGAGCTGATGAAAGCCTCCAAGAGCATCAGGCTCACTGTGCATGTACTGTACAATCTATCCATTCCTGTTGAGTAGATACTTCCAAAAATCCATGTGGCACTCACACAGAGAATCCTAGTTAGCTGAGCACCCCAAATTCCACAGCAAACCCTTCAAATTTTACCTGGACGGAATCTGAAAGCAGGATGTTCAGCAGCCCTTGATTTACTACTTTACATTACCAGCCCTTGGCATGAATTACTTAGTCAAGCCACACAGTAAGCATGAGGCAGATATATTTCATTCTGCAGTTTGGTCCAAACAGTAACCCAGCGTTTTACCCGAATTGGCAAGCAAAGATGAAATGAATTAAATGAAATGGAGAGGAGGAAGCACAAATCCATTAGATTCTGTCTAAACTTTGGTACTGCACAAAGTGAAATGTTGTTCACTGCACGCACTTGGTCCCTCCTCAGAGAGCTATCTGTAGCAGTGAAGAAGTTCCCACAAACGGCAGTGGAAAAGCTGTGATTCTCTTTTGCTTCCAACTTCTCTGGTAGTGTCACTTCTAAGGTAAGCAACAGTCCTGTAAGCATCCCCAGGAGACAGCATAGTCTTAAGTGAACCAGAGTACCTCAGGCCACTATGCATGCATGCACGTGCAACTGCAAATACCAAGGATGTTAGAAGGAGGAGGAGAGTAATGTGCAGATTAATCCAGAATCTTCTTTTGCAATAAAATTGATAAGCCTCTGCCAGCAATTCACGTTTAGTCAGATTCATTATTTATAACACAATGAGATAGAGTTAAAATTGTAGGAAATGCACAGGTTCAAGAACTCCAATGAGGGTTAAATCATTCACCAAGCCAAGAAGCAAACCAAGTAAATCCCACAGGAAATATAAGCTGGTCAGTGTTAAAAAGAGTTTTGGCTCCAGAAGCACAAGTTAGATTTTTTAAAGAAAAAAAATATTAAAATACTAAGCAGGCACAATGAAACACTGAAACATAAAGGGTTAATCTTTTGACAGCTTTCAGTACATCTTAACATCGCCTGCATTTACAAGGCAAATGTGGAAAAATTTTTATTTTCATTTTAGATCATTGTAAAGGAGCTATCCTTTCAACAGCACGATTATTATCATTAAGAAACTCACAGTATTTGTAGGACATTCTCTGAAACACTTTAAAAGACAAATTCAGTCATTTGGGGGAATTAAGGTAATAACATCAAGAAGTGCAGTATGCTGGAAGGCATCTAATGCAACTACAGACATTGCAAGCGTAAACAATAAGGTCTTGATACAAGCATTGAAGGGAGACAGATACATCTAGAGAGTGAATGTGTAAGCTAAATGGGAGCTTGAAGTCATGCAATATGTCTTTGAGGTTTCCTTTCTGCTTAGTTTTAAGTGAAGTTCAGCTGTTACTTTTTTCCTTCCTATTATTAATGCACCCTTTTAAGTAAATTCCCCACCCATTACACTTTTTTTAAAAACTTTAGGAACTAAGCAAATAAGCAGTACTTATATTTGTGAGTTATTGGGTTTTCTTTTAGATGTGTTTTACTATATTGAAGGCCATGGCTGAGCTACAAATATGAATATGTAAACTCTAATGTATTCATTTACATTTTAATCATGACTGGTATTGGTTACCCTGTAATTCATGAGAAAAAGATTTGAACATTGTACTTAGTAGTATTTACAGAATGGAACTGACAACCTAAAGCAACACACTGAGCTTTTAAGCTAAGCAAACTACAACCTTTAAAACTACTTTACTGAAAAGAATGCATATGTGGGCAAGGTACACTCGAATCTTTTGACAGAGTGAGAAGCAATTTCACATTGTCATTATAAAAATCATGGGTCAGATTCTAAGACAGTAAAAAACTGTTACAATCCCACTGGCTTAATTTATCCCTTATGTTTAAATTCAGAACATCCTTCTTTGTGGTACTGCTAATGTTGAAGTTATTACAAATTACAAAAATTTCATGAGCAAATGTACACCATTTAAGTTTTTCTCAGCACCTCTGGGTTGGCTGGCTGGCAATTATGAACTCTGTGAGTATTTTCCATGTTGTATTGTACTTTGTGCTATATTGAATCGGTCAGAAGGAATGAAAGATTTGCTGGAAAATTCTGTAGCCAAATAAAAATCAAGATGTGAGCATGATTCTATTTTTGCCACTCAAGTACATTGGTAAAGATTGTTTGAGTTACTTTGGAAAGAGTCCCACATTTGCTGAATAGGCTGTTCTTTTGTTAATGAAGCTTCTTAAAAAGCAGTATAGATAAAGAATGTACAATGAATAAAGAAATGTAGATGGATCTTGGAGAAGAACTCAAACCACTATGTTTCTGTTTTTACCTGAAGAAAAATGATTGCACATCAGCTGCAAATTGATGGAAAGTACATCAACATGGAAACTCTCATCAATGTCCTGGACAGGCTGTGGCCTTATTCTTGATGACTTAAAGCAACATGAGGCCTCATCTCTGTCTCCCTTTCTGTCACTCTGTGTGCAGCTGTCCCTGAACCCTGCTTCTTTTCCTTCCTTTTCCGTTTTCCAGAAATCAAGTGCTGCTGGGCTGGATGAGAGACTCATGTAGAGATGGAGCAAGCAGAGAAGTTGAGAAGGGCTCCCTGTACAGGAAGGAGGTGATACCAACATAGCACAGGAGGACCAAATACACAGGGCATGGGATGGGGATTGCAGCTGGTGGATGCATTCTTACATGTTCCTCCAACTGCATTCAATTGTTGTACGTTCTAATCAGAAGTCATACATCATTCCCTCTTTCCATTCCATTCCATTCTAAATATTTATAAAAGTCTTAGTCACAGCAATGAGGGCACTTTACATTCTAAAGAAAAAATAATATCACTAAAAATTCCTTACAGCCAGGTAGTACTAGCAGAAGTAAATCTTCTTGGATCTGCTGAATCAATAGAAGTTTTGCTAATGTGATGCAGATTTCATCTTCAAGCTTTAAAAAGAAAACTGTATCTGAATAAGTTTCTGACCTACACTTTTGCAGGGAAGAATGAACGACTAATTTCTTTCATTCATCCTCATATGATCAAAATTTCAGGCTTTTCCACTCACTTTAAAATTACATTGTAGAATATTATTTGATATCCTCTCCCATCGAGGACCTCAGTAAGCATACAAGCGTAACTGTGGAAGCACAAAGCTAAATTTAAATCAAAAGCTGGTAGAAGACTCCTACAGGAGATTGGTCTACAGATTTTTAATTTATAATATAAATACTGAAATGTGTTGGTAAGAACTTGTTGAACTGCCAAATGAATCTAGTAGCACTACCAGTACTATGAGAGGCCATGCTAAGATAATGGGAGATGTCACCACAAAAAAATGACAGAAAACAGCTGAAAAATGTGTGGAGGGTAAAATTTGGTGGAAACAAACACAACAGACAGGGAACACCAAGCAGAAGATTGCAGGTCTCTGAAGAGCAGAAATTCCCATTTTCAGAGGAAACAACGGACCACAACATCAAAATTAGCTTATTATATTCTCAGGTCTTCAATAATGAAGAGATCAAAGGAAAAAAAAACCCCAATGCATTTTCTTATACTCTGGCTATAAAATTCTGATCTATGAAGTACAAAAGGTTTTCTGTGATCTTAAAGTGATTTCTAGGCTTATGCTAAAGAACATCTCAGAAGGAACATCTTCGTGGGAATTGTCAAGGCAACATCCTAGATTTTAAGCAGTATTTTTTTCTAATTTGTGTTCAAATGTTTATACAATGTGCCTGTGAAAAACATGACCTTTATATGTAAGCAGTAAAATGAATCAGTGAAGCTTCCAAACCACTTGGACTCCACTGAGAGATTGAAATGTCCAACTAAGTTACAGTTCTTCACAACACCCATAAAGAAGGCAAACAGCAGAATAAGAAAAATCATCTTTTAAATGGGAAAACTAGTACATGATGCATAGCAGCTTTCCCTTTTCTTTGAACTACCTTTTTTTCTCCTGCTTATATATTTTTGAGGTTTTTCTCAAATATTCCATCCACAAGCACTCTGAGGGAAGCTGCTGCATGCCAGGTATTTCAAAGCTAGGTTTTCAAATATACTGCAGCTCCTGAAGCTCTTAGAGCTCTTACAGCTAATATACCACTAATATTTACAAAACACAGTGCCTTTGTCCTCAGTACCTCCTGGATGTGTGTAATTCTGAATCCTACAAACAGCCCTGCTGAAGTCAGTCAAATTACTCCTTTGCACATGTAAGGATATGAACACTTATCTTCCTTAATATTGATGATGAGGAAGTAAGATACAGCTTTTGGAAATCTCTGAGGAAAATGAGCTCTTGTTGTAAGGAAGTTTGCAAGACCCAAAACACATAGAGAGACAATATTATCTTTGCTTGAAGCATCTTAACGTAGGCATAAAAAGCCTGTTCATGTTCTCCTGGGAAGTAGGAACCTTAGACAGCCCAGAATAGCATTAGAAAGTTTCTCAGCAACTTTTGTAGACATCACATGTTACAAGAAAGGATTACTTGGTTATTTTAACATTTACTGGTTTGCTCTGGCTTGTAAGCTCTTCCAGGTTTGCACCAGGTCATACTGGGACAATGGAAAGAGGACTTTGGAGAATTGCCTGTTTAATTTGTGTTGAGATCTTCCCAGTCAGTCACAGCCCACAGCCTGAACCCAGGTATAAAGTCATCACATGGAACATAGTAACAGCAGAACCAAGAATTTGATAACTACCAAAACATCCCAACCATTCTCTGTAGCATTTAATTAATTATATGACAAGAGCTAATTCATCATATCACAACCCCAGAGATACCAAGTAAGACTTGTGGAGGCAGATGAAGTGAGATCTCTTTTCCAGAGAAGAGGGTTAAAAATACAAGAGCTACTTCATGACTTAAAGCTATGGTACACTGTGAGTAAAAGGACTGCTAAACTTCTGTAAGTCCTACTGAGCTTGGCTGAAGTTTCTGTATGAGCATTGTCAATTCTGTTCATATTCTTGGCTAAATAACCACTAAAAAGTAATTAATATTGCTATACAAACATAGTAAATCATGTTTGGAAGCTCACAAGCTCCTGTCAAAGGAGTACATCTGAGCTGCCGTTGTGCCCTCTCTCATTGTGGGTCATGATCCCCTTCCCACACCTGCCTAGATAAGAGCCATGATCCATGATAGTAGGTGAAGATTCATCGGGATATTCATTCATCTTTTAAAGATCACATTAAGATCTTTCCCTGTGCAGGCACTTTATGAATGTTGTGAAACTGTAATGCTACCCTTCCCATGAGGATACCAAATTACTTATCTGTGCTTTTGATATAATGCAGCTTGGCCAAACTGCTGCAGCTCTCTCTCTCTGGAAGATTTCCAGACAAGGGCTATATTTGTGTTAGTTACAATTGATTTGAAATGCTTCTTGAACAGGCTAACACATCTTCATGAGTTTAATCCAAACCAAATGATATATGGCTGTCCATTTAAACAAGGGAATAATCACACTTGTACCTCTAGTTCTTTGGTTTGAGTTGGTATCTGTGCTTGGTATTCAG
This sequence comes from Serilophus lunatus, assembly GCA_013399895.1. Classification (NCBI taxonomy): domain Eukaryota; kingdom Metazoa; phylum Chordata; class Aves; order Passeriformes; family Eurylaimidae; genus Serilophus; species Serilophus lunatus. The sequence continues at coordinate 264,040 of VXBA01003362.1, forward strand.
CCGCTGTTTGGGTCAGCGTATTTTTTGGACTTGGAGGTGACTACAGATTATGCTTCCAAAAGGGACAAAGTCACCTAACTCCTATTTTCAGAAAAGACTAAAGGACTCACAAACCATATGGACTTACAGGGAGAATAAACGTTTCTGCTCTCAAAGTCAGTTTTGATTTGGGCTTTTCAGTCACGGCAGCACTTTTGAAAATTTGCCTTCAACTTAACTGTATACCATTACTCTCTTTGTTCATGGAGTTCTTTTTTCTGTGGGCATTAAGCTTGCCCAATTTTCTGGGACTTTGACCACCTAAATTCAAGTCTTTTTTAAATTTGGCTTTGATTAACACAGCTGTTATTTATTCTTTTGCTTGGCAAGGGTTTCTGCAAGATTGCCATAAAGTCAGCCTGTTTGTACTGTATTCTACCATTAATCTCCTTTTCCTTTATGACATACATACACAATAACCTAAGGGCAAGACTACTATACATTTAAAAGGATTCATATATGTATAAATACACAACAAAGATGGGAACAAGGAGAGGGAACATTTTAGTAATCTCCTAAAAGCCTTTGTGAAAAAGTCTAGATAACATAAAATGGAATGTTTTATACAACACAAACCAGGGGATCAACATTAAATGATTGTTTTATAAAAGCGTAATGCGAGATAAGAAATGGAACAGATTTTATTCAAAGAAGTTGGAATCTTACATGGGAGAAAGAGCTGTCAAATTAAGAGGCTGCCATATCATTATGATAACTTACACATCGCTCACCACCTAAGTTTTTCCAAAATAATGCATTTGAAGAGACTGCCTAATAAAAATACAATATTGCTTAGAGTTGCTAGATTTTCATTGGAAGTTGATCACCACCTTAAAACAGCATCAACAGTGGAGACTTTGTAGTTAGACACATCTACATTTCTGTGTCTTGGAGAAACTTCTGAATTAGGAATCACTTTGTAATTTTACCGAAAAGCCCTATCTGAAAAAGCCCTAATATTTAAGTGTGAGTTGCCTTTTTGTAGCATGTACAAGATCATCCTCACCAGGAACAAACAGCAGAAAACACAGTGATGGGATTCCCTCAGAATTCTTCCATTCATATGAAAAAGGAGTCACAAAATCAGAAAAAGCAGCTTGGATAATCTTTTATGCCAGTAAGCCCTCTCTACCATCCTGACAGAACTCTGCTGGGACTTGTAAGGACACTGTATTTACCAAAGAAACTCTATTGGTGCTAGGAGCATAACTTTCTAGTAGAAATGTCTGAATAATCCCACTGATTTGACTGCCTTTTCTAAACAAAGCAATCAAGAATCTAGACAGCAAAAGCCAAATCTCCAGGGATGTTGGTTGTCTAGATTTCCTTTCAGTGAGACTTCATGTTTGACAAGGGAAGAAAGTAGTTGCTCTTTCATGCTGATCAAAGTCAGTTAATATCTATTATGTACTTATCATTTGGACCATGATCATCATTTTGTGCTGCTCTGCAGCATCTGGTGACATTTCAGACTTCCCTTTGATCCCCAATATAGGCCTCATGCTGCCCCTACAGAGGGAATAACAGAGTAAGAAATCCTTGAAAAGTTTTCCCTAAAGCAAGGAGTATTCTTTCTGCTGATGGTCATGAATCTGGCTCATGATATTTTGCTGCAAGGGGACTTTGGAATCAGAAAGGTTGCCTTTGCAAGTGATTGCAAACTGTCACAGAGCAAGAACAGCTAAAAGAAACTCTTCAAACACTCCTGATGTTTACTTTGGAGGTGCAGAGTGTAAGTGTCATGAGGGAGAGAAATCGCATGGAATCCCTCCATGGTGGATGAGAGAGCCAGTTTTGAGAGCTGCATTGATGGTCTATTGTTTGCATTTAGACTACATAAATTAGCTTCCAGTTTTCTCAGAACTAGTGGACAATACTGTTGCCAGCTCCTTTGAATTTCTATTCCCCATCAGTGCCCTGCTGGCCTGGGTTTTTACCTGGTTACCAGTTATAAGCACTTCAAATTTGAAAGCAGCCATTAGAAAAAGCCTGCATTACGTGCAAATCCCTGCCTGGCAAACATGCAGAACCAACTCAGATATGAGCAAAATTTGAAAAATGAGGATTAGGTTAATGTATTTCTGAATGTAGAAGCCCTTTAGCTCATTTAGCCGTGTGACCTTTACTAATGTATTATTTAAATTGTCAGATCTGACTTTCCTCCCATGAAATAAGTCATAAGTTTTTCCTCTACTTACAGCTAGGCTTGTATAAAGTTCTACTTGTGCAAGTTAAGAGTCTGGCCACGACATTGAGTTGAATACATGTAATTGCCACAAACATCTATATGACATCAGAAGGCAAAAGTTGAAAAAGGCAAATTTCCAACCCCAAATCAAATAAAAGCAAAGATGGGGAAAACTGTGAATAATCCATTTTGAAGATTCTTCTCCCTCTCCAATGTCATTCAAGTGCAATATATTTTTAAACAGAATGGCGAGAAAAAAATTGCATTATAACAAGAATATAACTCTCCAGAAGTACACCTTATAATAATAAAACCTTAAAAGGATTGATGTTAATAGATCCTTGAGCCTTATTTTCATATATCTTGAGTCAAGGCAAATCATGCATGTGGCCCATAATGAAATGCTGATGCTTGCACTGCCTCCAGTTGTTTTTCTACAGTGGATAACTTTTTTTTTTGTTCCCCCCTTTCCTGCCTGGTAAAGCTGGAAAATTCCACTAGTGATAACTCTGACAGCTTACTCTCCCCCTCCTGTCGCTCCTTGTCTAAGAAAACAAGAGGGAGGGAACATGGTTTGGAAGGCTGAGAAGTTACTGATTCAGTAAATTCTACAAAGTCTACAAAGTCTTACCTCCAAGCAGAATACAGCCCTGTTGTTATCCTTAAAGGAGCCGAGCAGAATCCTTCTTAAACACATGTTCTTCATGCTCCTAGTGGCAGTGAGTCCCTCCTCAGCTATGATCACCAAGTAGCATATTCTGGGAGCTATCTGACAGCCTGTGATAGGATATTCTGCCTCTCATCATACAAGGGCTGCGGGGAACAAAGAGTGGTGGAGCTTCTGACCCTTCTGGGAAACGGACTGACACTGCTTCATCACTATTTAAAGAGCAAATGCCTTCAGGATAAATCCTCTTAGTATGTTTTCCTGTTCGTGTCAGAACTTAAACCTTTTATCCGTTTTCTAAGACAAGAAATAAAAAAGTAATCAGCACTAAGCTGCGCTATAACTCAGGAGAGTCCCTGTGGGGTGGCTCAGAAAAAAAGGCAGAGCCAGTCTTCTTCTATGAGCCCTGTGCTTCCTTCTAAAGGGATATGAGACACTGTCACTAGCATAATGCATAAACTCATAAATGGCCTGATGCAAATTAAGGAGGAGCTCTTTCTGCATGGAGATGGCTGCTCCATCTGGAGAAGTGTAGTGTGCAATGCCAGTGCGGAAGGAGGAGTGAGTGGTTAAGAAATCAAATATTTATGCGGAAGAGTTTCTTGCTTTTTTACAGTGAGATGATCAGTGGGGGACCTAGATGAATACTGAAAAAAGCATTTATTGGGTTTGTATGAACAGTGACCCAGGACTGGGTTGTGGCCACAAGATAGATAAAATCTTGATATTTAGGGATGGTTTTGAGCCACAGCTGAGGGATAAGAAAACACATTGTGCAAAAAGTTCCCTACCACAGGCAGTTAACGCTGTCAAAGGAGCCCTAAGAAATAACTCCTGAGCATATAAAACATATGAGATGGTCAAACTTTATTCCCTCCCTCAAACCTTTGTTTATGCATTGAAATGCTTAAATGGGTCTGTCAAATTTATAGCATTTCGCTCATCATTTCTCCAGCCCAAAATACAGAAGGAAAAACTGAATTTCTGGTTACAAGCTTTTTGACATTCCTTACTTCCTCCAAAAACATGGCTAAAACTCTATAGCAGAATAAAGGGAAAAGAAAGCCTGTTATTTAATCAGAGAAAGAAAAAAAAAGACCGAAACAAAGGAGAGAGAAGGGAAAGGACTTCCTGAAACAGACACAGATTTCCTAAGGGGCAGAAAACAGCAAAACCAGAAATGGCTTGTTTGTACAGTTAATCTTGAAGTTCAATTTGCTCTATGTTCTAAAATGGACTAAATGTCGCATTTCTTTTTCTGGCGAGCCCTCATGATTACATAAAACCTTAAAAATTTTGAAAACTTCTGTTAGTTTACCTTTTTCTGTACATCTGTTTAGCAACTGCTAGGTCATGATTTCAAGGACAAATTGCAGGGAAGAGTGAATGTGGCTCAGGAATTTGGTAGTGGACTGTGGGACTGTTCATGTATCCAGCTGATGGTCATGACCAGAAATTGCTTGGCAGCTGCTGCTGCTTTGCCTGAAATTGCATAACAACGTTAGTCCGTAACATCCCACTAAATACCTTTAATAGTGTTACCTCTGACAGGTATTCAGAGGCAAACTCTCGGCTGAACAGTTCTGAGAAGGGCTTCTCTCCTTCCTTTAGGGATGTCCTCTCCCTCTTTTTAGTGGTGACATAGTGCCCTCCACTACTACTCTCCTTCAGCTATTGCGGTGTGAAGAAACCCAAGTTATTTATTTGCCCTTTCTAGGCTTTGTCAGAAAAGCTATATAAATACAGTTTTTGGATTCCCTTTTCCCAAAGTTGCTCTCTGATGGAATTTATACAAGCCTTGGTAACACTGACTTAGTTTTTCCTAGAATTTCAGGCGACATTAGGTTGCCTTTTGTAAATATGACATTTTCAACCCATGTTTCTTGCAGTTTGCTGCCTGTGTGGTAGGAAAAATGTTGCTGAGGAGGGAGAGGAGGAAGCTGAGGTCGGGTCACTTGCAGCGTTTCACAATGAATGTATCTTCCCTCTGGCTACTGTCGGCAATTAAAACACTCCGGGTGTTTTAGTAAGTGCTGGTTCCTCCCACCTAAAATTAAGTGTTGAACCAGAATGTGTGAGTTAGGATGCCGCTAGCCACAGGCTCCTGATTACAGCCGGCAGAAAGAAGGTCATCTCCAAAGAGCAATTCAGCTCACCTATGGACGACAGGTCTTTCTTGCTGTCCATAAAAAGAGAGGACAGTGAGGGATTCACCAGAGAGAGAGCTATTAGATGTTGGAAGTATTAGATGTTAGGTAAATTCTCACTGGGCATTAAGTACATTTAAAATTAAGGGATGTATGACCCTGTACCTGCAGTGCCCTTGCACTTTAACATATTTTACCTCCAAAAATACAGTACTTTAACTACATTTTATGCAAGCCCTTAGACTAAAAGTCTTGCAATAAAAATATGTTTAAACGTATTTTTTTGCCTTCACTCTTTCAGGACCAGCACAAAGGTAAGTCCTAATCACATCTGTCCTATGAAAAATAAACAGTGGTGAACTCCTATACACAGGTGTCCCTCCAAAGCCAATGGGGATATGCATGACGCAGAGATCTGCCTGCCCTGGTATTTTTATTGATTTGAGTATTCTGTTTTATGGTTTGTACAAAAGCAACGCTGAACTAAGTCCATATATGGGACACAATGATGAGATATTTCAGCAGATACACTGCATGTCATGCGATCGATAAATACTGATACACAGTTTCATGCTATTCTTTTTCTAATGTTAAATTCTATAACTAGTCACAAATACTAACTATGTAGTTAACTGATTTTTTGGGGGGCTTTGGCCAAACCAGTAATTGAACAAAGTCTTAATTTAATCTCAAACAAAGCCATTTTCTTTTCCTGTAGACATTCAGAAGAACAATAAATAGTTTGATCTCAGAGATTTGTTTTACTTTTCTATTCAAAGTTAAATCTATAGAAATGAGAAAGAAACTAATTCATTTAGAAGATGTTGCAATGGAATGCTTCAGCTTTTTCTGATTTTGGCCCAATTTCTTTTTTCCTTGGCTCAAAACATGCTTTGTAGATTATTCTGATCAACCCAAACTTTTTTTTTTTTGGTCCCACTTCTGAATACAGTCTCCTGTTTTAACAGGTCAGTGCTGCTGGGGAATAGCTTTAAAGACTTGTCTAAATGATGTCATATGGCAGGCACGAAAATAAAACTACAAGGAAAGAACTGGAATAATTATCATTGAATTAATTATTCCACAGAAACTAAACTATCATGATCATGTGGTGGTTTCTTCTGAAACATGACTGCTATTTCCAGAGTTTCTATATATTGAGCTATTACAGCTGTAGTGAGTAAAAACCAGAGGCTCTTCTCCAAGCCCAATTTTACACTAACACTGGGATACATTAAGAACATATGCTCCAAATCTGGCTTGTTTTTCATGGTATAAAAATGGCAATATCCTTATGTGTAACAAGTGATGCATTTGAAAGCACCTATGTAGATTGGAAGAAAATAGTCATTTATAGCCAAGCAGACCAGACTTGGCATCAGCTCCTCTGATGCCTTGGGAGATCAAACCTTCTGTTAGGAGATCTCTGAAGATCTGCTTCTTCTGTCTGGGCTTTGGTGGAGGATATGCGAAATGTCCTACCCACATCCATGGTCGGTTAAGATTTAACTGTAGTCTTAGATCTGCCTAAATAGGAGTTTTTCAAAAGAAAATACTTGACCTCAAGACCAATTCATACATAAAATCAGTCAGATAAGAGAAGATGGTTTACAGAGCATGAGAAAAGGATTGCAAAATGTGCAGCAATGATCTACAAAAACTATGGAACAGAGAAACCCTCTCAGTGTGGTTTTGTTTGGCAGTGCCCCTGTGCCTCCTCGCAGGAGGCCCGTGGCAGACTCCTGATTGTGTCTCACAAATATGCTGAGGCAGCATTCTTTGTCTGCAGTAAGGCTCGGTGTCGGCTCCAACGGTCACCTTGACAAATGAACTTGCCTGGTGGGAAAAATCGTCCTCCACAGGTAAATTAGCAGGAAGGGACTGAGCTTGTTTTCCAGCGTTCATTGCGATAGCCGCAAGCCAGGGCCATATGTACGCTGGAAACAGTATGTGGGGCACTGTGTGTGCTAAACTTGCAAACACAGAAGTTTTTTGCAGGGGATCTTCAGACAAACACTATTTCTCCCTTTAATTTTCAGTCAAATTGTCAAAGGTTGCTTTTGACAATATTCTCCTATTCGACCCTCCAACAAAAACCTCTATTGCTTCTTGCATTAAACAATAGCATAGACAAGCTGTTAGTCAGTTATCCTGACCCCAAAGATTTACAGTAAAATTCCCTAGGAAGGCACTTGAAGTCCTTTAGAGCCATCATTTCTTTCAAAACTAAACCAAGAAGCCAAGAATAAAAAGATGACAATCTGCAGGAAGAGTCACTGAGGAGGACATGAATAACAAACACTATTAGACACATGGAAGTAAGATGAAGAAAATAATTACTTGCTGAGGTATTCTCACCTGGAAGGAAGGACCTGACTGATTGTCTGTAGTGCTAACATTTCCTACATTCTCCAGGACCTGTCTTTTGCTTCCTTGCAACAACAGCCTGACAAGAGAATCATAGTCATAGAATAGTTTGTATTAGAAGGGACCTTAAAGATGATTTAGTTCCAATTAAAAATCATGTTCCAACCCTCAACCGTGAGTCTCAACCATGCTTACTCCCTGATTCAGGTGTTGCCCTGAAGAGGCTTTTCTAGGTATAGTTTGGATCTTCTCTCAAAAGCTTTGAAATTCTGATCCTTGAAAGCAATCTTTCTTGCTGACCCTTCTCCATTTTTCTTGTGCTCATCCCAAATCATCTTTCAAACTTGACTTGCTGCAACTTCTTCTGCTGGATGCTGCTCCACACAGAGAAGTGTTAGGGGCAAGCTTTGTGAAGTCTAAAATTATTGCCTGCCTCTATACTCCAAAACAAGAATATTCATAACATATGATGTGGGCTGAGCATTTGAAGATTATTATAAAGAGTATAAAAAAACCAGAATGCATGACATCAAGGCCTGAAGGATTACTGCAGCTTGAGCAAAAACAGAAGAACATTGTCTAAATCCAAAAACAGCCAAGCAACGGGTAAAAACCTTGGCTTACTGATTGCCAAATGTAAGATATTTCTTCTCCCTCCTCCCTTAGATGTTAACCAAGTACGTCTAAACTAACTACAGCAAAACCACTGTAACGTATCAGAGATATGTTTTATATTAACAGATGTTCTTCACGAACATGACTTTAAAAGTAACTGCCAAATCCACGGTTGGCCAGAAAATTTTATTTTAAGAACTGGGATGAGTTTCTGCTGCATTTCTCTAAATTCACTTCTCCTTAAAGGTATGGTTTTAATTTGAACAAAGTACCTCACTAGTTTTACTCATTAGGTAATGATAATTTAATCAGTCATATTACTTGAGCATGACTGTAAATCATGAAATGTGTTCCAGTAAAAGGACTTTAAAAAAGCCCTAACTAAATAGGCATTACATCTGAAAATTCTGTTGGACACAAACAGACAAAGGAAAAAAGAAGTTTTCACTTTTTGTACATAATTACAGCTCTGAATATGCTCAATGCATTACAAATGGCCCATCTCCAAAGTTCATTGCTTTAAACAGAAACATACATAAATCAGAGACATATCTAATTTCCATGTATAATGTAAATATTAGGTTAGTCTAAAATTTTGTTAATTATTTGACATGAAAGCAGAACTGGGCTTGGCAGGCAGAATTTGGGATGCCTGTCATATACAATGTGGTAAAATAGAGGGTAGAAGAAAAAGACTTCTATTAGCGAACTTAAAAGAAGGAATCTGCGTTATCCACTCCACTGTGAATCATCACATACATTTCCATATTAAAAATCAAAATATAAGACATTTGAAAATATTATCATGAGGGTTTTTTTACAAAAAAAATTAGCAGCCCCCCCTAAAAGTAAATGCAATTCTATTTACCATTGCCACAGGGCGTTAAGAGAGTGATAGTGGCTGAAGCCATAGATCTCCCTTGCCTGGCTTCAACCCAGAGACCTAGAGCCCACCATGCTCAGCACTTGGCACAATCAGTGCAGCCAAACTCATGTCCATGCCACCTAAGAAAACAAGACCACTGCTATTACTGCTGAAAGTGGCATTTTGCCTTTCATTGTGCAGGTCTGTTTGGCTGAAGGTAGTGGAGACTCAAGCCTACAAAAGGCCTGTACCCACTTGGGCAACGGGCACATCCTTGTCAAATGCAGATGGCTTCAGAAGCCTGAATGAGGTTCCTGCTGGCTTTCAAGATCAAGGCTTTTCTCAAGATGCAGAAATCTCTGACTTCAACAGCACAGTCCAAACAAGATATACCTGGACCTATGGTTTTCATATACAGGGATACTCAGAGGAGCCCTTCTTCAGGGCCAGTCATCCACTGCCATTTCCAGCTTTTCTTTCCCAGTCCTTCTCAAAGTTGCACAAACTCAGCTGGAAGGCCTGAGGAGAACACCAACCAAGCGACAATGTGGAAGGTTTCATATAGTCCCGCAAGATGGTTATCTGCCAGTTATTTCCTCTTGCAACACTGTCTCCTGCATCAAAGCTCTCCAGCAGCCTATTGTTTGTGTAACAGCTAGAACTGACCTCAGCACCAGTGATTTCATTGGCAGAGCTTTTTTGGCATTGGTAAGACAGAAGAAAGTTTCTGATTATGACTACTAGAAAGTTCTGGATCAGAAAAAGGGACAATTCAAGATATTTGACAAGAAATGGTGTTTCAAAAAGGCTTTCCTTGCAACACAGCCAAAACTGCAGTAACAGCCTCCTTTGCCAGGTGCAAATCACAGACAGCACACTTCAGACAGTCTGATGGACAAGTGTTTCACATGGCCTTGTAAGAGCTGAGAGGGCAACTTATGTCTTACAGAACATGAGTTATTAGCTTAGTGGTGAGTTACAGCCAATGCGTTATAAAGGAGAGGTCATCCACATTGGACACATAGAAGTGCTATCTGATGAAGATGCCCTTATTCCCCTGCCCCACCAACATCAGGAAATTCCTTGGGACCGTTTCTTGGTAGGGCTGCAGTGCTCTGTCTAGTACTCTGGACCAATTCCAGCCTACAGCAAGGTCTGTTTACAGCGGTCGTGAAATTTCAGCCTGTTGCTTAGGCCATCTGTGCTTACTGCATTTGTTTCTGTGTGCTGTGAAAATGTTGCTATTATTATTCATATTAATATTATTATTACTGTGATTATGATGCTGATGCACTGGAGGTGTGAGTCAGAAACAAAAGTCTCCTGGTCACTGTGTTTTCTACCAGCTACACTGAAAATTACTGTTTACTGTAAAGAGTCTGCAGACCATCTGTGGCCATGCAGAGCGCTGTGCTCTTTAGCCATGTCCTGATTGCAGTTCAGGCAGAAAATACCATTTTATACCCCTAAGATAGCATAGAGATTTTAGAGATGGAATTGCTTCTTTCTCGCTACATAAACTCAGACAGTTAGTGATATAAGAAAGTATAGCAGTAACAACAAAAAGTCAGTCTTACCCATATTCAATTACATGCCAATTTGAAAGCTGCTGTCTTGAGCCCTATGAGGCATAGTGCTCTGCTCCAGTGAAGAATGATTTCTAGACTCAGAGGGTATGGACATACGTGGGGATATACAAGGCCTTAATCTAATCAGCAAACCAGGACTATATTTTGTCTTTTTCAGGCCCTAGACCAATTTTACAACTGAGGAAAAGACGTAAATATTTCCTTTATCTTTGTTTTTCTTTCTGGCTGGCTGTTTAGAGAATATAGCAACTATCTGAGGACAGCCAGAGATTTGCAATACTGGTAAAAATTTGTGGAGGAAGTGGAGAGTGAGCATATGGATGCACAAACGGGTACAGAGCACAGGAGAGACCACACTTCAGTGAGTGTGTACACCTTCAGGATTTTTAAAGCATTAATGATCAGCTGATAGGGGAAATATGTAGCCTGACCCTGAAACTAAAACCTTGAGCAGATTTGCCATGACAGCAAAGTGTCTCTGCTTGCTTCATCATCCTTTTTCCCTATAGTCTTCAGACTAGTTACAGCTCTGCCTACAAAATTTGAAAATTTGTTTAGGAATTGTAATTTACTGCAGCTCTTCACAAACATTCACTATAATTGGAAAGAGATGGAAGTTGAGTGCTCAGAGGCTGCCGATCATGTCGGCAGCCATGTTTAGAATTATCAACTTGAAATATTTCTTGTAGTGTATGCTGTCAGACACACCACGAATCCTGGTATACTAGGGATTTCCTTGATTTGATTTAACAGCTTATTGCCCCTCTGGAACATATGCTGACTATGTCTAAGAATTTATTGTATGCTCTTCCTTCTACTCAATAGCTGAAGCAGAGTTTGAGCAAAAGGAGTTTTGAATAACTCTAGGTAGGACCTCCTCTCAAGCAAAAGTAGTGTTCCTTGGAGTTTCCTCAGAGGTCAGTGGCCTTTACTGGAGTTTCCACAGTGAAGAACCAGTGGCCCAATGCTGCTCAGTACTGATTATTCAGAATAAAAATATGAGGGTTGGAGTTGAGTGGAGAAGGAAAAATCCCACTGAGAAGTGCCAGGGCTCAGAGCTGAAAAGGGTTTTTTCTACAAACCACAAAAATTAAGCAAGGTCTGATACCTTTGAGGTGCTCAGCACATTGGCTACAATCCAGTAAAGCACTTAAACATTAAGTGTGCTCTGGAGAGTGCTCTAGGGAATAGTTTGAGCACTAAGTACCCAGCAGGATCAAGCTCCAAATAGGGACCAGACATAATACAGATGGCATTTATGTCAGCTTTGCCATATTAATAAGCTATTTGGTTTGCATTTTAATCTCTCTCTCTTTTCTTCCCATTTCTTGCTTTGCCTTTTCTATAAAACAATCCATGTGTATTTGGAGAGGAGGGTAATGTACTGAAATTGCCCCTTATAATATTTTCACAAGTATGGAACTAAAACAAGAGCTTGGAAAAGTGCTGCTTGACTTAAACCAGCAAGGCTTGAACAAGAACCACCAGGAGTTTGGAGATGGTGTAGGAAGGAAAATGCTGCCTGTCTTCTATTGAGCTCTCTAAATATGTTGAGTGTGCTATGCTATTGCATTTGAGAGCATTAGTGCCTGCATCAGAGGTTATTGCAATCCCTTGGAGTTTTTTGGGGGATGGAGGCAAGGGATGATGGCTGAGCGGGAACATTGGAAGACAGTTCTCTGCCTGTTTACAAACTGGGTTCAAACTGAACTGAAGTGAAAATTCTGCCATGTAGTACTCAGCACTTACACATCCACTGAGGTCGCCTGCCAGAAGGCAGTGGGAATAAAATCAAACTCTACTTGCTGCTTTGTTTTTTTAAACAGGCTCCTGGCTTTCCACTTTTCCCTTTCCAGCACAGTTACAACTATCTCCAGAACTTCCTTAGAACTGTGATTTGTGCAGTTGTCAGCTTTTACACGGATGATTTTGAAACTGCATGCTGCCTGACTGGAAGCTGTCCTAGCTGGAGCCACTTTCCTACAGAAAGCTGAGGTGGGACACGTGCCTCTCTGTCTCGGCACTTCTGGCACTGCTGACTCTCAAGACAGAGCAGTCTGGGCTCAAATCCGAGCCTCAGAGCCTTGATTAGGGCAAGCTAGCTGGTTGCCAGGCAGGTTAGGGGTACTTCTGCATGGACTGCAGCCGTCATTTTGTTGGAGCTGTGCATGAGTGTGAGTTGTGCAGTGAGAATTAAGAGGAAATTTCTATGATCATTTTAGCATTCAGGCAACTGGAAAAGTAGCTGACTGAGGCGCCAGGCCTTTGCTTTCATGACTGCATTAATCTTCTCCTGGCCTCAGAGAGAAATTTTAGATGCACTTAACACATGTTCTGAAAGAGCTTTCTTTCTCCAAGTTATTTATGCTGTGGGTCCTTCACTGATGAATGATAATGCCAGTGAATTGGCCAATATAAGTTAAACTTCACTTGATTATAATTTTAGTGAGGATGCCTGGTGCTGTGTTGTTATTTAAGAAGCTGACAGACAACTACCATGGCCTGGAATTTTTGAGAAACGTGGATTTGCCTATGTCAGAAGTTGGTAGAGACAGGAGGAAGCACTAATGCCCCTTTATTTTATATGCATATATCACTAAAGCAAAATCCTTTGTTAGGTGTAGTTATGAAGTTCTTTCGGTCTAGAGAAAGGTGTTTCAGATGATTTTAAGAATTAAGAAAAATTATATTATTGCTACAGCTGGAAAAGTTCCAGGTTGGCAACCAACCTATATTAACTGTCAGGTTAAAGTTTAGTCCATGGCAAATGTGGCATAACTCAAGAGTAATTCTGCCATGAACGAAGCAAAAGCCTAGTTAAGTCACTTTTTTATTTGCCACATGCTAACAGCAGGTCCTCGAAGAGTTATAAAAGCTCATAGTGTAAGCGGCATTGCCACTTGTTTTGTCATCACCAACTTGTTTTTGATTCTGAGTCCTCATAGACTAGGAAGGAATGAAAGTAGATTGAAGGTAGGCGACTACCAGCAAGCGCTTATGAGCCTGGTGGGAATTTGACAATAACTTTTGCTCAAACAAGAAACAAATTGAAACTAGTCCATTTTGCATTTGTGAACTGCCTACTTCTCTAAAGTTTCCTCCAGAAAACACTCATGTACATAAGTCCAGGAGGCACATGAGTCTGTGGGCAGGTACCTTGTTTGGTTTCCCTGTAATTTCTGTCCTTACATTCACCACCGAGCTACAGTTCTTAACACTGTCAGGGAAAGTTTTCTGGCCTCACTGTAACAGTTTGAAGCAATGATCTGAGCTAGGAAATGGATAAGAAGATTCTCAGAGCACCCTCTGGCATATCCTGCAATCAAGCTTAGAAGTCGCTTGAGTGTGTCCTTCATGAGCAACTGGATAAGGCAATTAATTCCCACAGGTGTCCACCTGTGGCAAAAGTACAATCCAACAATTTTGTATAGAACATTTCTATTTGAAATAGAATATGAATAATAACAACGTGTGAATCAGGCCCAGAAAACACTTCAGGAAACAAAGGTCAAAGGCTACTAAGTTTATCATAAAGTTTGTGTCTAATGCAAATTAGACAATCACAGCAACTCAGAAAAACCACAGAGCTACTCTCATTATTTATCTTATTAGGATTAAACCAGCCCACCAATCAAAAAGTGTTTGAAGCACTTAGACTGACAGTAAATCATAAAACTTTCTATGGTACATACACTACAAGTGAATAAGTCAAGACTTTCTACTCACAATATTATCTGATTGCTTTCTTCATGCAAAATAAACTAATTTCCTCTGGGTTAGGCAAACATTGCATCGTAACATGAGGTCACAGCTAACCAAGAAGCTACTCTCTTATCGTAATTTCCAAGGAAGCAGGACTTTCCTATTTACATATTGTATAGGATAGCAGTCAAAACTCAAATACAGGGTAGTATATCATCTGACCTTAGGCATTTCAAGGGTTGCATCAAAGAAATGCACAGACTTGACCTTTCAAAAAACTTCTCCCATCATATCTGCTATGAACATGTATTTTCTTATGTTTCTTTGTGGAAACGCCTAGTGACATCAGTGTGTTTCAGTTATTTGTTTAGAATACTGAATAACAATTCCAACAATCTCTACCCAATATTCTAGGCACAAACTTTCTTTTCGACATAATCCAATCACAGAACTTTTCAACAGCTTTGATTTCAATAAGTACATGATTAAATCAGTAATTTAAATAAAGCACCACATAAAAAACCCTACTGAATTCAAGAATAAGCTTCAGCTACAGAATTTTGCATGATCCTTCATCTACTTTCATCATGGGTTTAGTCAATCCTTCACTTTGCTACTTAGTAAAGGAAAAGTGTATCTTCTCGGCCCGATCTCTTACAGTGCTGTCAAACATCTCTCATTTTTAAAGAATGACTAGCCAAGATTTGTTGACAACAAGGCAAATGCAAAAAACCCTCTCATTTGCATAGCAAAGGCATTTACGTGAAAGCATGATTGTCATTAAAGTAGATCTTAGGTATATCTTTTTTTTTTTTTTACTTAGGTACTTCTTATTTCCTTAACTAATTGCCGCTTTATCCTTAAATCCTGAGTTTTCTTCTGAGTTCCTTTAGGTTCTTTTAATGATTGGAAATTTTCTTGGTAAGGGTTCTGATTTGTGCTGTATAATTTTATCTTTACATAAATTACACATTCTGAAAATACAGATAGGAAGACATAAATCTTCTCATCTCAGGCACCTAAAACTATATCTATATATATTTCTAATCATTTGAATTGATGTCTATAATCAGATTCAATCCAATGATTCATCTCTAGATGGTGCAATATCAGCTGCAAACACTAAAATACCTTCCCCATTCTTAAAATCTACACAACTCATTCCAAAACCACAAAAGACCAACTCATCGAAAGTCAAAATTAAAAAGCACAGAGAATATGATGGATAGAAGAAAACAATTCCACAGCTTGATACTTACAAAATTCCTTAAAATCTAGCAGTTTCTTTCCAGCTGCCAGCCAGAGGATTGCTGTGATTGCTGTGCAAGAGGCAGAGACACAAACAGTACATCCTTTGTTACCTGTCCACAAGGCTATTTGAAGTCCTCTAAAGAGCAAACTTCTGAGCAGTTACACAATGACAAAATAAGATGAAGAAAAAACACGTACATGATTTTGTGCCAGCTCCTTTGCTTTCTGCACAGCAATTCCTATGAAGATTGCAATGCAGAATGTTTTTTTGCTGTTAGTATTGCTCACTTGGAGTTTTTATAGCTGCTTGGAGATCTGCTTCATTGTATTTGATTTCAGCTAATCAAGCATACAAATGAACAGGAATGCAGACACACTGCACTGTAAAAAATACCGAAGGAAGTTTTTTCAAACAAAATCCCTTTATTTTGCACTGGTTCCAGTGATGCAATCAGAATAGGAAGGAAAGTCTGTGTTGCTTTATTGTTTTGTTTGGATTTTGGGGTCCAGTGCTAACTTGCGATATTTCCATTCGCAAGTATATTTCTCTGAGGGCAATCCAAAAAAGTGACTGTGGTGAATCTAAAAGGAAAAATATCCCATTGAAATTGCAAAGTTTTTCCATCATGAGTGTCCATTACAGAATTGTCCCACTCAATTATTTTTCCTGCGCAGTTTAGTAGCTTTTGGTCAAGTTTATTGTTTTTTATCAAGGTCCAATAAATCCACAAAGTGGATTCATTATAAACGTAAATACAGGGAAATTCAAAAACTGATTCGATCCTGTGTGAAATTCAAGAGTTTCTAAATAGCAGAATGAAGTGAATAGGACAAAGGACCAAAAAATAGCTTGCAACGTGTATCAAAGATACAGAGTTGGGTGCAGAGCACTGACACAAGATATCTAGATCTTCAAGGCAAGCCCAAAGCCTACTGTGACCAGCAGGAGTTTTAGATCTGATCTTAAGCGTGTTGAGATGTCAATTACATTTGTAATTCACAGATTCACCTCCCTATAGCCTCCACAGTTCAACAGTTAAAACAAACACGTCCACTTACAGACATGACTTATCTGATCAGCCCATCTCACCACATAACTCTAAACAGGATTTTCCAGGTGTCATGTACAGAGCACTGTATTGTCTCTGTGGCTTTAGGCAGCATGGTTTAAGTGTGAGAAAGGGCAGTGGTGGCAGAAATATTAGCTTGAACAAACAGGATTTTTCATTATATCTCCCAAACATAAAATATAGCAGTTTTGCAAAGTGAGCAAAGTCTTTTCATCGAATGTAGAATTGATATTAAAGATTAAGAAGATTCCTCCCCTTCTGTAAGAACATGTCTCTCTTCTCACTGTATGTAAGTATGTGTGGTTCATTGTTTTTCCCTGAGACCTACTCATAGTTTTCAAGTATTCTTCAGAAGATGATAAATTTGGCCTGCTGTAAGAACATTACGGCGCATTACTCATATTATAGGTAGCTAAAAATGATGGAAAAGTGGTATTAAGTTTGTAACTAATTATAGGTCATAGAAAAGTACAAAAAAAGTAAATACTGACCTTATTATCTTTAGCTATATCAGTTGCTTAAATATATTGACATCAGTGAATGTTTTCAGATCCTATGAAAATGGCTAAAGCCATAAATGTGTGTTTTCTTTAAAGATACCAGAAAAATCTTCCCTCTGTTTACTATTTTCTTGTCTCTTTCTGGTACCTGGTGATTTCAAAGATGAATCCTGTGCTAAGTTTAAATTTATTTGAAGTTTTCAAAGGTTGTCTATCAAATGTTATCACTATGTCCAGTGAATTCATGGGATATGGCTGTCTGTGGGCTTTAGTGTAGCCCCACAGATGTGTATCATGTCAGTTTTTGGGTCATTTCTATTGTTGTACAGCTTGAAGTCCCCTTTAGTTTGAATGAAATACAACATCTATCTCAGTGATGGAAACTCATCATCAATAGTCTCAAAGGAGGTAATTTTATCTGGCCATCCACTCCACTGATATAATTAGGAATGCACTTTGTCAGCCTTTGAGGGTTTAACTACAGCTGGCTGGGTTGAAGGCAGACTCAGAAACCAATCTGTCCTTAGTAACACCATCTCTTTCACAAAATTACAGGCATACTTTCAGCAGATATACCCAGCTGACTGCTGAATGATGTTCTTCCACCCACCCTTGCAGTGGTCAATGTCTTTTGCTGCATAACTGAAGCTCTGGATCGATGCCATGAAACCAAAGGCTGAACTGACAGCTCAAGAATAAAGGTTATAAACCTTATTTACAGTGTTTGAATGTGGCTCAATGTAGCCTCTGAACATCATCATATTCTGACCCAGCTGATGATATTTAATTAGAGAAGAGATTCCAATGGACATTCAGATGCTCACTGACCTAACTATTGTTTAAAAAACAGAAGATATTTAAGCTCACTTCTCCCACAAAATCAGAACTCTACTCTTTAGATGGATTAGCTAAGCTAGAGGGAAAAAATCTAACCTAATAAAAATTTAAAATGTTCTTGAAATTTATTTATCAGAATTAGCTCTGGATCCCTGCTGTATCATTGCTTGTTCTGCTGGAGTCTGCAGTCATTCAGATGATGAATACTTCCATAGTGTTGTCAATAAGCTTTTCTAAGTGAATATCACAAGCAGTACACCTTTTCCATGGGCTTTGCTCTGGTAGCAATCCGATTTGCACAAATGAATGAGGTATTTTGCTATCGTTCAGGTAAGTTGGGTAAAGCTTCCCCTCCAGGCTGCAACTTACTTGAGAAAAGTGCAGTGTAACTTTATGCCTGTTTATGCACCTAGACCTGAAAATACCCAGCCTAATCTATTAACCAGCAGAGTGGCCCGTTCAGAAAACACATACCCTTTTTTATTCCCCTTATCAGTCCTGAAGCATTAGTTTAAACACTCTGAATTCCAGCCTCCAAGTTTCCACCTCCAGCCGCGTCAGTGGGCCGGACACAGGCTCCTCAGGACCAGAAGCCATATAGTTGTGGTAGCGTGTCACTGTGATTGCTTATTGGCTTGAGCAAAACTCTGTGCTAACGTGGCTGTACAGCTTCTGGACACAGGCAGAGGGAGGTCAGATGTGCTTGCAGCCACCCCATGAAAGTATATTCCGAATTCTTTTATGCAATCATTATGTGGTAATCGTGAAATTCACTAAAGCCTCAGATTTATTACCTTGCTGTTAAACCACGTAATGTCAGACTGAGCCTTTTTTATTTAATTTTTGTCTCATTGCTTTATTTGGTTCCTTTTTGCCTGTAATGCAGATTTGCAGTATGTGTCAGAATACAGACACCACAACTGGGCCTTAAACACCAATAGTACATAAAACCCAGTGTCCTATGTCTGACAGCAAAAAAAAAAAAAAGACTTTGAAATAAAAAAGCAATATGCAACTTTCTTGCTTTAGTAAGTCCCCATGTAAGTAGGAGAAGGTTAACTCTGAAAATTACAACTTATGACAACTTTCGGAATTTTTGATATCACTAATGGTGATAATTATAGACATCCTCGTTATCTACATGAATATCACACCCCATGTTTGAATCTGGGAAGAGAAAATGAGCCTTCAAGGACATCCTATGACAATAACTTCATGTATAAATGAGCGATTACTTCAAAGTAGTGACTCACTGTTGCATGGCACGTAATGTAATTAACTGCAGATTCACTTCTGTTCAGTGTAGACTGAGGCGAGCTGGTTTGGTTTGCATAATCTTACTGCATTGCTGAGCGCGGTGCAGTTAGCTTCAGGCCTGGGCTAGCTAAATCTTGTAAGACAAATTGAGTAGTTAAAAAGAGCCATAAGAGATGGAGTCCACTAAGGATTAAATAAATTTTGGCCACACAAAATAGCTGCAGAATCAACGTATATCCCAAAAATCTGGTGTACTTCCTAAATACAGAACATAGAGGTCTTGTATGATGAAGGTTTTTCAAAAACTGACATAGTAGGTTCCCTTGTTTGTTTATTTTTCATTGCTACTCTTTGTCAGAGGCAACAGATGGTTTGGACAAATATGATTGAAGAAATTTCCAGTTAATATTTGACTATTCTAATGTTTGCCATAAACTCTATGAATTATCAATGACACGTTGATAACCTTAAGCTTCATTCTCCATCTATGGGCTTAAATGTATTGTACACATATATGTAAATTAGAATAAATGAATACTTCCAGAAACTTCACATTCAAAGTGTTCTCCTTAAGATGTCATTCCAATTCTAAATTGCTTTTGCTAATTGAAAGAAAAAAGGAGGAAAGAAAACAAGCAAGCAAGTCAGCAGCATCAAAGGACTGTAGCAGATCACTGGGGCTTATGGTGAAATGCATCCACTGAGTGGAAGATATAAGGACTTCACACAAAGAGTGCACAACTGTTTCAGCAGGCAACAGAAGTGTCCCATATATTTAAAAGATCCTTCTTCTGTGTTTGGCTAGCTGTTCTGTCTTCCTTCTGCTCACCCTCTCTCAAAAGTGAGCTCTTGCAATGTGAAATCCTGCTGTAGCTTGAGAACAAAGGCTTCCCTTGTCCCTGTGCATCAGGATAAACTCACTGTTTCCTTTCACTTCCTTGCACATGCATGATATGGGCACCATCTGGCAGAAATGGTCAAGGACAGCCAAACATCTTCAGAGAATGCCCTAGACTCCCCTGCTCCATATTTCATCTGTAACTACAGCAAAAATTTTACAATCATCTCTAATAAATCCAGACAAATATTTAGAACTCAAATTTTCAAAATACTTGAGTAATGGAGGTAAGTACTGCAAAAGGAAGACAGGCCTAATCACTGTATATTTTAATTATCTAAGAGTTCATGGGTTGATGATGATGATGTCCTATTCTGCAAACATCCTATTATATAGGATCATGCCCTGTAAGCAAAGTTACTGACAAAAAGATCTGAGTTCTGACGACTTGATTCCATTTCCACTGAATTCAGAAGTAAAACCTTCATTATTATACCTGTGTCCATTAATTCAGTCCATTTGTATAAACAAGGCTCATAGCCCACTTCATATTTCACTACAAGATTTATTATTGACCTTTTATTAGACCATAACAAAAAAAAAAAGGATAGAGCATTTCTTGTTAGATTGAATGCTACAACTATCTAGTTCTTGCTTTTATACTAATGTCAACCTTAAAGAGGATCTGTCATTCTCACTTTTAAAGTCCCTTTTGACCCCTGGGTATGATCACCACTGAGCCAGGCAATAAGCTTGGGTGGTATTCTGTTCCGAGCTTTTCTTAGCCAGAAAAAGAGAAACTGATGGTGAGGAGGCTCTCTGTTGCCATACCTAGCATTTGCATTGGATAATCCACAGTCTAGAGAACTGCAGACTCTCTAATGTCTGCAAGGTTGTAGTTAGCAAGGAACATACTACTCCATGAGTAAAATTCAGGCCTTTATAAATATATTATTCCCTATTCAAATCTGACCATTGGAAAGATAATATTTTTTGATTAGCTGTAGTAAAATATGAGGACTTAAAGCTCTAGAACTTCTTTCATCTTTGGTAGTAAACTCTGAGAGTCACTTGATGTCTGATGTCCTGATGTTTCACCCACAGGTGTTTAAAACACAGTTCCCTGGCTTGCCTCTTGCTTCACTTGTCTTTCAGCTGGTAAATGATGTCAACTCAGCAGGACTTCTATACCCAGTACAGGTTTTCCACATATACTATGCTCTGTCTCTCTATGGAAGGACACTTCTACTCTCCACCCAAAGATTTAAGGCCATTATTTTGCTCAATATCTGCTCAGAGCACCTTCTGCACAAAAAGATAGTACAAAAGGCTTGCATAGTCCTCAGATGGAGATTCAGTAACAGCAACACTTAGCAACAGAGATTTCTGTCTCTTTTTTTTTGTTGAGCCTTCTTCTGCCTAAACATTCAGGATATGTCCTTCCTAAACTGGATGATTTTACACATCTGAAAATCCCATAGACTTAACAGTAGTGAGTATTACACATAGTATCCTAAGTAAGGCAACATAACTGTCTTTAAATGAACAAGCTGATAATAGGCTCCCTGCTCCCATACTTGTTCCACTCTCCTCAGAGACCCTGAGTGTTTGGAAAGTTAAGAGCAGACAGGGGGAAAAAAAATGAATTACAGAGATGAGGGATCCTTCACAG
The DNA here is from genome assembly GCA_013399895.1 of Serilophus lunatus. Taxonomy (NCBI): domain Eukaryota; kingdom Metazoa; phylum Chordata; class Aves; order Passeriformes; family Eurylaimidae; genus Serilophus; species Serilophus lunatus. The sequence goes on from VXBA01003362.1 coordinate 285,644, forward strand.
ATCATCAATCTTTTCTTTGCATTAATTACAAGGGATTCCAACTCAAGCACTTCTGCTGATCTCTGCTGAAATATCCCTTCAGGGTAATAGAACACTTTTGCAAACAACTTGTCTTTTAAACCATTTCATGTTTTGACTTCAAAATCATCACTTAAATGCCATTCCAAAACCCATGTGTCCAGTGGGACTTGAGGCCCAGGTCTAAATGGCCCCACCACATAACAACCTTTGGGAGACATTTTTTTTTCTGACTCCAGCTTATTTTATTTGCATGGAAGGAGTAGAATCAGGTCATATACCTGTGAATGTGGTCCTTCTCCTGACTTCTTTTGTTCTTCTTTTCCTCCCATCCCACTGCATTTTTTTCCCTTCCTCTGAGTTCCTGGCACGCACAAAAGGAATTGTAAGACCAGGATGGACTGAGTCAGTTTTGACCAAGAGAGAAAGTAGGAAGCAGGCAAAGGGGCCAAAATGCTAGATAGGATGCCTGGTCTCAGCCACTACCTTGGGATATGACACTGGGCACTCTTCTCTGGGTTTTCCTCCTGCACTGTTTTAATGCATCCAACATGGTGGTACCTGAAGGCCATACAGAGCATGGTCCTACTCTTAAGGCAGATGTGCTGCCAGCTGGGCTTACTCTGCCTGGCCAGCTTGAGCAAAGCAGTGCAGTGGGACAAGTGGCTAGCCCAAATCCAGGATGTTAGCTTGATTGTCTGCTATGGATACTCCACACTATTTCAGCATGTGATTCTATATTTGTACAGTGCTAACAGATGCTTTTCAGATACCATTCTAGACTTTTACTAGTATCTGATAGTTGTGTATTGCAGTTGCAAACACTGCACGTTTTCCACACTTTTGCACTGAATTATTCTGATCTCCTGTGAAAAATAACACTAACGTTCTTAATTCCTGCCAGTTTGTTATGCCAGTTCTGTTGGACTGCCAGTAGCAATCTGAACATGTCTGTGTAGGGCATGCAGGGCTCTCAGGTCCTATTCTTTTTTTTTACATGCAGCTCCAACCCTCATGTAATCAGAGATAAGCGACTTAGTTTAAAATGAATGGGGCAGCTGGCTAAATGCTCAACCAAACAAAATGATCAAAGCGACAGTGCCAGATGTTTTTCATTAGCTCTACATATGGAGGTACCAGGGAGAGCAGCAGGAGCACCAAACTAAAAAGAAACCAGAGAAGCCAACTCTAGTTTCAACCATAACATGAGGAGCTGGCTATAAATACTACATTCCTCAGTGTGGCTCCCAGAGGACATGCTGTAAGTATTTCTAAAACCTACAGGAAAAGCATGTCTACTATTGTCTGACTTATTTATATGCATCCTCCTGGTAAATATTTTATTAAGAATTACCATTCTTAGCATGTATAAAAATATACTATAAAAATAATATTTTAGAAAGCTGCTGTAAGTTGTAAAAAGTGCACTTTTTTCCCCATAAATTTATTTTTGCCAGTTGGTGCCAAAGCAGATTTTTCCTGGACTACAGATTTGTGGGATTTTCTTTAACCAGTTTTAGTACATTTTAAAATTTTAATTTCATAGGTTTTGAGACAAAGCTATTGCAAGAGGCCCAAGTTATGTCAAGATTTACTGTGGAAAAGGAGCCAGATTTTAATTTTGTCTTCTGGGGAAGTTTATGGTAGAGTGAGATAAACATCCAAGATAGTTAAAGTTGTTTATCCTGCATCACTAAGAAGACATTCTTGACATCACTTGTATACAATTGAGCAGGGGAGCTGCTCATTCAGCGCTGACAGAAACCCAACCCAGATCACTCAGCCTCAGGGCATACAGACCTTACTTCAGTGTGATAAAATCTGCTTCTGTTGGGATAAAAACCTGAACAGCTCACACTGCTCCTCTCGTCACAAGACAAATTCTGGTGCATAAAGGCTCCTCCTCCAGTTATATTCCTTCCATTATTTCAGGACACTTTGCCTCACCCTGACATATCTCTAAAGGGGGAATGAATATTGAAAAACAATCGAGTGTCATGCTTCTTCAGTGTGATGACTTTACTATTGGCCTACTATCTGCAAGTTTTACACTTGGGGAGAGCAGGGATCCTTGAAGCTGTCAGCAGGTAACTCAATCAACACAGTATCTTTCAACCAATAGAGAAATTATTCCTGTTCTTTTTTGACTCTACAGTTTAGCGATGTCTGCCTGAAAGACACCTCCCTGACACTAGGAGGAGGGAGATACACTGAATGTAAAGAGATTGGAAACACATTTCTCTGAAACAACTGGAAGAACCAGACCTGCAGTTGACTAGAGAAGAAACTAAGAAAGGGTCTTAGCTGTGCTGAAATCTACTTTGCCCTTGCAGCAAGCTCCTGGGTTCGACAGTGTATACACACTGTTCATTGCATGAGTATTTATTACAAAGGTCGCTCCATGTAAAAAAGCTTGATGTGCACTTTAAAATCTGCTCTAATCCCATTCTGCAGGAGCAAAACTCATGAACATGCATTTTCTTTCCTCTGGTTCTTATTCCATGTACGTATTAGCGAGAGACACTCATGGCAGTCAAAGTATCTGATTTTCAGAACAGGAAGAGTTCTTTGCTGGTAGATTAACTGGCTGAGTAACTCACAAGCTCTCATACTGGAGTCAAGGAAAGCTAGAGCATGACTCACTTAGGAATGCTTTGTCCGCCCCTAATTGCATAATTACCTTAGAGAGCTCACTGGCCATTTGGCATAGAGGTCATGCCTGTTTCCTCTGAGCACAAGAATAACTCCTCCTAGCTTCAACTAACAGGATAAAAAGGGGATGTGAGGAAGACATATGGCCATGGCCCCACTTTTCCTCTATATAATTCAGGAGCAGTATTTATGCAGAACTACGAAGTCCTTCGTTTTCTGAAATGACAGGGAAGTTGAACGTTATGTAACATAAACCAGCACTTTCACATTTGTACTGAGACAGTATCTATATTGAAAGGGATAGTATGATATTCTGGTGTCTTTGGTACCAGTACTTGTGACATCTGTGTTCTCATAAATGGGATTAAGAAAGAGTAATGGGGGTGACACAAGAACAGCAATCTTTCCCACTATACTCATGTACTATGGAGTTAGCCTGACCGCCAAGCAAACAAAAAGGATCTCCCCAACATCTCGCTCTCACAGGCAATAAATAAAAAAATAATATGGACAAAATAAATGCTACCAACAATTACCAACATGCAAAGAAGATGGCAAGGGAAGGAAAGGGACCTTAAAATCCCATGAGAAAAATGGAAAATTAACTTGTTAGTTACATTAAGAGAATTAAAGGAAGACTTGGCTGGAGAATTCTTCTGGACCTCTAGGAAATTCAACAGTGCAGTTTTCAGCACTCGTCCATGTATAGAACTGGTTAAATAAGTTTGCAAGTTGCAACAAAAGGAGAAAGATATAATTGAAATATATGAGTAGATGAGGCAAAGATATTTAAGTATCGCAATCTTTAGTTGCCTGATGAACTCTTGTTCTGGAGAATGGCTGGAATCTGGGGTCCCTTAACCTTTTTACTGATGTTATCCAACAGTGCATTTGGAAGCTAGAATTCTCCTTTGCAGATCAGTCATGGCATCACTATGTAGGCAAACTTTCATCCTGCTCTCACTACTCCTGTGAATTCTCCATTCCTCATTGCACACTGATGCATCTTCCATTCAAAGCAACTAAAGTGAATTTTCTCTTCATCCACTTACAGCCCAGTAGGTAATGTTTCCTAACTTATAATGAGTATATACCCACTGGGCTTATGAATGAAAATACTTCCAGCTGCTATACTTCATGGTGATCCTGATGCTGCTAGTGTGTTTTAGACATGCACATACCCTTCCTGGTTGGCCCCTCAGGAGCTGTAGATGGATTTAAATACAAGTGGTCTGATGCATCTACTGGTTTAAGCTTTCTTGTCCATAGGCTTTTCAGCTGTGAGCACAGATTGCAAAGTGTTTAAGAGTATTCATTTGTTTAAGAGCTCATGCTGGTTACTTCAACCTTTCTCTCTTTTTTATGGTGGGAAGCAGTGCAATTAAATGCCAACTATGGCAGCATTAGGTTCCCCTTTCTGTGAGAAACTTCTACTTAGAGGGTTCCCAAAGTGAAAGTTTTTGCAAAAGAAAACAGCTGGAAGACATATCCAAGCCTGGCTCTGATGACTGGTGCTTTTCTTCTTTATAATATAAAGGGTGCATCGCCCTAAAGCAAGATAAATGTTATGAGGAGAGGAAAGAAGAAGAAGTATCTTGATTCCTAAGATGAAAGATAACTGGTCAGCAGTTTGTCAAATCAAAGGCTAATATCCAAGACTGATGCTCTTCCACAGATATACATCTCACTTAACCTGGCTGACTCCGGAGTAAAGTCAGGCTCTGTGTCCCAACTGCTTTTGCTACTAAACAAAAGATAGGTGACACCTCTGTTGTTTTCATGCTTTTTTGAATCATTTTCCTGGAGACCTAAGGAGTTAGCACACCATAGTGCTGGTAGGTGTCCTAGGGATCAAGGAGCACCAGACAGCATCTATAATAAAACTTCTTGTATTAGGATGGCAGCAGAGAAAACTATACAGAAAATGCAGTCGAGGAAGGAGTTCTTAGAAGATGAAGTAGGAATTAAGCCAGAGTCTATTTTACCATTTGCTAAAACATTCAGTGCATTTGCCTTCATGGGTTCTGCATTCCAGAAGATTGCATGCTGGGTTAATAAAATCCCTCCCTTGAACAGGCTTTGGAAACTCAGACGGCCACTGACTGCCCATATGGCAGAATTTGGCTATTGCTATTAGACAGCTGCAGGAAGTCGAGGACAAGAAAAGGGAGACAGGACCAAAAACTTATGGAAATATAGACATAGAGAGAGACACATGGCTTTGCCTCATGGCAGGAGCTTTCAAAATACGTTCCTCATCAAAATGCCAAGATCCTCTTTTGTTTTGTTTTGTTTTTTTTCTTTCAGGAACTGTAATTTGCACTTCTGCTTTTTGTAGGTGATACATATGTGATTTATGTATATGATTTAAATCTTCTTACACCCTGAACTTAAGTTTCAAGAACATTTTAAAACAATTAGCACACCTAGAAGAGAAACAACAAAACACCACATTTCTCTTGTTCATAAACTTAAAGGGAGATTGAATTGAGTGCTCTTCCTAGGGGAAGAAATTACATGCTCCCCAGTAACCCAATGCCAAACCACTGCTCTCTGTTTTGAGTAGCAAATACCGTTCTTGCTGCGTCTAAAAACCTAGACTCTGTTTCTTTTCTTAACATGAAATTGTGTGTTTTGGTACTGTTCTCAAACAACAGTTTAACAGAACAAAGGAGTTATCTTTACGAGACAGCCAGGGAAACACACAAAGAACAGGAAGATGTAGCAAATCTAAATAGTGACACTGAAAACAAAATAGCTATTGGGCTATAAATAAACAATATTAAATAAATATGATTATTTTTAATAAGAGAAGACACAAACTTAATTCCTAGGGATAATGCCGTCTACTGTTTCCTCAGACTTTAATTCTTTTTTTTTTTCAATTGACCCACAAAGTAGCATTTCCTACTTTCTTCAACTTTTTACAGTATGAAGTTTAATACCACTTCTTTTGGAGAAAACTGCAAAACTCACATATGTATGTTTAGGAGAATGATCAGGTTTTCTAAAACAATAAAATTGCCCAAACTGCTAGTTTTTGAACTGTGCAAATACAGGAATTCGTACAGGGCAGGGAGGTAAACATACACACGACTGCATAAATTAAGACAATACTTCGTTTCCTGTAGCACAAAAGAATTTTCTTATTTAGACTAAGCCTTTAACGATGCACTCTCCCATTGTGTGCATGTGGGTGCACAAAGAAGCAACTGCAATTTCACCAAAAAAACAAAAACACAAAGACTGGTCCTGACCGGGTGGGTGAATGGAGAAAGAATTAAATAATCCTCTAAATCAAAGCCAGCATCAACTTTTTGAGCGCCGAGCTCGCCTAGTCCAGTCATCTCACTTGTGGTAATACAGTGCTAAACCTGAGCAGAAGCCTGATTCACGTGCCTTCCCCCCCCCTCACCCAGGGATTGTCTTGTTGCATTTTCTGGGCAGGAAACTGGTGTGATTTGTTGACTCACAAGACTCAAAATAAGCATTCGCTTTTCCCCTCTCCCAGCCCTGACCCGCAGCCTTGGGCTGAATCACCCCCCGGTGGAGGCGAGCGATGTGCGAGAGCAAAGCGCTCGCCAAGTGGCCGAGCGGTCGGCAAATGCTCCCCGGATCACACACAGCCAGCAAAACCCACGTCCAACACCGGCAAAGCACCAGGGCATGGCACCGCTCCCCATCCCTCTGGCTTTACCTGCTGGCGGGCGAATGGCTGGGGGGGATGTCCTGTACAAAGCTCTGCTCCATGCCCGGGAGCCTGGCCGGGCTGTGGGGATGGTAAGCTGTCAGGACCACGCTGCCCGAGTCCTTCATCTCCATGGTGTCACAGGCACATGTCGGCCCCGCTGCTGATGGCACAAGCGACTGGGCTCTGCTGACGGGCCCCGACGGGAGGGCGAGGATTCCTGTCAGGAACACCAGCCCATGGCCTCTCGCCACTGTAGGCTGTCAGGAGAGCTGTGTGACTGAAACACGGCTCCTCTCCCTGTCAGGAAAGCTGAATTAGCATATATTCAAAAACACCGCCCACAAAATAACCCACGGGGAAGTTACTACGTTCCTAGGAAACTGGAAACCTGAGATAATCCCGCACGGCGCTGAGCGACTGCCTGGAAAACTTCTTGCTTGCATTTTTTTTGTTTCCTTTTAACAGCAAATTCCTTAATACTCCTCCTACTCCTGAAATAGTCTCGTCTAAGTGAAACTATTTTTTGGTTATGTAGCAGGATGAGTGGAGAGCACTGCTCAAAAAAAAAAATAAAAAATAAAAAACGTGGTTTAGCAGAGCAGGGTGTCTTAGAGGAGAGATTTGGAAACTAAGTGGGCTCTGCTCAATCTAAATCACCGAGGAGCAGGAGCTGTGATTTCCTACATGATGGATCATTTCCGTGGCAGGGAACTGCACTTACTCTCTCCTGAAACCAGATTAAGCTTTCATTTAGCCTGGTATGGCTGTATACATAATTACAAAGGCATTGGGAAATGAATGAATTATTTTTACAATAGTGTGTGTTCATCTGGAGTAATCCTCTAAATATGTGCACACTGAAATGCTTGATATCTTTTCATGATTTACCACTTTCCACCCTTTGTGTAAAGGTGCTCTCTCTAGCACTGCTATACAGTTGCCTAAGTTACACTGTCAGTGTCTCCAGCTGATGAAATAGCTCAGGTTTTAAAAATGATTCATCTCACCTCCACCTTCTCCCTGAACACAGTATTCTGGCTGCAGGGACATGATGGTTTCGGTCAAATATGTTGCTGTAACTCATGTAGGCAGTGCCCAAGTTAATTTTAAATTAGCCGGCACAGGACACTGATAACAGTATGCTTGGCAGCACTTCGTGCCAGACTCACCCAGGAAGCATAAATATTTGAACATACAGAGCCTCTAAGCCTGCTCTTGCTATGCTGTTAAGATATCCTGGATTAAATATTTTAAAGCCAGTCTGTGCAGGATAAAATCATGGTTGCTTTCATGGCAGCATGGAGGCCCTCTGGAAACCTCTGTGCAGCCATGTACACGTGTTAGAAATGAAGGAGAAGGCTTTAACTCAGAAAGCATCACTTACTACCCATAGTATCAGGACCATGGTGCTGTCAGTGAGGACCGGGACGAATGCAATAACCGGTGCTCTATGATAACTGAGGTAGTCAGAAAAGGCATAGGGCCTGAAAAACTAGGATCAAGGCCATCATGGATCTCATATCCCAGTTCTGTGGAGCACTGACTGAATCCCAGGCTGACTTCTGGCTGTCTGGGGATGCTGTTACCAATGTCATTCTTTTCCTTTCCTACCCTGGCTTTACATTCTCCTTCCTCCAGCAGAAGGTGAGTAACCACCTTCTCTGATGAGGGGGAGTAAATTATAAATAGAAATTTAACACAATTGCAAATAAATATTTTGAAAATTAATCAGCCAAAATGCGAAAAATGGAGAGCAAAAAATGAGTACATACATATATGTCATAACATCTCTGCTGGCACTCTTTGAGGACATTATTCACAATTTACTTGAAGAAACTAAACACCTGAAGACGCACGCATAGTAGAAGGCACCGCACACTATCTGAAGGGGAGTGGTTGTCCTTTAGAAGATCAGGGTGCTGTCAAAATACTGGCTGCAACTCCAGGAAAGTCTTTTTTCTCCCATTCCTAGACTCAAAACACTAGTCTTTCTCCAGTACCATCAGACAAAAAAATTATGGCTATGTGCTTTAAAGTATGTGTAGATAAACCCCACAATATAAATGCAATGTATTTTTAACATTATTTTTATTTTCTCTCTTCTCACAATAAAAAAACCCTCAAATGTCGAAATTACTTAGAAAGAACACAGATACCATCTCAATAAAAAATACGTAGCAAGAAAAGAGGCCCATACTTATTAAATGGGATTTTTCTATCTAAGAAAAACAAACAGAGAAGATTTTATTTGGAGATTTATAAAGTGTGGATGCATAAACTGGAGTTTTGTAATGAAATGGTAGACTATTTGGCATGAGTAAAAATAGATATTTTGAAAACTAATCAACCAAAAGACATATATCAAGCCTAGCTCTAAAAATGTTTACGTGCTCTTGGGATTAAACATCTGCATATTATTGAAAACCCCAAAATTTTGCTATATTAACTGGAAAGCATCAACCATTAAACAGTTTTAACTGAGCTGGAGATACAGCCGTAAGAAAAGTGTATGAGGCAACATGGGCTGAATTCCTCTTCAGTTCCATCTGTGGAATTCTGTTAGTTAATGAAGAATTTATTCTCCTGATTTATAAAGAAGCTAGTAGGAAAACATTTTAATCCAACACGTTTGTGTTTCTACAAGATTCCCTTGAATACTGGATATGAAGTACTCAGGACTATGAGTTCTAATTGTCTTTTTTTGTTGATAGCTTCCTAGAACTTTCAAATACTATGGAAATATCATTTTAGTGAGAAAAAAATATTGTGACGGTGCTTTTGGTGACAAGCAGTAAAGTGGAGGTGCAGGAAGAGAAGAGTCTGTGGGCTGTCTATGGCCAGTGAACTCAGAAGGAGCAGCCTTGGGTTTGGTAGGCAAGGGGTTTGTGCTTTCAAATATTATGTTGTGCATGTGTCAAGGAGAGTGCTTTGCACTTTCACACATTTGGTAAAATAATTAATAAAAAATAATTATATATAGATCAGTGGGCCTGAACTTTGGGAACTAAGAGTGAGAAGCCTTTTTTAACCTATTGCTTGAGAAACAGAAGTTCGTGGCAATATAGCTGCATGATCAAACGTTCAGCTCTTTTGTTGAAGAATGTGTGTGGCAGCCATATACAAGAAGTATAAACACGCAGAAAGTCATTAGTTAAAGCTTACTGAAATGAAAAAGAAACTGTCATTGTTATTAATAACATTTATGTATTTACATAGAAAAAATAATAATTTTGACAGCATGCTATATTTAATGTCTATTGCTTGGACTGGGATTAATAATGTTTTCACACAGACTTTAAGCAACCTTTTTTGGCTAAGTCCAAAGGAAGCTGTCACCAAGAGAAATGGGATGGTCAGCTAGGATTTTCTATGCTGGGATGGTGAGGGCATTCACCATTGTATTATAAGGGTAGACCCACAGAGCCCTGGAAAGTGCAAAATTCCCCTTTGACCTACAAATCGCACAAAAATCTCTGGTTATTGAATTTCACTGCTTTCCCAGCTTAAACTATTCAAGACAAAGTTGGACAAAATGAGCAAAACTTTGAAGTTAATTTAGGACTGGTTTATTGTGAATTTTGGTTAGATTAGGATTTATAAGGAAACTTAAAACAGAAAAACAGAATATTTTTCACTGATTTGAAGTTCGTTTTGGACCAGTTTATTGTGAATTTGGGTTAGATTAAATTTTATAAGGAAGCTGTGTAAAATACAATATTTTTCACGCATTAAATCAAAGGAAATAGAGTGGAGAAATATATAAAAAATGTCATCCTAGCACTGTGTCTAAATTTCCTTATCACTCAATAAATTTTGTATCTGTCTCTGTGAAAGAAACCAAAACCAAAACCAAACTATATTTCTCAATGTTTTTGAGGGAAAAAAAAGGGCATCTCTTACTTCTCTCTAATTTGTCATTTGGACGGAAAGATGCTCTGGGGGTGGGGAGAAGAAAACAAAAAGCTGAAAACAAGGAATGCCACAACACAGCATAAAAGTCAAGGGCAGCAGTGTGTGTGTCTTCTACTGCTCAGTACCAATTCCCATGAAATAAGTGTCTGGGAAGCAGCTGACTCTTGTGTCAGGAGAATTTTCATGTGGCTTGAGATCTATTTCCCCTCTGACAATTCTATGCATCATGAAGAATAGTTTGTAATGCTTGGTTTTGCCTCTGAACTTTATATTCCTGTGATGCTGGAAGAACTACAGTCTTTTTTATTTTTTTTTCTCTACTGAGAAGGTGAGATTGTTTGTGTGCCTTGCTGTGGGCAGCTGGGAATGTAAAGGAATGGCTGAGATTCATCATGCACTCACTGCATTTATAAGATTGAAAAACCAAAAAATAGAGGAAAAATTAGAGGAAAATCTTCATTATTCCGTTGTCTTTGCCTTTTCAAGCTAAGAACAAAAAATGACATTGAGAAAACTGTTGCTTTTCATTTACAAACAGGTTAAGTAACAAGGCTGTTTAAGCAAAGAGAATAGAAATCAGGTATTATGACAATTGGTGGTTTTGCAAAAGTTTTTAATTAAAGTATGCAACAAAACAGTCATCTTTGTTAAGTATAGCCTCACATTTTTCAGTCCCAGCCTCAATTTAAATATACATCACATTTTGGTGAACTTTAAAATAGCAATTTTTTAATTGAGTGATTTACTATGGATTCTTTTATCTTTCGAAAGATACAAAAGCATAAAAAATTAATTTTCTAGGCAACTTAGTGTAATTTCTTACTTAGCAATGATATTCATTTATTTTCTAGGAGTTCAAAAGTTGGTTCTCCTTTGCTGAGATGAACCTACTTGTGTATTATTGCCATGTTAATTATGTACAGAAAAGGAAACTTTCTTAATCTGTCTGCCACAGTAGGGCTTTCTGAAGGTTTACTTTAAGAAAAAGCTCATCTCCTTTCATTCATCTGTTAAGTTTATGCTGCTTCATGACATGTTGATCTAACCACTTCAGCTGGGACAACTGACATCCACAGCTGAACGCTGTGGTATGGTTTTGGGTTGGGTGTTTTTTGTTGGGTTTATTTTTGAGGCAGTAAGTTAAAATTACATGAAGGAGTGGTAATGTGGTTAAGTTAGCAAAAGTAGCACGGGGAGAGGCTTGTTGCTTCCTTGAAGTGTTTCTCTAAGCGTAAGTTGAAAATGGGAAGTGGTTTCTGCAGCATAGAAGGGGATAAATGGTCATGGATAGAGAGCAATGAGCATTTTCAGTACATGTGTCTAAGCCTTAATACTTCTGAAACAGCAGAATTGGGTTAGATATTTGAACTAGGTACTGGGATATTGAGTCCCTATATTATATAGTGTATATTATATATTTATTATATATTATATTATATGTTATGTAATATATATTATGTATTATATTTATACATATTTATATTTTTATATTCCAGATTGCATAAATAATGTTGTAATGAAAAACAGAATAAGAAGATAGTTTCTTCTATAAAATGCCAATCAGATAGACATTTATAACTTTATTCTTCTAAAAAGCACTGTTTTCTGAGTCCAGTCAGATTCTTAAGCAGCTGTATGTACATGTATGTGCATGTATTTTCTTAGGATAAGTGTATATACCAACATAACACCCCCCACCCTCCAACTTTAACTACTGTTTTAACATTTAAGAAAGTTACTCCTTTTTTAAAAAAATGCTATTACCAGCAAATCGAATTTTTGAAGTTAGCATCCACCTTTTCCCTTACAGCATCACTTTGGTGGGATATCTGAATCAAAGAAAAAGACTGTAGCCCCCTTCTTGTTGCATTTATAAGCAACTTCATATTCAGCATTTTTGTAACATTTTTAAGCATTACTCTACAACATTTACTAAGGATGGCTTTATGTAAGGTGCTGTCAGTAACTATGCCCATGATTTCTTCCACTGTGCCATTCCATAACTGAGTCTGTTTCCCAGGCAGTAGCAGTAGACCACAGCTCTGCTGGTGTATTTGAAAGTTATATCGAGGTAGATAGTCACCAGAGCAGCACTCTGTTAATTAAACCATTCTTTTAGTTGTGTTCTGAGGGATATGTGAAAAACTTATTGAAGCAAGGTAGAAAGATGTTAACAGAATCACAGAATCAC
>VXBA01003363.1:0-44928 GCA_013399895.1 Serilophus lunatus
GCGACACCGCTTTGTCCCCCCGGATCGGAGGGGCCCGGCCCGGCCGGTGGGGCCGCTCCCCGGCCCGGCAGCGGCGTCGCTGAGCCCGTGGACCTCCGGCGGGGGAAGCGGCGTCACAAGCGGGCTCTTCTCTGCCTTGTAGGGGTGGCCGTCCGGCGGGAGGGAGTCCTGAGCCGAGCCCCCGGCTTGGGAAGAAGCGAAAATGGACATCACGCAGCTACCCAATGCGCGTATTTTCCTTTGTCAGTAAGTAATTCCGCTCGGCAGGCTTTTGGAAATAACTTTTTTAAAGTCGTATTGTCACCTTTAACTGTCGAGTGTTATCGCGTGCTTGTTTTGTCCTATCTCAAAACAATGTTGTCCTTATTCACCTTTTCTGCAGGGACATGGGGCTTCTGCTGATCCTGATGGAAGTCGTGCTGTCAGCCGTCAAAGTGGATGCTGTAAGTAAAACCTCTTATGACTTTTACAGGGGAGAAGAGAGGAGGAAAAAGCAGTTTCTTTGGTACCAGAAAGTGAGAAACTGCATTTTCCTCTGCCAGATGGCTAATCTATCATTCTGTTAAAAGAAACAACTAACATATCATCTCTGCAAGACTTACTGATTGCTGCCTTCAACAGAAGTTTAACAGGGAAGTAGAGGGCTTCAAGTGGCAGGTTGTTTGAAATATTCCATTGTTAATTTTGCTCAGACTGGATAATTTGTTAAAGCAATAGTAAAACAAACCCCACCACTTCTTCATTTTTTTAAGAAAAGCAGCAAAGATGCAGTGCAGTAGATATCAAAGAGTACTTTGGGAAAGTTAACCTGGAGATTAAATATCTCTAGTTAAGTACAGACGTCATCTGAGGACTGTGAAGCTTATTTTTGCAAATCAGAGGCACGTTAACAAATAAATTGTTGTTTAAACTGCTAAATCCAGAAATAGGTGTTAAGTGCTATGTAAGCGGTTGCAGCTACACACCTGAAGTGTTGATGTAAACAGAAGGTATTCTCATGCATCATTGTCACAAGGATGTGAAAGAAGTGAGAGAGAACGTATGTGGAAGTGCAACATCATCCTGTTACAAAGGTTGATGAATTTCATGGAAGGGTTGTCATTAATGCAAATAGGCTTTGGATCAGGCCTGAATACTGCAGATATTGGTAACTTCAGTCTTGTGGCTGCATTCACTGGTCAGCCACAAAGTGTGAGTAATGCTCTATGGTCATATGCAAGCGGGACCTTAATTACATGTTTTCAAAAGCTGTCCTACTGTCTGCAACTTTATGACTTTACACTCCTTACAGATATCTCTTGTGGTTACGTCTTTGTGGTGAGATGACACACTGTAATTAAGGAATGGGAAATACTAGGGCTTTTGCAGCAGGTGTTGTGACACATGATAATCCTTCATTCCAGCTGCAGGTGGCATGTAGAGCTTGCCCGTCAGTCAGTGTGGATGGTTGGTCTCTCCTTAACAAGTCTGAGCAAGAGCTGTAAGGCTGGGAACCCACAGCCCCATTGGAAGGCATAGGAATGAGGACCTCAAGTGTCATGTGCTACTAGTCTTTGCCACGTTTAGATATATAGTTCTGGTGTGTAGCGCTGAATGGTTGATAAAATTACCACTTGCTGTTGAAACCAGGGCAGTCTGGTGATATTGCAAATGTTTTATACCCAGTAATGCTATCACTGGGATTAGTTGGCATAAAACAGTGGCATTTGTGGTATGACCCTTCTTTTTATGAAGTTGTGCTGAAACGTACGTAGCACGATACCTGAGTTTTAGCTTTAGCATAGTCTAATTCGTTCTCCTTTGTGTTCATATTGTAGACCGCAGGCTGTGGTGTTAAAGTAGAGCTGTAATGAAGAGGTGTTCAACATACCTTGGTTAATGGACACAATGTAGTTGTGGCTGCTTGAATCTCCCTCCACATAATGGCTTTCCCAGAGAGCCTTGGAAGAGTAAATTGACCTACTTGAAGATCTAATTTCCCAAATGTAGCTGTTCCTAAGGTAGTGGCTAAGTAAGAGATGAAACACCACAGTGAATTGAATGTGAGTGGGGAAGTTTGGTTATGTTTCCATGAAATATTGAGTTGCACTGCCACCAAAATATTTATCCTATTTTCCACCCATATGCTGCTCCCTTCCCTTGGCCAGCCCAGGTCTTTCTGTAGTCATGTGGTGAACTGAACTGGAAAATTCCTTTTTTAAACTAATCAGTCTCCCAAAAGAGAAGAGAGGTGAGAGCTAACTTTATCCTGGATCAGATCACCACTTGTATTCATAGAAACTTGGGCTGGCATGGAAGGAACTGGGAGCAGGCAGCTGGGCGTGGAAGGAGAGTTGAATTTGCTCCTTGCACTGACAGCTGTGGTTGAATGTGTTTGCAAAGTGACACAGTAGGTGTTTGTGGGTATTGCAGGTGGGTTGCTGGCAGTCATATTCTTTATATTGTAATCCTGTTTGTCACACTGAATCTTCTCCTATTTGTTACACAGATTAATGTGCTAATGTTTTGAAGTGTTTTATTAGCTTGGATTAAAAAACTTGCTATGAATTATTACAGTCTGTGGGACCAGGTCTTAAAAGTCATGGTCCAGCCTGTAATGAGACAAGCAGAGCTGCTGAGTTTGACAGCCATATATATGTGAATGAGTTGCAGCTGCTGGAGATAAGTGGTGTTGAATGAGTAAAATTGCACATAGGAAGAAACTGGAAAGAGATTAAGGGGAGAACCAGGAAGGAGGGAGAGAGAAAGAGCAGAACTCAGTGAGTTTGACTGAATGTCTTGCCTGGCAGGCTGCTGCTAGCTGTTAGGGAGACGGATGTTTCTCAGCAGAAAAAGAAATGAGAGGAAGGAGGATGTTTAGGATATCTGAGAACTGGGAGAGAAAAAAATGGTATCTCTGGCAAGAGAAGAGAATGCTGCTTACAGGCTTGAAGAACTAAGGAAGAGAAGTCCCTGAATGGAAATTCTAGGACAGACAGCCAAATGGAGCAGATCAGGCCCCGGTTATCTTTAGCACTCTTTGGCATATGCTGGCTTGTGATATTAGAGGCCTCAAATAACTTTGAAGAATTCACATGACTTAACTAAAATTGAGTAGTATTAACTACCTGAAGTTCAACCAAGTTTGCAGATTTCTTCTCCCTTTCTGCCCTTGCAAATACGTTTAATCTAAAATATAAACCTTGGATATTTCTTTTTCTCTTCAGAGAGAATATATCTTCTGCTAATGCTGATTTTTTTTTCTTTTGTCTTTCCCAAAGCACGCTTCCTCCTAAGTAGCTTCATAACATTTGATTATTTTATTGGTGCCCCCTTAATATATTTTTTTAAACTACTTCTAACAAAAATGACTTTTTTTTTCCCAAGTCATATTCTGGTGGGAGCAATAGAATGCCAGAAAAAGGGGATAACTCTCAAATCAAAGAAAGAAAGTTGAGAGAGAGTAAGTTTGAATAACATTTGCAGAAATAACTACAAGTAACAGATGGCAACTGCTATTTTAAAAGGAGAACATACGTATACATATAAAGAAAACAGGGTTGAAATAGTTCATGAGATTTAATTCTCTTCACTTCTATTAGGTTGTAAGGGGATATATGATGGGGAATGTCATCAAAGTGGGAGAAGTAATAATCTTCACAAAGAGGGAATAAACCCAACAGTACTACATACTGTTTCTATTAATTTCGTAATGAAATTAAATTGCTGACATAGATGACTAAATTACTGGTCGAAGTTAAAATGTGTCAATGCTCTATGGCTGTCTCACATCCAGGTTTTCCCAGATGTGTCCTGTTTTATTCCATCTGGAAACTTTTGTCCGGTTCAAACAGGAGGACTTTTTACATTAAGCCAGGATTCCCATGCTGAAAGAAGACAGGGTGGAGCAGTCACTCTGCCCATCCTGCTCAGCATGTCCACTATGAATGTGTGCACTGGGATCACGTGTGAAAAATGTGATAGGACAGGTATACTGCCCCAGTGATCTGGGAAGGAGGCATCAATCTGGTGTATTGACTTCTTCTGCCACATTACTTAGTGTGTGCAAAGCAAATCCATCTCTTCCTGGAAATACCAGGTTCTGTGTGCTGCTACCAGCATCTACATAGTTCTTCAGAAATAGCTCTGCCTAGGAGATACCCCAAAAAGAAACATTGCAGTCTTATTTTAGAATAATTTCATTTCAGGTGTTTCCATACTGGCAGACATGGTTTGTTTATGTCTGTTTAAATAAGCATAGAGTTGGGCTCATCTTTGAATAAGAGTGGTGTTCCATAAGAAAATCAGACAGAATAATGATACCTCAAAAAAAAAAATCCAGCATTTTGGAGAGCCTCCCAGCATATCTGATTGCTTTATTCAAAATTCCTTTGAAACATGAAAGAATTCTTGGATTGAAAAGAGATCCCATTTTGTATTCAGTCATGGAGCTGTCAAGAAGGGGCAGCTCTGTTGAAGAACTATTAGAAGCCCCTAGAGAAGGAGGTGGCATCCTGGCAGCTACATAAGGCAAAGCCCCTCATTCTCACCCACACCAACAGCGATGTCTTGGCAGTGGTGTTTCAGTGATGATGGTCGCAGTGTGTATCTTATTGTAGATGGGCAGCAGAATGGCTGCCCAAAAGGAATTTTGTTTTTTTCTTTCACAAGATTCATTAATTACACAGAATTACACAGAATTAACAAGGTTGGAAAAGACCATAGAGATCAAGTCCAACCTTTTACCTAACTTAGCAACCTATCCAGTACCAATCCATCATCTAAACCATCTAAATCATGTCACTAAGTTCATCATCCAACCTATAATTCTTCCATCAGCATCATATGATGCCAGGCAGACAAATATATTCACTGAAAGTATTACATATGTGAAAATACAGTCTTGGTCGATAACATTGAATTCCTTATATTTGTTCATTCCTTTCTTGTATGCTTTCTGCTCCACTCATCAGTAGAGTTCCCTTAAATGTCTCTTTCTCTCGTTATTCCTGAAATTCTTTTTTGCTGCCACAACTGTTAAACTGATATGATTCTAATTTCTTATTAATTAATCATTCTTCCTAGGAAGATTTTTTTAAGAGCGATTTCTGCTGCATCTATGTGGACTAAATCAGAGTGTCTATGCTTTGTATACAGTCACATACAGTCAGACTGGACATGGCACTGGATGCCATAGTCTAGTTGGGATGTTAGGATAGGGATTGGACTCGATGATCTTTGAGGTCTCTTCCAACCTAGTTATTCTGTGATTCTGTGATATCCTAACACTGATTTGCATTATTCGTTTAAGGACTAAAGACAAGTTGCACCAAAAACAATTGTGTCTCCCTGGAGTTAGTGACAAAAAGAAGGAGTGTCTTGTGCAGGTCTATGTTTTTTAGTCTCTCAGTGCAAAGCCACATGTAGATTCCTTATTCACTTTTTCTTGTGAATAGAAGCATGCTCAATGAATATCTACTATACTATATTCCAGTTAATTGTATTTTTGAGTTATTAAATGGCATATCATGTAATTATGATGCGTTTGTTAGGAGAAGAGACAAAGTTCTGTCAGCCTCCCAGATCTCTCTGAGTTAAAATGTTGATACCGAGAGACAAGAACCCTGACAAAGTAAAGTGTCATGGAATAAGACGATCTTGTTGTTTTTGTCATCTTAGCCTGAAAGTAGCTGAAGAACTCAGCATTGTTTTTCCTTGAACTTTTAAAGTGGGACATCTGGGGTTTATTGTGTAGTAATTGCACCACAGGAAGTCTTTAAGCACTGTGATACTAAACCTACCATGTATTTTTTAAATTCTATGCAAAAAAAATATTTATAATCCACTCATATTTGCCTTACCCAAAATGTAAAGCTGCATTGTGACTTATTCAGTTATACTATAAGCAAACACATTTGTTATAAATATTTTAATTCAGTAGTTCAAAGCACAGTTTATTTTAGTGGAACTTCTTTCTTTTTTGCAATAATGAATTTCTTGTTTGAGACCAGACTATTCTTTATTAGTTGACCAGACTATTCTTTATTAATTCTTTGCCTTTGTTTTTCCAAACCAAAAATTGATGAAGGAGCCGAATGTTCTCTATGCCATATTATACTGATCAAAGATCTTGGGAGAGTTTGATGTTAGTTTAGTAATTACAGTTCTGATATCTTTGCTTGCTGAAGAAGGCATTTTACCTTCTTGTGTTTTGTGTTGTCTGCAGTATCTCATTTGCTCCCAAGGAGTAAAAAACACAGTGAAATTTGCAGTATTTCCTGATTTTTATCAACAGTTATTTTCTTTAAAATGGCAACAGTTAGTTGACAGCAGCCATTGACTCAGCTCACAGTGAAAGTATGTGATCTTTATCATGCAAACATTTCTGAGTGACCAAGCACGGACATTGCTGGTTTTCACGTGCCCTTTTTTGTCCATTTGGAAGCTGAGGTTGCTGATATGAATTACGACTGGCTGTGCTAGGGTAGCTCCTTGTTTTCAAAATCTAGAAACAATGCCTAGCAAGGGAAAAGCTCTCATAGAGAAGTTCATGAGCAAACTTGTATTTTTGTGATTAATTGGCCCTACTTCAGCAGAATAATTTTTTGCTGCAGTTTTCCCTCTTTGACAAATCTCAAGTGTTTCACCAGCCTGCTGCATCATGGGTTTGTGTTATTTTCCATTTCTGCCTTTGCTTTTGTATTCTCTGGAATGCGGGGTGATGTGCATGTGGCTTACCCAGTGGCTGCTGCCCCATGTGGGCAGGGGAACTGGGAGGCAGGAGACAGAGGCCAGGGTGGAGAGATGGGCAGGGGCCTTACCCTCCATTGTGTCAGGCTCCTCCAGATGCTCACCAAGGTCTGACACGGCCTTGGAGCACAGGGCAGGACCATGGAGATGGAGCCAGGCAGAGGCTAGGCTGGGCTATTTGCCTGCAAGTGAAGGAGGTCAGGGAGAGCCATGGCACAGGCATGGCTGACCAGAGCTAAGGCCATCACCAAGGCCCAGCATTCAGCCCAAGCTCTCAAGCTTCTGGCAGACCAAGGGGGAAGCCCCACTTCCCACAGCCCTTTTCCCACACAGCTCATTTCACACCCCTCTGAGAGCACAGCTGCAGCAGGAGCTGGCCCTGTGCCTGATGGCTGGATCTGGGACTCCCTTGGGGTAGGATGGGGGAGCAGGCCTAATGCAGAGGTGGCCAGCAGGTCTGTGTGCAGCCCAGCTGGCTTTGAGAAGGCTGGGACACTGGAAAAGCAGATGTGTAAGTTTAAAATTTAGTGGCAATTTCAGGGAATCTGCATGTTTTAGGAGGCCTGGGACAGAATTTTAAAGTTGACCAGTCTTCTGTCTGAATTGAAAGGGCAGCATTGTTTAGCAAATCTATCTCTATGGCAGAGTGCCTCAAAAAGTGGCTTTCTGTCAAGAAAACCCCCTGATGTTCAACATAAAAATAGAACTCATTAGTAAAATTATTTTAGACACACTAGATCAGAAGAACATTTAGATCATATCAGTTACCAAGGATGCACACTTACTGGGATATTTTAGGCATCCCATTTATTTGTAAATGAACCTAACCTTTATTTTGAAGTAGCTTTCTGAAGTTAGCAAGTAAAGATCATTCAGTGAAGTAGGGCTTGGCTCATTTTTGGCAGGTCTTAGCTGCAGATCCTACCCACACCTCTTTTCGCCATTAGTTGATAGAGCCGACTAACAAATTCTTTATTCAAACTATACTTCTCCTTTATATCTCACCTGGCTTTTAAAGGTTCTTTGCTGGCCAAAATTACTTGACCTTATAATCAGGCTATGTACAGTAAAGTTGAGCAAAGTGAAATATTTTGGATACAGCACATACTCTTCCATTTGTTCTATTCTGCAGCTGGGGTTTTTTGCTTTTTGTTTTGTACTTTTTGTTTGTGTTCGTACAAAACAATTAACTGCCTCAGGTTTAAGCCTTGTCCCAAAGCACAGTTCTGATCTGGTGAATTTTCACATCTGATGGAGCTCCTGGAGCTTGCGTACCAGCCATTTGTGCCTGAGCAGTGGGGCTGCCCTTCAATCCATCCTCTGGAGGCTGCAGCTCCTGGCTTGGCAGGAAACTAACCCCTTTACTGCACATCCCCCCCTCCTTCCAGGCTTGGAAGCAAACCTACTGTTCATCAGGAATTAAAAGAAAATTAAAAAGAAGGAAAAAAGGCATCTGTACAAATTGATGGTTCACTGCCTGTACCGCGTGAGTCTCCATTCTCGGGTCCTGCCCGCACTTGCTGCGCCTTGCAGCTCTGGGGATCAGAATCGTTTCTTAAGGTAGGGACAGGAAACTGGGAAAGCTTTGTAGGCTTTCCCTGTCACATTCGCATGTGCCTTGTTCTCAGCACAATCTTGGCTCCTGCTGCTCTGCCTGTGAAGTCCCCAGGCATGCTGCAAAGAGATGAAGAAAGGCATTTCTACATTCGAGCTGCGGCCTCGCTGACCCCTGTAATTGATGTTCAGGCACCTGGTCTGAGTCTCACAGCATCCCGAGCACATGTACAGAGACCCTGGGGAGCAATTCCGGGAGGAGAGTGGAGCTGCTCACCAGGGCTGCCGGCATGTCCTGGGCTGAGCCGCGGCAAAGGGAGTGGGCAGAAAGGAATGCCGCTCCCGCGCAAGGCTGGGAATAGCCGCTGGGGCCACAGAGCATGGGAAGCCTGCATATCTCCCCAAGCCAGCGGCCAGAGAAACAGTCTGTTGGAAACTGCCCAAATGTCTCAGCATGAAACTTAGAAAATCTTGAGTCTCACTAGCTGGAAGAGGGAAGTGAACAGGAAAATTTAGGCATTTTCCTTGCTGTGTGGGGCTGAGGCTAGATTTTTGCCAAGTGCTTTGCTGGTTTGTGGTAAGAATAGGCATGAAGGAGTAATTGCAAATTTGCCCAAATCTCCTGTCCTCTGTACGTGCCCACGAGGTAGCCAGCACATCTGTTGTCTCTTAACTGGCTAGAGCCCACAGGCTACTTCCTCTCTGGCTGTGTCCCTTACAGTAAACCGCAGAGTCCCAGGTGTATTCTCTGCCTTGTGGTCAATTGGCACAGTTTGTTCACGTCTGTAATGGTAATAGCCTCCTTAGTTTCCAAAACAGGGTAGACCCTTAGAGACTGCCTGTGCTATGCTGACTCCTGCACCATGGCCAAAACTGTCTTTTCAAGCAGAGCAAGTGAAAGCTTCCTAGTCCAAGCAACAGACATTCATTTTTGACAGTGAAATGGTACAGATGGTCAAGCTGCAGGGCACGGGGCTGCTTAATACATTAATATAGACATGGAACATGTGCACATCAGAATGTGACATGGGCTGGAAATCAGGGTCCACTCTCATTTCTCACATGCCTCAGTGTATTGGATAATTTTACCTGAGTAAGAATGGAATAAAAGAACTGAGCTGCACTGTCACTCATTTGAATAGGAAACTTGTGCCAAGGAAGTTTTATGTGGCAAAACATAGCCCTGTTTGCTTATTATTTACCATGCTCTATTTGTCAGTATATACATCATGTGAGTAAACTAAGGGACAGAAAGAAGCACATAAGTAGATGTAAATGGCAACAGGACACAAACCAAATTGCAAAAGCAGAAGTATCAAAAAACTATTTACTAGTGCCATTTACTATGTGCCTGAGTGCTAAGAAAAACAGTCCTGAAAGAAAGGACACTGACTAGAGTATGTAGCAGTTAGCTTATGGTGGTGGATTGTGTCTCATACCTCAAATGCGCTGTGATCTGCTCTTGGAAAGTGTTAACACTGCAGTGCATCTTTGAGTGCCTTGTTCTCCAGAGAAATTTTTCATCTACATGGAATGGTCAGATGAGAGGAATGGCAAAAATGTACTCTTTTACATTATGTTTTAGAATAAAGTCAAGGATAAGTGAATAATAGAAGACAGCAGTAGCAGGTAGGGGTTTTAGTTGTCCTCATTTGATGTGGAGTTTATCAGTTGTCATTCACACAATACCAGCTTCCAGTCTAGATTTTTTTCTTACTTTTCTATTCTTGTCCTTTCCTATGGCAAGGTTGTTTGTTTGGTTTTTTAAATTTTATTTTTTTCTGTGAATCATGGCGTGGCTGCCTTATCTATTAAGCTATTAATATTGCTTTACAAAAAAAAAAAAAAAAAAAGTCTGCCATAAGATCATTTGCTTAGCTTTTGTCCCAGTCTTAGCAGATAGAGTTTTTTGGGACTCCATTCTTTCAGTGACCCAGGGACTAAAGGCATCAGTACCCTTTTCTTCTGAATGAATAGACTGAATTAGACTCAAAGAGAGTGAAATATGTTACTATTTCCACACATCAGATTATCTATACCTAAATCCCTTCCAGGGAATAATTATTTAAATAAATTTATATGGCTGGTGTGTGGGAGAAAATCCATAAAACAATTATATTTCTATTTAACGTTGATGGCATAAATTCATAAAAGGAAATCGAGATCCAAAAATGTTATGCCATCCATCCGACACGTGCTTTACCCAACACTGATCTGATTATTTTTCTGTGTAAGAGGGGAAAACTTTAAACTCTCCTTGTTGTTACTTGTTCATAATAATTGCATTTGTCTTCAAGGGAATAAGATAGTAACCATTCTTTAAGAAAATATTGCCACTGCTTTCACAATCTCTTGCTTGAGGTTTGTACTGTCGCTTAGGGACACAGTATCACACACAATAGAGTCACCAGTGAGTAGATGGGTGATTACTAAGATAGCTTGAGGCTAGTTCATAAATGATATTTAAGATTGGGATTGTAGTCTTGAATTTGTCTGAGTCCTGTGAGCCCTACAGCAACATGCTTGCATGATCCTGTGCTGCTTCATCCTTTGAACCAACTGGTCTGTTGTTTTTTTCCCAAGGAAACATACAGTAGTTACTATGACCAAATCACAGGCAGACAGAAACATCGTACTGGCATGTTGAGAGCTTTCTGTGTGTAGAATCCAGTTTCAGTGAGTTGGACTCCAGGATTGTCAGCTCCTTACTGGAACTATACCATCTCAAGTAAGGGATGATGTAATTTTTGCTACTTCTTCAAGGTACTTAATTTTCATTCAACATGATTTCCATGTTAGTCATGTATCACTCACTATCATTCATATAGCCAGTAACGTGTGTAAACAAGGAGAGAAGTACAGTCATCATTTGTTATGAATGAGAGGTAGACTGAGATCCACCCTGGACACGTGTTCTTATCCTCGAGGCTAATAATCTTTCATTAGGCTTTAACAGAAATGTTAAAGACAAGGACATATAACTTCATAAGAGAGCACAGTTAGCTCGTGGAGATTAAAGATGCCTCTCAGGAGATAAAGGGATATGAAAATGCGTTTGCCAAGTAGTTTCACTACTTAGCTGCAGATACAGTCTGTAGAGAGATTACAGTGCTGCATGCAGGTAATGGACAACTCCATAGTAATCATTCATTTATGGCAAAATACCAACTCCCCAAACCCATTTATGTTCATACAGGAAAAAAAGGATTTTTTCCTTTAAATAGGGATGGAGACCATCCTAAAACTATTCAGCTGTCATCTCAAGATCCTCCACTCTTTTCAGCTTTTCTGTAAATGAGAATTTAGTCTTTTCTTTGAGGAAAGTCCTTTTCTTCAGTAGCTGAGAATCAAGGCCTAGGACCATTCTGTTGTGGTCAGGTTGACCTGAAGTTGTTTCAGCTGCAAAAATCTTGCTGCTTAATCTCAGGATTTCTATTGTATCTTCCTATTTCCAAGTTTTCCTGCTGTCTAAGTACTGTTTTTCAATGACATGGGAAAATGTTGAATTAAAAGTGCCAGCTTACTGCTTTGTTTTTTAATTTTAATTTTTTTTTTCTTTTTGGATGAAGGAACAACTTGACTCAGCTATAGCTTCAAGAAATATCCTTTTTTCTGGCATTTCAGAAACGATATTCATTTTAGATAGTCTAGTTAGCCTTTGCAGGGAGTCTAGTTAGTAGTGTCAGCTGTCCCTTGTATCTTTCAAATGAAAGATGTACACAAAGACAGTGCTCCAGACAGGAAAGATTCTGACCTTCTGATCTGATGATCTGTTCCCAAAATCTCTGCATGTCCAAAAGCAGCAAGACAAATACCAGAAAACTTGGAGACCTGAGGAAAGGGAAAGCTCCAGCATTTCACAAACAGAAGAAAAGAGCAGCTCCCTGAGGGGTCCAGCTGCTCATGGATGAGTCTGTGAGAAACCTGGAAACGCTGGCTACTCTGAACCCCTGCAGCAGTTGTCCTTCAAATGCGAATGTCAGACTGTCCATCAGCCTCTGCAACAGCAAAGCCACACAGACTCTTAAAAGCTGTCAATCTTCCAGTACCTAAAGGAGGCCTAAAAGAGAGCTGAAGACAAACATTTTTTATGGTCATATAGTGATGGGATAAAGATGATGGCTTTACACTGAAAGAAGATGGATTTAGACTAGACATTATGAAGAAATTCTTTACTATGGAAGTGTTGAGGCACTGGAACAGGTTACCCAGAGAAGCTGTGGGTGCCTTATCCCTGGAAGTGTTCAAGGCCAGGCTAGATGGGGCTTTGGACAACCTGGTCCATTGGAAGGTGTCTCTACCCGTGGCAAGGGGTTTTGAACTAGATGTTCTTTAAGGTCCTTTCCAAACCAAGCCATTCTATGATTCTATGAAAACATAATCCAAATATAAGAGCCATAGTTGACTAACTAGGGAGCACAAGCAAGCCAGGACTAGCTGCCTGTCCATCCCTGTGATGTTGGTCTTACTAGAGCCATGGTCTCCATGATGCAGAAAGTGTGCATTGCCTGGACAAGCATACGAGGGAGAAGGAACTCATTCTCCGTTTTGGCACCTCTGCAGGGTGTTAATCATTTTCTCCTCCTTAGCATTCAGTACATACATCTGTGTCACATTAACTGTAACATCTTTCAATTTCAAAATTAACAGGGAAAGAAATCTTGTATCCTTGCATATGCAGAGTAGCCTGCGGTTGCCTGCCAATTTCCATTACTACAGGTTATTGAGCTGCCTACCTCTCTAAGATGAAAGTTACTTTCAGGCAGGTGTGTGTTTTTGCAGCTAGAACTTTCCTGATGAATTTCTCTAGATTTTACAAATGCACTGTGATGCACGCTATTCAGGCCAGATACAGTACCCAAAGTGACTCACTTGAAATGCACTTCTTGAACTTCTGTGCTGTATGACACATGGCCCCAAAACTTGCATGTTTCCAAAGAGTACATTCAGCATGATTTCTAAGCACTTAGCAGTGTGAGATCTTGGTATATTATTGCATGGATTCTGTCTGATTGTTAAGGGCATGTGACCAATTGCTTTAAGTCTAAGTAACTAAAGCTGAAAAACAATACTTACCTGGCTTCACTGTTTTGTAATGTTTAACTACAGTGTTATGGGAGTCAGCATTTAGACACAACAGCATGATGTCTTCAACCGAAAATTCGAATTTAAGTTTGCTATCAAATGGTCTAATGTTTTGAGTCAGTTTTTAAAGTGAGATTGCAGCATATTGTAGAAACCCCCTTTAAATAAATGGGTTTGAGCACGCTTTGGCTCAGGCTGTAAGCATTTGACCTTTTCTGTTGGTTACTGGGAAATGCAATAGAACACAATAGGACTGACTGGATTTAGCTTTCAGGGTAACAATTAATAGAAATTCTGTCTGTGTGTGCTGACAGTGAGGTTTCATGTTAATCATTACTGCTTTCCAAGCCTCCTTCAGGTAATAATGGGTGACTTAACATTACATACATCTTTTGTCTTTCCTAGTTTTGTAGTTGCATGTCATATCTCTCTGTATGAGCTGAGAAATATTTTACCTCCTTTAAGGAGGTTCAAGTTTTAACTCCTGAGAACCAGAAGCTGAGAAAAGGAAGAGTGAGCTGGAATATGTCCCTACACTGGTCACCTACATTTGTTATCAACCAGTGAAGTTATGTCTGGGGTTTGCCTTAAATGACAATCATGCAAGCAGAGAGCCAGGAATTTTATTCATCGTAGTCCTGTGACACTCTACCACATTACATTTTCTTGTGTAAGAATTACAGTACTAAACTGTTAGGTCTTTCATCTCTCATCTGCAGTCCTTGCCTATCGTCAGCTGAAAACACAGGCTTAGAGTGGTAGAGGACACTTGATTCGTGTGGTGTTCTGGTGTAAAGAAAAACATGGAATGTATAAAACAAGACTAATATTTATAAAGAAGGCTGTGAGAATTTCCTGAGTTTAATTCATGTTAGAATTACAGTGCCAGTTCTGGAGAAACATCCCATCTGTATTTTTGGTTTTTTTCTGAAGCCTGAGAGTCTATCACAGCCTTTGCTAAGTTGTTCTAGGAGTTGATTACTCTTAGAATAAACAAACATGGATTGATTTGACCACATTGGTCTAGCTTTAAAATCAGATTCTGAGCTTTTGTTTTACCTCTGCTATGTAGATTAAAGAGCTCAACATTACTGGTTTCATTACATATGTATGTGGTTTGTAGCATTTGACCCATTTTGGAGTATTACAGGGCCAGACATGGAGCTGGGGTGTTGTCCATGATGTTGGCCACCATTGCTGATGACAGTGGTATCAGGTGAAACAAACATTTGAATCCCCTCTTCTCACTTTCTTCTTATGAAGCTACCTAGATTGGCCTCCTGTAATTTATCACTAAATAAGCCTTTCTGTCAAGTATTTGACCATTCCCTAGGACTTTGCTGCAAGTCCTCTTCCATTCATACTTGAAATTGTCAGTCACAACTGCACCAGGCATTCCATTCTTAACTAAGAAAAGTCCACAACCTTCTTATTTCTATTTGGTGCTACTGAGTTCATATGGTCAAATGTTGTATTATCTGTTTTTCACTAACAGTGGATACTGGGACTTCATATTGATCTGATGGATTATCAAAACCCTGTTATGCCTCTTGTCAGGAAAACATTACCTTAAAAAGAGACCCTCTTATTCTATGTGTCCCAGAAACTGTTCTTTTTTATGGATAAGCATTTACAGTGGGCAGTTCTAAGATGTATTTTCATTGCTCCCATTTTAGCATTCAGTTTAGATTCTACTTCATCATGCCCCGTTTTTGTGACATCAGTTAATTTTGACAGTGAAAATGTCTTCCATGTAATTTATGAAACTACTGAATAGCACTGGATGAAGAATCATTATGGGGTGGCATCGGAAACCTACATCTATGACTGCAATTTCACCTGACGGTAGTAAAATACCTGCTTTATATCCATCTAAGATGTACCGGGTTGATTTTGTTGGATGGTAATTTCCTACCTGTTTCATGTCGCACAACATCAAGTCAAAAAGTGATACTGCAAAATTGTTATCTTTGTTAGTCTATGAGAACAGTTCCAAGAATAGATTTTCTCATAGTTCATAGGCATGACTTAATTGTACAGTACTTTAAGTGAATATAAGCAAATCAGAGAAATTAACCTAGTTTTTAAATCACAGCCAATTAGGGAAAAATAACTTTTCTCATTTTTCACATACTTTCCTTAAAATGCATGAGCCAGGTTATCCTGTCACTGATGCTGTGCAGTTCCCCTGGGGATTCTTATCGGGTTTTGCAGATGTAACTGAAAGGCAAATATGGCCCTTCATATATGTTGGTATGCAAAGAGTATCAGAAGCATTCTTGCTTTCACGATAATTGCAAAAGTGTTTCCTCTTTTTTTTGTCATTCACTCATGATGCCATCTAAATTTTATGTTCCTTGGCTGCTAGCTGTTAGCCTCATTAACCTTACTTGATAGAGCGTTCCAACATTTATGATTCTCATGTGAAAAATGCTTCCTGACGGCTGGAATTTGTTTTTCTTTAATTTCTACCTTTGCCCTCTTGTCCTATTATGCATACTAGGCTCAAAATAGTAACTTGAGATTGGTGTGCCTACTCCTTACAGTGTAATGAATTCCAGTTAATTGTCTTGCCTTTTTTTCCCCTTAAGATAGTCATGGCAATTTAGAATTATTTGATTAACAATACAACTTATTTTCACTTAGGTCTCTTTTGTTTTTACATTTAGTAATAATTCCTCTGTGAAAGGAAATGAGGAGATTCAGATATGTATCATTCATCAGTTGGCCCATTTCCACAACTATAAGGTTACCCTGATGTTAACTTCATTGTCTTATTTGGCATGTGGAGTACTGCCAACACAGTGTTCCTGTGGGCAGTATAATTTGGCATTTGTAAGGTTAGAATTCACCAGTCAATGCAATTTTACTCTATAGAGTGGCAAAATCCCAAATCTTAAATCCAAAACCATTTCACATAGCTGTGATGATCATTGTCAAGTTTGCAGTCTTGGATAGTAGGAATTTAATCTCTTTTCACAAAGAAAAGGCTTTTTGCCCCTTTTTGAGGTCATACAGAGACTCCTATATGTTTACATTCTACACTAGTAGCAACAAATATTCCCATCCAGCATAGGTCAGCACTAGAAGTGCCATTGCAAAGGTGATTAATTTGTATTACATTTTCTTTGTAATTTTGATATTGTAAATAAGGTTGGATGTAGGTCTGTTCAAGGCTGTTAATACAAATTAGGACTGTTCCATAATGCAAGCATCTTTTCTAATCTAATCAGAAAAGCTGCAACACTATTTCAATTAATTTAAAGATTATGTTAAGTTCTTTAAGTTAAACTGTGCTAGATCTTGGTGGCTTTTCTCTTTCTATTGCTTGCTTTGTTGTTTCCTAATACAGGCTTCACAGCGTGAAGCAAGAAACTCAAACTGTGATACTTGATACCTAGGAAAAGAGGTCATTCCATTGACAAAGAGAATTGTTTACAATTGCTTACAATTATCCCCAGTTAGACATTTAAATTAAGTTTATAAAGGATGACAATGGTAATACGAAGAGGAGATTGTGTGTTACCTAACTGGGGTGTTTGGGACAAAATAATGCAAAGAAACAATCATAGTGTACTTAGAAAGTGCGGCTCTTCTTGGACTGAAAGGTTGAAATTGTGGTTACTATCCGCTGGCATGTTTTATCTTGTAAAGTCCAGCTCTCCGATACGGATGCTTTTAGGGCTGTTTCCTTTTTCAAGTTTACAGTTTTTTAGATGAAGAGTTTTTTTGATGGCCTCTTTTATAAAAATACCATGCAACCTAGTTTTTCCATTTTTGAAAATGGTTATTTCATCATATAATGAAACATACACACCTTTATCTGAAGAATATACTTCTTCATGTACTTCATGAAGAAGTACACAGTAAAAGCAGTTTTGGCTTTACTATTAAAAAACTTATTCAAAAGAGTCCACCTTTGGCTGAGGCCCTACTTTCTGTATGTAGAAGGTGTTTGATGGAAGGTTGTCTTGCTTGGGACAAAGTTGGTGGGTTAATCAATGTGGAAGTTTTTCCTATCTGTACCATCTTGTTCAATGCATTTCATTCATGCTACATGGAAAAATGATCCCTTCTGTGAATTTCTTTTATTACACTCTAAAAACTCACAAAATTTACTATCTTTAAAAGTCTTTTTTTTAGGGAATATAATCGGGTTTTTTCAGCCTATTAAAGATTACCATGCAGATAGATAATTGAAAATTTGTTCTTTTGCAAAAATAACCAAAGGTTACACTTTTGCTGGAAAGAAGGTTATACTACTAAAAATAAGCATTTACTGAGTCAAGCATTCCAGTGCCAGGTTCTTCTGGGAGGTATTCTAAGAAACAGAAGGAAGGCTTCCCTGAAGTACTGTAAATTCAATAGTTGTGGTATAATAACAGGGTCTTCTTGAAACTCAATTTTAGAAACTTATTTCACACTTAGGACAGCATCTTTATGAGTAGGATAAGATGTTATAAGATACGCATTTCTAATTTGCATTTCTTTTCATACTTTTGAAAGCATGCCACACATCCATCACTGTTTCTGCTAGCTGCTAATCCAAGAATTTCTCTGTATTGCCGGGAAGAAGTGACCTCTGTACTGGAAAATCTTGTTGCCTACTTTGTAATGTAAATTGCTGACTTGATAAACTCGTTAATATAGGGTTTTCCACTTCATAATGGTCCAAGTAATGCTTCAGAGAAGTCAGATTTATAAAAGGTTTGGCTTCCCCTCACCTGTGGACAGGCTCCATATTAGGTCTAGGCTGGCTGCTTGGGAAGAGGTGCCTGCCAGATACAGCTGAGCCTCTTGTGTGGCAGGTGAGTGTGTCTAGACAGGCACAACAGCAGGAGCTGGTTTTCCTCTGGAGATGCTTGTGTCTCTTCCCTGGTTGCTGGTTGCAGCAGTGAGTGTCGAACAGACCCTTCTGAGGTGTTTGAGCAGCCAGACTTGATCTTTCAGGTATCTGTAGCCTCTTGTCATTTAGAAAACACTGCTGGCTTGTGCATGTTAACACTGTTTTGAGTCTTTGCCTCTGAGCATGTTCAATCCCCAGGCACTTATTTATTGCTGTGAGGCTTTCATTTGTTACAACCCTGTGGGGCAATGCTTAGCTGTGTTTGGTTGCAATCCCATGCCTGCAGGGAGAAGCATCTTCTGCCATCTCTGGGGCAAGCTGCTCACCAAGGGAAGCTGCTGCCAGCAGCTATCAGTGTCGACCACAGCCTCTCTTGAGGCAGCCTTGCCTCAGCTGTTGGCTGATGCCAGGGGACAGGGAGCTAGTGATTCCCCAAAGGATATGTGATGTCCCTGCTCCACACTCCAGGGTGATCTGGGGTCAAGTGTAGGAGGGAGCATGCCTGCTGAAGTGAAGTGCACCACATGTTTGCTACCTGGCTCAGCACCTCAGCAGAGAAGCAGGGAGGATAAGTACAGTGTGGTTTTTTCAATAATTTTTAAGCCCAACTGCATCTTAACATGATGTCTTTTTGCAAAAGAAAGATCAGGAGACAAGAAATTTAATTAAAAAAATAAGAGGCACTGAGAAAATTAATTATAAAAAGCAGCACAAAAGGAATAATAGTGCTTTGTTTATTATTTCCCTTTGAGCTTTGTAGACATATAATATATTTCTACTTCTTGGTCCTACTTTCTATTTTCTCCTCCCTTGCCCTCTGTCTTGCTTCGTTTTTTGCTGTGACCATTAGCACTGTGGGAACCTACCACCCACAGTGTCCTTTCATTGCCTCTCCAAAGAGGCCTGAGAATGCAGCTACTCTGCACAGACTAACCTGGACTCAAAGGGCAGCGTGCTGTTGTAGCCTGAAGCCAGTTGCTCTTTGTATCACAGGAAAAGACGTTGCAGGAAAAGAGTTCAGTCATGCTCGATTTTGCTTCTGGTATTGCAAAAGCAGCACATCAGTGGTGGAGTTGTGCAGACTGAATGAAGCTAATGATATTAAATAGTTCCGTTACAACTTTTTAACAGTGTTGCTTGTAGAAGAATAGGGGGTTTTGACAAGAAGTTGATTCGTGTGAGGCTTCGTGGAGCATTTATTTTTTTATCTTTAAGAGTGCAAGTCGCCTTGTTCCATGAGAAAAATGAAAGAAGGAAATCTTTACCAAGTTCCCTATAGAATTTCTTCCCTATTTTTTTCAGGCATTTTTCTTTCTCAGCCTGGAAGAAACAAACTGCACAGATAGCATGAAATGTGCGGAGAACCCAGTTCCCTCTTTCTCCCCCCTGACTGTCCCTTGTGACTATCTTTAGTAGCTTAATGAAGAAACATCATAGAAACATTAAGATTGGAAAAGATCTTTTAAGATCATCAAGTCCCTAGCTGTCAACTGTCAACCAAACATTAGCACCATGTTCATGATCAAACCATGTCCTCCAGTGTAGGATAAAAGCTTTCCATCTTAAGGATCCTAAGCCTTCAGCCTCTCACTCTTAATTTCCAGTTGGATGAGAGGCAATTCCTTTTCCCAGATACTGTATTTTCCAGACACATAGCAAATGCTCCTAAAATCCAGTACTACAGATGGGTGAATAACTTACTAAGGATTTTATAATTTGAAGGTATATGATGGAATACTCATGCTTCCCAGAATTCAGTCCAGCTTGTTCTCCTCAGTCTTAGATTTTACTGAGACCACCAGAACGCTCCTGCTCAGGGCAGACAATTTTTTTTTTTTTCATCACTAATGATGACAACTGGGTTCCTAATGTCACAACACTGTTATTTTCCCTGATAGGGCTTCATCATGCTTTTAATGAACATTAGTTAAAAACATCTGCTGGACAAATTCCTCTGGAAAATTCCATTTACAGCAAGTATAGAGATAAGAGATAAGTTTAAGGCTACTTTGCATACTTCTGCAGTAACACAAATGTTAGTTTATGTGACTTTTTTAGTGCTGTCAGAAGATTCAGAGCAGCAGTCAAATGATTTTTTTTTAAGTGTTCCTTGAGATTTTAGGTTTACTAATTCTGCTTTCTGCAAGTCATCACATTTTTTTTCTCTGCTTAGGCTTGCTCTTACAACTACCTCATCATTATGATGATTATAAGATGTGAATATTCTACATGATCTGCTTTATTGACCGCACCCCTCAGGTCTAAGGAGTAGCATTGATGAGCATATGTGGACATATAATAGATTTCCTCTTCTTGGTCCTACTTTCTGTTTTCTCCTCCCTTGCCCTTTATGACCCAATGCAAGTGACGGGACTTCAGATCCCTAATACCAAAGCTTAACCTGCAGACAAGTTACTTTAGCCTCTGCTTTGTGACTCGGGCTGCTTTAGTGACCAGAATATTTGCGACTGTTCTCATCAGTCCATTTTCTTTTTACTACAATCTCGTGTGCTTCCCAGACTGTATTTTATGAAATAGCTGTATAGGTACATAGCACCTGTATGTGTATACCAGGCAGAGGTAGCAGCTTCCAGCTCTGGTCAT
This sequence comes from Serilophus lunatus, assembly GCA_013399895.1. NCBI lineage: Eukaryota > Metazoa > Chordata > Aves > Passeriformes > Eurylaimidae > Serilophus > Serilophus lunatus. Next base: position 20,819 of record VXBA01003363.1, read on the forward strand.
TTGAGTCTCAGTCTGCATGTAGGCAAAATCAGATGCATTTCTGCTGCTGCCTGTTAGCAAGGGTGTACCTGCAAAGAAGCCTATGGGATATATGCAGCTCCAACCAGGGAGGCTGGAGCCAAGGTCTCACAGGAGCGAGTGTATACAACAAGAAGGTGAAAAAAAGTAATTGCACAGATCTGTATTTGTAAATTCAAGCTTGTTTGTAAATGCAAATAATAGACGTTCACTTGTGAAGGCAAGAATTGTTGCCATCATTCAAGTAAGTCTGGATTGCCCCTATGTAATATTACTTTAACAGTGAAGTTCAGTTGCTCTCTGTTCAATAGCTCCTCTATTTTTTCTTTTTCCTTTTTTTTTTTTAGTTACAACTTAGATATACCTTGGTTCCCTGTTTCTTAACTACAACTCTACTTCCATTTACCTGCCAACAGTTAGAGATGCAGGAAAACAGGAAGAATGGAGGAAACCATTCTTCTCATTATTTAATTAGAAAACCAAGTCACTGAAACCATTCTGCAGTCTGTTTTTCTAATTTTAGAGTATGCTGCATTTACAGAGAAGACATTTAACTTCACTATTTTTGAGAAATGGAATAAAGTGATGTTATGTCCCTACATAGCCCTTGTGTCTGCTTACATTTGTCAAGTAAAGAATGACAAATATGCTAACTTGTTTTTTCATAACAAGATAAGTGGTAATGGTGCCGTTCTTTAGGCCAGGCAACCCACAATTATTTGATATTCAGCCCCTGTGGAAAGTTCACTTGCTGCTGACTGTTCACCAAGGATCAGTCACAAAGATAACAGAGACTTGGGAGCAGTATTCACTCTTTGGCAAATGAGCAAGTGGAGAATGTTCTTTACTGCACTGCTAGCCAGGAGCCTGTTCCACATGCCTTTGGTAACTTCTGTTTTCCTCACGCAGTAGATAATGCTGTGTCTCAAAGAAAGGGAGGCATTAAATGCCAGGAGAAAAAAAAATTCAGTGCAGGAAAGGATTTTAGTGGAAGAAGACACAAATCCTTCATGAAACGGCTGTAGCCTGAGTGAGAGATCAGATAGCAAAGTGATAGCTAAACTGCCTTTCATAATCCATTGATTCTCCTCTGCTTTTGACTAGTGATCTGATGCAGGAGACTGTGCTACAGCAATAACATCTAAGGTTTCAACTGTACTTGAGGGACAGATGCAACAGCCATGCTGGTCTTCATGGTCTTATAGTCTTGTCAATCCAACCTGAAGCCTTACCAGTTTTCCCTAGCAAAGCGGAGCTGTGCAACAACCTCCCTGAGGTGGGAGAGTCTCAGACCACACATGCCTTGAGTCTGTATCAAGGTATGGAAAAGAAAGTTGTCTTTTTTCTATTGCTACTATTTTTCTGAAAGTGTGGGCAACTTTTATTCTAAAAGAAAGGAAGCCATATTACAAAGACATTTAATAGATTTCATGGAAAAGTATCTGAAAAAAAATTTTTCCTGCTCAGAAAGAAGTAATTAACAACTCCAGTAACTTATCATTTTGATACTGAAATTTTCTGTAATTCATATTTACATTGAAAGTATTTTGCATTTATGTATCTTTTCCTGACCTAAGTCTATAGAGAGAGATAAAACGTGTATAAATTTGGGGAAAAGCTTCTTCATAAACAAGTTTACATTTTTGTTTGAATTAAAAAATAAACCCACTTTTATGTGTGTTGATGCTATTATTACTCTCTTATCATACAGAATTAATTTTTGCTATTTTTGAGCCCAAGGATTTAGAAAAAAAAACAGTAGTAGAAAGCACATAAATGCATTTTTAGGCATTATATTGAACTTTCAGCCTGTGAATTACTAGAAGAAGCACAAAATGCTATTAAAAAACAGAAAATAGAATTGTTTGGTAGTATTGGTCTTAATCATGTCCTCAGTTTGCAGAAAGAGATGGTAGGATGGACATCTGCCCTACAGTGAGCAAATGCCAAGTACATACCCTGAACTTTGGGATTGAATCATGCCCCAAAATAAGTGGCACAGGTATGAGATTATGGAAACAGAGTTTCCGTAGAGAATGAAAAGAAGTGACTGGTAGACTAATTCAGTTTCAGCATGGCAAATTAGAAGTAATTAATGCTTTTGTAGCTACTGTAGAAATATGGGCAAAGAGGATGCTTTTATCAAAGCTGGATCCAGGCTGCAGACATGGGACAAAGAGCATTGGGATAGTAGGAGTCGCTAACATTTTGGCTCATGGACTATTCAATTCCTTTGATGTGTCAAACACTCTTTGCCCAGGTTTTTGAAAGTTGTCCAAGTAGTATCCCTACTCAGTTTTTGAAAAGTTCTGGAGTCAGAACACAGATGGTATTAAAAACATTGCCAGTGTTTTTCCAAGATGATAAATATTTTATTCGTGTGTTCTGCACTTGGACGAATGGATGGTTCTAGTGTTAAAGGCCAAGGCAGTTTTATTATGGGAAAGCAGAAAAGTCTGCGTGTTTTCATAGATAGCTCTCAAAAAAAAAAATTTCCTGGAGTTTATTCCCACAAATGAAAATAGAGAAATTATTTTTTTGAAAAGCAACTTAGCTGATTTAATATGGAGAATAAATTAACATAGTTAATATGATCTTAAGACAAGAACTCAATCAAAAACATGTAATATCTAAGCATATACTTGAATAATATTATTATGGTATTTAAAATTTACAAGTGAGATTATTACTAAGAAGGAGGGGACAATGTTTCGTTGTGCCATGGCAGTTGCATCCTTTTAGTCACCTAGCTAACTTTAAGGGTCTAGTTAGGCAAACTTTAGCCAGGTTTTCAATCCTGCTATCAGTCCATTACATGTATACATTTTGCTGACAAAAGCCTCTATTATGCATAAAGCTAGAAAGGCAAAACCCATGCTGTTCCAAATTTTTTTTACAGAGGCACTCTGCTGGCAACTCTGATTTGACAATGTGATTGCAATAGCATCCTTTTTTTTTCTGAGCTATCCCGGTGACAAATTACACTTCATCACATCTGTCTATGTGCAAGATAGCTGTACTTCCAGATTTGATGTCTGCTTGTACACATTGGTTTCTTAGAGGTCTGTATCTGCTGAGATCGTTCAGGTAGACTGATGTTTAACCCAGCAGGGCATTCAGTGTGAGGGAAACCTCTCTGGCAAGAAGCAATGTTAGAATAAATTTTAGGTCTTCATACCAAAGAAAAACGGCCTATCCTGCAGAGCCAAACAAACTGCACCAGTATAAGCCTCCACCCAGAAATCTGGCAATCTAAATTACGCTCTCTTATTGAGCAGTACTTCCCTCCACAGGAACAATGAATCAAACCAAAGGGCATAAATAAATCTTTACACTTCCCTGTTCTTTCTACCTTCCAATTAATCATACGTCATTTTGGAAACCCTAAGTAATCCACAGCAGGAGGCAAAACTGCCATCATGGAGTATGTTTGCAGCATCATACTGCCCTCCAGGAGCTGGGGGTGGCAGCTGTGGTGGCTCCCCATTTCCACTTCGCCCCCCCACCCCATGGGAGCAGGGTGCTCAGGTCTCACAGGTCACCTGCTCTGCCCCTAGTCCCCGCATGTCTGCCAAGCTGAGCTCTGCCACTGGTTTTGCCATTAGTTGCTGCTACTGCTGCTTCTGTGAGCTGTGCCTGCTGTGCTGGCAGCCAGATTCCTGACTACTCCCTTCTCTGGTCTCTCTGGCTACCACAGAGCTGTCCCTGCCATGTTTCTTGTCCTTTACAGAAAGTGCAGCAGTGCAGGGATCCACACAGAGCCCCAGCCACGCAGAACAGTCTTACTGAATTAAGTCTTTTTTATTTTCCTAAGGGAAAAAAAAAAAAAAAAAGACAAGAAGAAATAATCTGCTTGGAATCCTTTTTGCCACATAGTCACATTTTTCCACTTCTCAGGACCAAAGCAGTTTATGAGGACCACTATTTACCCTAGGATAGTAACCCAATTTTTTGAAAATGTGTTTTTGCAGACAATTTTCCACACTTTTTAACTTAGTGGTTTTTAACACAAAGGTCCAAAATGTTAGAAAATAAATGTTCGATTAAACCTGATAAAGCCTGTTCCATTGTTCCCTTCCCCCACTAGCAGATGCCAGGAGATGATGTTTCTTTTCTAGGCACTGGAGAAGACTCATTGTCATGGGAGCTCTTGGGAAAGCACTTCTTTCCAGGCCATCTGCTGTCACAGGAGAAACTGGCTGATTTTGTCTGAACTCCTGTTGCTGCATGATGAATTTTGAGTGCTGAAATACCTGGTTAGCACTTCCATGACAGAAGTTCCTAAAGTTATTGGATTTTGAGTTATCATGCTGTGCTCTCAGCTTTACACAAGGTCCAGAGGTGAGGAATTATCACCAAACAGATCAAGTTTCTAGCCTGAAAAGAAGTTCTGAATTTACAGCAGTTGACCTGCTGGTATGAGATTTCTGGTGCCATTTCACAGAGTATCAAATAGTCCCAATAAGTTTCAGATAAGTATTCTACATTTTGGATGCTTATCTTTAACTCCAATCTTTTGAAGTTCGCCCCTCCTTTAAACACAGCTTGTTCTACATGAGATAATTAACATTTCTTTGTGTCTTCTCAGAGGACCCATGTGTTCATTCGTGGTCCCCAGAGGGAAGACTAAATTAACCCTGCTGTCATTTCTTGAAGTATTACCAAATGACATTATTTATACTAGATTTAGCCATAAGCCCCTACTTCCAGGGGCAGTATGTCCTGGAATAATGCAAAAAGGATGTTTTCCTTTCCTTTCTATCTTTGGGACATGCATAACGTAGACAGATGCATCTTCCCTTTGGGATCCCAGAGGACAATCACTATTGACAAGAAGTTTGCAGTCTGAAATAATGCAGAGGTATTTATTTGTCTTTTTCAAAAGGATAAAGGATAGCAGATCAAAGATATTTTCACCAAAAAGTTTTCTTTTTCTGTCAGTGGAGTTTCTCTAGCTCTCCATTACCTACAGCATTCTTGTCTCCATCACAGCCAACTACCCCACCCTTCTTCTGGTACGCAGATAGCAGTTCCTTCCAACACTCTGAAGCATAAAGGTCTCTCTGTCTTTTCTCTGATTTCCTTCCTTCGAATTCTCCCTTCACATCTCAGTGATGTAAAACAACCAAGATAAGGAATAGCTGTCTCTTCCCAGGAGGAGACTGACGGATGTGCAATTCAGAAGAACAATTCCTTTTTTCCTCCTGCTTTCCTGGGATGGGGGATGACGGGGGGTGGGGTGGAAGTGAGAAGTAAGTTAACCTCCCTTTTGCCAGCTGTGCCAGCTGCTATCAGCAAAATAGACACAGCAAAGCATGTCAGCGTTGTACTGCTCTTCCCCTGAAACAATAGAATTGTTAAGAAAAGAGAAGATAGGGAGCGGGGCTGGCTAATAACTTGTTTGTTTGGTCAAAATACAAACCCAAGCAATTGCTTGTGTAATACATACTGTTGCTCTTTTAGCATCTGGCATAAGCTGTTGTCTTTGGTCATGTAAGTCATCTTTCATCTAGGTCCTCTGATGCTAGAAAAAGATGTCAGAAAAATTAGACTATTACCGCCATGGGGTAATAGTTACATTTGTTGTAGTTTTGTTCAAAGACTGGCCTACTGGAATTTGGGTCTGTAAGAGCTAAAGAAATAAATTTGTGTGTAGGATGAGGGATTTTCTACTCTGAGATTTTAAGAGTAAATATTTACATTATTTTTATATTATTGCTGTGGCTTAATGAGGAAAACACAAGAACTAATATTTTCTTAGTTACCTAAGTATAATAAAAACAGCAGAAGCAGAAAAACTTTTTCACTTGCCTTAGGATCCTAGTTCACGTTGTAGCAGGAATTCACAGCCAAGAACATCACATTTTATTATGGTAATGAAGTTCTACAATATGCAGCGAGAGGCTGGGTTTCTGTGATTAAAGGATACAGTCTAGTGGGACAACTGGGTTGCGATCAACTGAGGTTTTAATTTTTTTTTTTATTTTTTTTTTTTTGATCAATAAGAAGAAACAGAGCATTGAAATGTCACTGGGAAATTTGTTACTATAGATACCCTTTATCTTTCTCAGTAAAGAGGAGAAGAGAAATCCATAAGGAAGTTTATTATTACTATACCAAGATTTTCAAGGGTTCTTTTCATCATGCCCATATTCCCAGCATCTTGGCTAATTGCGTCACTGGTGACCTAGACTCCGAAATCAAGCTTGTGTTTAATAAAGAAGCACAGGAACAAGCAATCTCCTGAGATACTAAAGCCAGTGTTCTGTGTAACAGTGGACAGCAGGAATCACAAATGCCACAGAATAAGAGTTAATGTTTGTGTGACTGTAATCCACTTTAGGAAGTTATCCAAATGATCTGGTGACCTAGTGTACAGAGAGCATAAGGAAGGTGAGCAGCAGCACTCATAAAAGCCTGAGGCAACTGAAATACTATATTGGGCTATCAGAAATAAGAATGGCCGAATAGAAGTTCTTAATGGAGTGTGCGAACAGTTAGAACCATGAAAACTGAGAACTACAGAGAAGTGGTCCAACTGTGCTAATGATTTTACTTGAGCAGCAAAATTGAAATTGAAACAAAGTTAGCAGCTGATCTGAGATCTCTTGCTACTGGGAAGCAGTTGCCTGGATGGAACCTAGTTCAACAGAAAAAAACAGAAAAGTAGAGAAAAGAAACCAAAGGAAAAACTATTATACTTCACAGCTGGAAAACGAATTATACTTGTATGTGTGTAAGTACACACTAAGGAAATAAAGTAGATGAGGTTTGGAGTAAATGCCTCCAAAACTTGTTTTAGCAGCTTTTCGATTCAGTTAAACAGATTCCAAGATCTGACAACTAGGGAAACCCTCTTCTTATCTTTCAGGATACAATAGGGAAGAGATTAAAAATTAAGCAATATACAGAGAGAGTGGGAATTTTCTGGAGACCATTGCTTCTTGTTAGATGGATAAATGAGGTTCTAGTTAAGCAGCATGCAGGTGGTGAACAAACAGTGTTGAGCCCCTCAAATGCTTGCTGGGTGAGATCAATCTGTGTGAACAACAGCTGTTGCTGAAAAAGTGTGATAGGACTTCAAACCTCACCATTGATCCAGCATGTGTCAGTACTGTTGCCTTTTCATGAAAAAGACCTGCCTTTCGAAAACCAACTGGAATAACTTATTAGACGTTGGGAAAAAAGAACATAGAAAGAAGGATCTAGTGAAGAGGCGGTGATTAAACTGTTTCACCATGCTTTCAGCAGGTGAGGCATTGAAATATCTTTTATCAATTAAATAGTGAGAGATCTATTCTGCTAGGAGAGGAAGTGCAGTGGAGTTCTTCCAGAAACTTACTGTATTTGAGATCTATCCTGCTCATAAAATATGGCATAGATACTGACTTTTCCATGATCATGAAAAAAAAAAAAGACAAAACAGATGTGATTTCTCTGTTATCTTCTGATGCCTGAAAATAAAGCTGTGGCTGTGTGGGGTAGAGCAAAGGGCCCCCAGAGAACAGTCTTTATGGTGTTTGAGCCATATCTATGGTAATGATTCACTAGAGGCCTGATTCCTCAGTCTACATGTGAAGAGTTCTTTTCCTCTACCTGGCTTTGGAGTTTAGCAGGGGCTTGCATCTTATGGCAGGGAAAAAACACTGAGTTTTGATTCAAAGTTTTTGTTTTAGACAGGCCAGACCACTGCCATAATAAGGTGGTACCTATGCAAGGCATCAACAGTCTCATTAATGGTCTCTAATCTGAAGTTCTCTTCCAAACAGAGGCATGAGACACAATCTCTGAAGTTTCAAGGAGGTAAGCAAGGAGGCAGAGCTTGGGGGTTTTTTTATTATTTTTTTGGCAATATTGTAATCCTTGAACATGAACGCTGCAATCCCAGGTTACTTCTACACCATTTCTGTTAAAGTATTTGTAAGATCCGTTCTTGGGGTTTTGGCATCCTTTCTCAAAATCAATATTTGAACTGACTTCACCTCTGAGGAATCCCATAGAAAGCTGCATGTGGCAAAGCTGAATACAAACATCCAGTCTTCTGGTTGCCTCTGTTGGATTTCGAATTCTGGGCTATTCTTCCTGCATTAGTTGGGGTGTAGACACTATACGAGAAACTTGTTTGAATAAAATGTCAGTTACCAGTTGCTAAAACCTTTGAGCTTGATGAGCACTGCAGGGTTTGTTCCACTGCTTCTAGGAGTCTAGCATGTGTAGTTTCTGATACAGTGAGATGTAGGTGTGCTCCTTCTTGTCTATTTTCTACTCCTTACTGCCGAGTCATGAGCATTTCTGGTTTTTTGTACATCTGCTTGCAAAAAGTAAAGCATATAGTGGAAAAGGATGTGAAAAAGAAGCCAAAAGACATCCCTTAGGTCAGTTTAAAGAAGCTTGAAATTTGGTTGTTAGTTGTTTGTACTGAGATAAGAGCATCTTTAGTGTGGAGACTGAACCACGAGACTTATTGCAGCAATGCAGACAGTGCTTATCTGTTGGTTAGGGAAATGGACTGGAACACAGAGAGGTCCTGAGTCCTAGACCAAGCTGAACCAGTAACTCATCATGCAGCTCTGGGAAAGTGCATTTAACTTAATTCTGCAACATTGCAGAAATCAGCCTGGCTGCCAAACTAAACTGAAGGAGGTTTTAAGTCAAAAGTCAGTGGTGCGTATGGGAAAGATGAATCCTTATTTTTTATTCTGGGTAAATAAATGTAAATTCCTCATTATCATCTCCTGAGCCAGTGTTTTATGATATAGCTGTGGTAATATTCTTGTATACTCTAAAGGATATTTTGGAGGAAGTAGAACCTCCCTCCCACCCCCAAAAAACCCTTCCCACTCCTCCCATGAAATTTATGTGGAAACAGATATAAAGGATGAAGGGATACACAAAGAAAAAAACTATCATTTATTTTTTAGGGCACAGGATATCTTAATTCAGGCATTCCAAGTTTCAGATTTTGTAATCTATGAATACAAATACATTATATTGAGGTATTTTTTTCCCCTGAGTAGGTAAGCAATTAAAAAAGCTTTTTAGTAGAAGTAGGAATTGAAACGTATCAGATGAATTTTCTGAGCAGGAATTAAAACACTTCTTCTGTTTGAATTTTTTTGGTGGTTCTTAACATGCACTGGGGCATCTTAAATTAAAAAAAAATTAGTTTTTGCAGGTCCCTTCTTTTCTCATGTGAGATTTTGCCAATCAAAAGTATATGGGCAAGAAGAAATTATCACTAATAGTTGACTATCAGTTTTCATAGTCAGAAGAAAGAGATTGGTCTTTTTTCTGAATACTTTCTTCTGTATTTTAGATTACCTGCTTTGACTCCATTGCAAATAGGAAAACTTTCACAGATAGCTGCATATAGTCCTGGTATGTCAGATCTTCTTCTGTACCACCTTTGCTATACCTTACTAGTGGCAACAATGATCAACTCAGAGCAGAGAGAAGATGGCTCAGGGGGGAGGTAAAGCTTTGAAATCTAAAGTGAGAAATGAAGTGGGTCAGTAAGAAAGCCCGTTCTCATGGGCTTCTTCTTGACTGAAATAGAAAGGAAATAAGTGTTGCATCTGACCAAGCGGTTAGCAGTAAACACTTCCATCATCAAATGCAGTTCTTTTTACAGTTTGCAAATCTCTTACCCATTCTGCTTACTTCTAAGGAAATACCAGTCCAGTCCCAAGAAGCAGTTTTGAAAAACTGCATAGCAAATTTCCAGATTTAGTATTTCCACTAGAGTCATTTGTCTAACAGCCAGAGCTAGAGCTCTAAGCATTATATTGGACTGGACTTACCCATCAGCATGTATGATAAAGTCAATGTCAGTCAATCTGTCCCATCAGTGACAACCAGTGCAAATCCATTCCTTTCAATTCATTCTGTAAGGAGTAATTCCATACTTACAGTTCTTTGTATGTATTTCTGATTGCAATTTAAGTAATTCTGCAGGAAGTACTTAAATTCAGCTCTTTTTATTTCTCTGCTGTATTTGATTCTGTGGACACAACAAGATTTAAAAAGGCAATTAAAAACTGTCACCAGCTTCTTTCTTCCCAAGGGAAAAAAGAACCCTCCCAGTATCTTTTAAGCATTCACTTAAGAATCAGGTCAGCAGGTTATGTCTGTAAACATCACAGGAAAACAAAGTAACTAATTCAATAGATAAAAGCAGTTCACAAGCTAATATTTTTAAGTGCATGCTAACAGCTGTACAGCTGGTTTCTGTCAGTCCCTTCCCCATGATCAGGGCTAGTACAACTGCACTGCTGCTAGCTCAAAAGCAAAAGTCTTTCCTACATTTGCAGGTTGATTTGTTCTTAGTGCAGTAGGCACAGATGGTTTTTCAGAAATGCTGGATGCTTATCTGAAGTGTGATTTAGCAACTTTTAAGATTTACCAATCACTAAGAATAATATGTTCTTTAGTAAGTTTCCTGAGTCTGCCAGTTTACGTAGGTGAGTAAACTAGACAGGTCAAATAACTGGCGTGGTTTATAAATAGACTGAAAAAAAATATCTCCATATATAGACTAGTATCCAGACTTTCTATTGTTTCAAGCAAATGATATCATTATTTGGATGTCTTTCCAGAACAGAAAATGACTAGACTTCGGAAACCAGAAGTAGTTAAATATAGAAATTGCTACTTTAATGAGTGGATGCTGTGTTTCATTATTATGCCACTAGTATGTGAACAAATGTCTTTCTGTTCTTAGGGATGGGAAAGGAGATTTTATTCCAGTAATATAAGATACTGGACAAAAGCTGAATTCACATTAAGGATTGATAGTGTCTTTGACCTCATTCCTTTATAGAAAATATTCTTGATCCACGGTGTAGTATAACTATTCATATGAGCATTATCCACTGACTTGCACCTTGCATGAGCCTTGTGCAGATCAAATAAAAAATGCGTAGAGGTTTGCACAAACAAAATAGTAGAATAAAAATTGAAAGAGAAACAATCTGTCCCTTTCAGTGTCACAGATTTCCTAGCAAGTGATTACGTCTACTTTGGCAAGTCAGAGGACTTTCTTCATCATTAATAATTAGAAAATACTACTTCTGACTCCTGTGATACTGCTTTTTAAAACTACCTAAGTAGCTTCTGTGGAGATACATTTAATTTCTAGGGATGGGGTGTTGAAAATAAGGACTCATATTAAGATGTCCAAGCACTCTTACTCTTGAGACCTTAGATGAGGTCCTTAAGACCTCTTAAGACCCTCGTCCTTTTAGATGAGGAATGCCATACTGAATGTTAGATGAGAGTCTGTTGTCTCATAGGAGATGATAATAGACTAAAATAATATGCATCTCTAAAAGCATGCATTTACAAAGATAGAATCAAGTTTAAGAAGATATCAAAACAAATTTTAATTTACCAATCCTTATTTTAGTTTAGCTACTGCTACATCCTTTACCTTCCTCTCAGATTTAGCTAAAAACTCCCATTTCAACAAAGAACCAGGTGACATGAAGTCACCTAAATTTAGGCTTTTACATATTTACAAAGTGTCTGGGTTCTCGTTATAATCAAGGAAGACACTGGGCTTGCCTTAATTAATGGTCATAATTAACGTATATACTTTGGTTTACCTTCATTAATACACTTCCAGCTTCAAAGTCCGTCCTGGTTTTCTCGCGGTTGCCAAGAGAGGGGTGGAACATAGAGCTGTGTGGACATGGCTAGGTTGCTATTCTATAGCACCCATGTCCTCACTGAGGAGCGTGGCTTCAGAGGGATGAAAAAGGAGTGCACAGTGGAAATGGCACCATTTTGTTCCTCTTTGCCTCGGGAGAACACAACTCCAAATGACAAACACGGTTAAACCGAGCAGAGCCAGGCTGAATGGAGGCCACCTGAGCCCGGCCAAGTGTGCATGTTGTGGGCACCATACTGAAAGGAGCTGCGGTGAAGTGGAGTGGTATTTGTCCCTCTCTCACTGGAGGGGGGTGGGGGGAAGAGGAGTTTGTTTGTAATTTAGTTCCCAGCTTGTTTTAAAACCACTGCAAAGTCTTTCTAGGCTTATATCTGTGGGGGATTTTTTTGATAAGTAAACTTAATATTTGCCTTGCCAAAACTGAGCAACACTTTTATTGTCCTTCTGTAATCACTGTGAGCCATAGGTATCAGCTGTGTACTATTTGCCCCTTTGTAAGTTGTAAGGGGTATTTTTAACCATGGCTGCACTCTTCAAAGAGCTTAGTTTGACTGCAGCATCACCTCTCTCTTGCTAGCACATATTCAAGCCTCATTTAATGACTAAAACAAAATTTGTCATTTCTTTAGCCAGGTAAGTTACCTGTCTCAAATAGAGAGGTGCCAGATGACCTTTTCTTCTTTTTCTAGATGCATATTTTTTTCTAAGAAAAGCCCTCTTCATCTTAACACTTCTTCATTAGCTCCTAAAAGTTGGAGTACTTTCATGGAGAGACCTGTTGCTGCTTTTTAGGGTTACCTTTCCCATGGCATTACAGATTCTTCAAAAATAAGCAGGAGTAATATATTTTTCTATAGTGATGACTACTTTTTATTGTTAGACATTTTAAAGTGTTTTAGCTGAATTTTCCCATCTTATATTCTAATCTCTTTCTCATGATAAGATATAATAATCTCTTTGAGGAAAAAAAAAGGCAAAATACAGCTGATTCCAACTTGATTACCTATAGAATATGAGACTCTCATTCACTTACTTCTTGACAGAAAACATCACAGCATATGCTGCCTGCTTGGAAGTGTGCTGTTGGGCAACAAACTCACATTGAGAAAGTGGGCAAGACCACTGGATAGTTGTTCAAATATCTGCACTTTATATTTAGGCAGCTTTTAACAATTATTTGCTGACTGAGCCTCTTAGAGACTATCTTTTTTTGATTTTTTTTTAATGCCTACTATATCACAGCAGTTCCTTCTGGATTCTATCTGTTTTGTTGGGTAAATATGTGTTTGGATGAAAGCCACAACATTAGAAATGCTTTTATGAAAATGTAAAGAATAAGTTCACACTGTAACTATTTTTTCAAGATGGTGTCTACAGACTGCAAGAAGAGAACTTTTAAATTTGAAGAGGGGGTGGTAAATAGTACCTCAAATAAAGAGGACATGTGGAGCCATGAAGTTTTACTTTGAAATTAAACTATGCAGCCTTCAAATCAAGGCTGTGTGTCAAATGGTTCATATAATCAAGAGTCACAAGCCAGTCCATAAGAGGACAGTCTTTTATCGCTTCACTTCTGAGAGATACAGAATTCATGTTTCCCATTGCTGGCTCAAATATACTTGTTCAGACACACTTGAGAAGACAAATTTCTGTCTGTTTGGGTCTTCTCAGCATCAGAGACTTCATATTCTTTTGCCCTTCTTTCCCTCACCCCAATCATCAAACATAGGCATCCCAGTTCCTGAAAGCAGTAGTGCTTTTCAGTACTCCTCTTCTGCTGACAGTCCCTTGCCTATCAGGACTTAGAACCAGAACAAGCCACTTGCTTTTTTGCATCCTGCTTCCTGTTTTTTTCTATATGCTCTGTCACAAGAAGAGGAGAGCATATGAAACTCCATACTAGTTGATAATACATAAATGATTGCCACAAGTATTGCTCTACTCATTGCATTGGGAAGGCCACATTAGGCAGTGGCTAGGAGACCTGTTCTCTTCCTACAGCTGATGGTAAGTCTCTTTATGTTTCTCCTTAGGACCAATTTCCTCCTCCAGTTTTGGTTTTTTTAATTGAAGAATATGTAAATATATGGCTCCTCCTACTTTGATGGGAAGTGTAAACATTCATAAGCTTTTGAGGTCACACACTAAATTATTCCAGTTGCCATGCATCCAGTCTAGAAAAGGTCCTGGCTATCATTCAAATATGAAAGAAAGAATTAGTTCTTAGTGAAATAATTCTCAGAACATTTGGAGAGAGGATCCACACCCATATCTTTTCCTTCCTCTCTGACTCTGCCAATTTATCTCTCCCTTTCCCTTGACAATTAAGATCTTCACAGTGGACATACGACAGTGCACTAGTACTGCTGGATTGTGAGCAGGCAGTTTCAAACAGCTGGTTCCATCTTTGACATTGTAACTCTGAAGAAAGAGCAAGCCTGTTACAGGGCAATCCAGCCCTCCTCTGACAATGCTCTCTATACTTGTTTTGAATGACTGTTTATACATGTTTCTAGAGAAATGTTTGGCAACAGGCAACAAATGTTTTCAACTCTTTAAGGAGCAAGATGTTGGTTTTGAGCAAATCCAACTGTGATGTTACATTTGAATCCAATGAAGTTCTTCTCTGTCTGGTTCATCAACTGCAGGACTACTCTGTCATACTCCTACTTTATTTTTTCTTCTTTCTTTTGAAGGAAGAAAAAAATTAATGTTCCTAAGTCAGGGCTATATAAACTGAATTTGAAATTAATGTCCGTTTCAACAGCTAAGGGTCAAATATGGAAACAGAGGTTCACACTGGAGGTGTGGGCCAGTCTGGTCTCCCTGGCAGTGACACAGAGGGCTGCCTCTCCAGCATGCCAGGAATTCTCTCAGCGCTTCCAGGCTGAAGTCTCATATGGAGCATAGGAATGTGCTGTTTGAAGGTGATGTTCATTGCCCCACTGCAGATGTACGCAGTATGTCAGCACTCCCAGTTATAGTTCAGATTCTGTTCAGCAAGCTCCCAGACCTTCTAAAAGCTGTCTTGGTGAAACTTACGTAAAAGGAATGGGGCTTGTTGGGACAGAACTTAATAGACAGCTGCAACCTCCAAAATTTTATTAAAGATGTTGTGTGGAGTCTTTGATTCCAAGTTGCAATATTTTTATTATAATTTCCGTAATTTTTTTTGAGCTATGTGTGAGGAAATGGCTTATATTTCCTGGGCATTCTGTACACGTAGAACTGTACTTTGAGGCCTGTCCGCTGATTGCCTTTGTTCTTCATTAGGATACCAACCCCTGAAGTGAAGGTACTTGAATGGGCATGCACAGATGACAGTCATCCAAAAGTGGCCAAGATTAGCAACAAATAAATCATTAACGTGTGGCAAAGTTTAAAGAAAACTGCATATATGTTTCTGGGGTTTTTAGGGGTTTGGCTGTAGGAAACTGCATTGAAGTTGTCTATTGTTGGCTGAAGGTATATAAGTACAGAAATAATATTTTTTGGGAACAAAGTAAATACAATAGAACAAGAGGGCCAAAAAGGTTTTGTGTTGGGACATGAATATTTTATGCTTGCTATTTCACATACATAAGAAGGTATTTACACTAGGCAAATATACAAGCTTTACAAACAGAGGTGGCACTAACTTACATGTTTTCTCTTGCTTATGTTTAAGTGGTGTTCAAGTTCCTTGAGTGTGATGAATATATTCTTGCCAGCACAGTGACACAATGATGTTAAAAGGAGAACTGGAAAAGTCCTTCTCCCTTTCCATTACATTACTTTCCTCATTCCCTGTCTCCATCCATTCTGACCTAGTTCACAGCCAGCTTTCCCAGGTATAGGTGTTTGTTTGATTTTCTCCATCAAAGACCTGCATTTAGTTCTCCCATTCCCTAAGAGACTGTGCTGAGTGCTGTGTTATTGTGTGCAATGAATGGAGCAGAGTAAAGCTGCTCCTCTCAGTCTTCTTCTACCCCATCATCTTCTACAGCTCTATTTTAAAAATAAAAGATCTGTAGATACATTTTCCAGTAGGTCAGTCTCTGTGCAGATAGTTAAGCTGGTAGATAAAAGGGAAAAGGGAGTGACTTACAAGTATTCATCTGTTCTGGACTGCTCTGATCTGGTCTCCACAAGGTAAGCCAGCTCTAAAGATGCCTATCTTTGAACGCTGCGGACATAAGCAGTTCTGTGCCACTTGCCCAAAGAGCTGGAGGTCTGTCCCCAACCCTTCATGTGTGGTAGTTTCTGCCTGGTTTTCTGATCCTAGAGCAAGTTGAAACTGGAATCCACATGGCTGAGTCAACACTCTTGTGTATGTGTGACCAGAAGCAAAACTGTCATGCCAGCAGGAGGAGATGGACAACGTGTTTTGGTGCCTCCAGGATGAAGTGGAAGCTTTGTAGAGGAGTCTTACTCCACAAATCCAACTCTCCCACTTTAGACTGGAGTTGTTAGACACAACATAAGATTTGCTAATTAAAGAAAACACTTCTAAGAACCTAATTGTTCTTTAATTGGCAAAGTAGCATATCACCGCTGTTGTTAGTATTAATTCACAACTATATTACTGCAAGAAACACCAAATTACAATATTGTGTTTTATTGTTCGTATTAGTATTTGTTCAAAATCACTATAAAGAGATCTGATAAATTA
The DNA here is from genome assembly GCA_013399895.1 of Serilophus lunatus. Classification (NCBI taxonomy): domain Eukaryota; kingdom Metazoa; phylum Chordata; class Aves; order Passeriformes; family Eurylaimidae; genus Serilophus; species Serilophus lunatus. The sequence continues at coordinate 37,156 of VXBA01003363.1, forward strand.
CACAAAGGGGCTATTAAATTACAATTCTTTGCCTTTCCTCCTGCAATTGGTATTCAGCTGTAAACCTATCCTTCTTTACAAGTTTATACCTTCTTACCCCACCCTCCTAGAGCAAACCTTTCAGGCACATGTCTGGTAGAGTAACCTGTGGTTTCTCTCGTAAGGACTCCCAATAGGGTTGTGCCTACAAGTCAGCATCACTGCTGCCTGCGGGTGTCCCTGCTCTTGCTCTTAATATATCCTCACCACCTTCATTCTCTAACTAACTGGATACCCTATTCCTCTTTTTTTCTTTTCCATGTTTTTATGACCCTTGCGTGTCCACTTCCCTGCCTATACTCCTCCCAAATAAACAATCGACTCCTAGTTTCTTTTTCCTCATTAGTCCTAATTTTTTTACACTCAAAAGTTGATGTTTCTGACACTATTACCCAGGCAATTTTTTCTCAATATAGTACTGCAATTACAGTTGGCTAAATGAGGCAGCCTTGCCTCCGAGGGCTGCCTTCTGACCCTGTGGTTCTGGTTGGGAACATCTGTGTTTCACATTTCTGAACAGAATGACCATACTTTATTCTGGATTCCCCAACATAATCCTAATTACACAATACCTCACCTTATGCATAGAAAGCTTCCATACTACTGGAATGGTATAACCATTCTGTAACTTCCCAGTAATGTAAGATTAAACAATAGTACCATGATCTGTCTTCAAGAGATGATAGCATTCATAGATAGTGGAAGGTAGTAGAAAATGGTACATGAGACTAAAAGCTCCCAGAGTTATTCCACTAGCAGTTGCAAAGTGATGAATGGAGATTAGGTAATAAGAAAAGCCCAAGTATAATCCAGAACAGGTATATTAATGCTGGTCTCAAATGTTTTCTCATTATATTCCCTATCTTTGGAGAATCTTCCAGATTTTTCTCTTCATTATCTGAAGAATCTGTGTATATAAAAGGATACAAAATGAGAAAATACTGATTAAAAAAAAGCTTCCTAAAATTGTGGAAGAAAACAATTGTGTCCCCACATTAGCTGTTGGTATTGTTACAGCATACAAATTAAAATTTTGTATGGTGGATAGTACACAAACAATAGACCTTGAACTTCCATTTAAAATAAGCATTAGCAGCCTCCTTTTTTTTTTTTTTTTAAACAAGTGCACAAATATCTTCCCATAGTTCTGATTCATACTCTGTTTTCTCCTTAGCTACAGTTTACCAAATTTAGAGTCACTCTGCTAACTAAAAATAGAGAAATAAACTTATTGTTCTCTTTGAGGTTTTTTTCAGTAAGCAAAGCTGAAAATTCACATGATCAAATTATTGTATGTGTCTGTTACTGTTAGGCTGGGATATAGTGCTATTTACAACACCGAGAGGAACAAATCTCTAAGAGTTACAAATAGATCTCTAAAAGTTCAAAATTGATTGTTATCAATGTCAGCACTACTTATTATTCTTTAATGGACACCTCCATCTTGCAGAGGAATATGTTCACACAGGCCATACATCTGCATGGCATCCAAAAAATATTAATAGAAATATTCTTAATTTCCAGAAAGGAACTAAGGATGGAAACTGTATAAAATGAAGGATACTGAGAAAAGGATGCACATTTCATCTGGAAATAAATTAATAAGGAAAAAACCCACAGAGTTAGTGAGTTTGTGACCATCCAGATATTAAACTAAAAAAAATAGACTAGCCCTAGCAAGCTGCTGGAGTTTATAAAACTGCCATAATCTATTATTTGCTCTGAACAATAGTTTTAACATAAAGCAGAATTTGTAATATGACATAGAATACTGTTACGTCCATGAAATAATTTCCTGAATAAAACACTTAACCTTTAAATAACTCAGAGCATGGTTTCAGTTTTGTGGACCTCTTTTATCAGTGGTACATGTGAAATGCCCTGAATGAGGGACTGTGGCTTCCTTTATCCACTAGACTTCAGTCCTCCTCTCTTTCTCTGACTATATTAATTACTGGCTGTGAGGCAAGCCAGGTTCAGAAGTAGAGACAGGAAATCACTTCCTCCTTTCCCAGATTACTTACTAGGCTGCTGGGACATTTTCAGGGTTCAAAACCCCAGGCTTAGGTGATCTGAAGGCGAGTCTTCACAGTATTCCTAATTATTAAGTTACAGTTATAAAAGTCACACCACAGCATGCACAGCATCTCTGTTGTTCAGGTTTCTGAACAAGACTGACTGTGGCTGCTGCATTTCATGCAAGCACTTACTAAGTATAATCTGAGCTGGCCTGCCTGTTGGAGTCGATCTGAGGATTTGTGTAGGGTGGTGTATATTTTGTGATCCGTGTATTTGCAGCCAAAGCCAAGGTGGTTCTGGACAGGCAGAAGTGATATAATTGAAGCCATCTACTTAAGTTTGGTCTGACTTCTAAATCAGTGATTGATTGCTAGCAAGTTTTATGTGCCTGCAGAATAGACAGCCATTGAAGAGGAGAAGGCAGGAGTTTGGCTTATAATTTTGAACGTGGTATCTCCATTTTACTTTATGTCAACCTATAAATATTTCAAAATACAGCAACAATTTAGAGCATGCATAGAAGGATGTGCTACATTGTGACCTAGACTTAGTCCATGTCCTAAAGAATCCAAGCAGCTGTGCTTCTGTGATACAATATCTGTTGCATATGTCAAAAAGATGTGTGAGATACTGCTCATCATGGAGCTGCAATGTTTTGAAAATGTGGAGGGAAATTAATGAAGTAACCTTATATTTCTGGATGCTGATCTCCAAGAACTGGAAAGCTGCTCATGGCTGCTTCTAATTATAGATTGAAGAGGTTTTAAGTAAAAGTTCTAAATCTAATCTGGGTCTTTGCTTTAGCAGTTCCCAAAGTGTCTGCTAATCAAAGCTTATTGTGCTGTGCCAGGTATTCTAGCTGATACCTTTTAACTTTTGTTTTATGTGTGTTCTGGTTTGCAGGGTGGAAAGACTTACACAGGACCATGTGGAGGCAGGGACTGCAGTGGTGGATGTCAGTGTTTCCCTGAAAAAGGAAGCCGCGTAAGTAACATTTCTTTTCCTGTAAAACGTTCTTCATGGTGCTGGTTCAATGCTCTTGGGTATATGTGGACTTGCATCAGAACACTAAGAGTATTAAAACAATTATTCTTTTTCAGGAAAAAGTTACTGCTGTTTCATCTCACTTTCTCAAAAGCTTATAGATTTAAAGAAATACTTTGTTGTGAAGTGTAGCAAGTTCTTTTCTCAAAGATCAGGGCCAGGGGACCTGATGGCCATGATGAACTTATCAGATAAAAATTTTAGGGATGCTGTGTACTATAGCATCATTGGATTCTGTACTAAATGAATAGGCTAAATGAATATGGACAAAATCACTCAGTATTCTTGAAGTTTTTCTGATTAAATGGTGTATGATTAAAAGATACTTCATTCAGGCATATATTTGATGATCTTTGATTTCCAACCTAAGTGATTCAATAATTATGTGATTCTATGTGATTTCCACTAAAGCAAGAAGGAACCATGCATGCAAAACCCAAAATCCCTGCTGGAAGGGAAGTACTTAGGACTTCCTGCATTATGTTGTGGCTGATTGTTTTGAGGACTAGTGAGGAATGAAGCAGAGTAAAGGAGATGGGGTGGAGGGGATTAGCCACCTGCTGCAAAGAGCTCTGAGAAATAGGGCAGTTCCTATCCTGTATGGCTTGGAGCCCTGGCTGGCAGGCTCCTTCTGTACAGCTTGGTCTTCTGCAGCTGAGACGGTGACTCAGCCTTTTCCATCCACCCATCCCTAAGAATAGGTCAGGCAAGAGGTGTGGCAGCAGGTCATATGCTTGTTCTGCTATTAAAAACCTCTTTAGATTTGTTGATTCTCTGCCTTCCTTCCACACAGCAGGCCATCAGTCCCCATTCCCATCACATTCCTCCTTGATTCCACATCTGAGTAGAGGGAGAGCTGGTAGGAAAATCACAGTGTAGGTGGGAGGCAAGGAACACTCTTTTTTACAGCAAAAGTCCTGATGTCCCCATCAAAGTCAGATGATCCTGGGGTTATCATGCCATGATAATGGTTATCATTCTATTACCTGACCTTGAGCTGTTCATGATCTGCTTTCCATTACAATAACTCAATGGCAAAATGATGACACTGGGGACAAATAAGCTCTCCCCCAAGATACAGCTCACCATAGGGCTTCTTCCAGCTGTTACTGCCTTACCTTCATCATCTAGTGAAATTTGGCAAGTATCTCCTACCACTTCCCGCTTTTGACTGAAGGTCGAAAACTGATGCTGTAAGATGTTCACCAGAATTCATGAAAACCTCTATTGCAGAACTAACAACTTCTGTGATTGAAATATTTTTCATGTTCCTTATTGACTTGGTAACCTTAAATTTCAAGTTGCCAAGTTTGCAAAAAACAAAAAAATTGTAGTTAAACAGAAGTAACTGCATAGACTAGAAAAGCTGAAAATATGAATTTACCAGAGTAGAGAAAGAGTCTACTGCTACTGATGAGAAGATCTCTGTGAGTTCCTTAGTATCTGGATTGAGAGGTGAGAGCAGATGTTATGTACTTGCTTGCCACCCTTATCTTGAGTTTATCTCACAGAAGTAAGTAACCCCACTTACTAATCGTAGTGGCCTCCCTTTAAATAGATATGCAAAAGAAGAAAAGGCATATGTTACAAAACATAAATTATCTTTGATGCTTGTACTTAATTGTGCAAAATATAAAGAAGTGTTGGGAAAAGGAATTTACAGAATTTTGTAACACTTCAAAAATTGTATTTTTCCTCTCTGAAATTAGACACCTCATTCTAATTTACATTGCCTGTGTTTTGTGTCTTCTGACATCTTCAGATGTCACAACCTCTGTTAAACATCTGGTTTAAGGAAGAAGATTGGCCTTTAGAGTCTAGTCAAATTTGGCATAGCTTCTGGTCTCATGCTAGTGCTCAATGGGAATATTTATTTTCACAAAACCTCTGTATAATCTGGCACGACACACATTTTCTGTTCGAGGTGACTCATTACATGCACAATAGACGTATTGCGTGTTCGCACTTGTAAGCTTGCCTGAAGCAGTCTGGCACAGCCTGCTTCTGCAATGACTCTCCATCTCGGCTGCAACAGAGCTGTCACTTACAGGGCACCTGGCACTCGGGTGAGAGCAGCACTCTGTGGATCTGCAGCCAGCTGTCAGCCCTACCATTCCCTGGAAATTCACCATCTATTCAAGACAGGTCTCTCAAAACCGGGCAAATAAAAGCATTTTCTTTAAATTCCAGCTACTGAATGCACATCAGCAGCTGTTGAGTGAATTCATCAAAGTAATACAATTGCAAACTATGAAAGGAGTGAAGCTCTTAAGAAATGCCCACTTTTTATTTATGTGCTTCTACTTCGTTTGCTGTCATTGCTTGAGTTGCCGACGTAAGATATAGCTTTTAAGTAAAGATAATTTTCTTCATTTGTTGTCTTTATCCAATGACTTTTGGTTTTAAAAAAGGCGTTTTTTTAATAAATATGCCCAATGATATCTCCCGGGGCTCTGTTGTGCTAGAGGCAGAAGAACTGTTGAGATGTGTAAGGATTCAGCCGGACTTTGCTGATGTGTGCCAGCTCTCCAAATGCAGGACAGCTGGAAGCCCTGTGTTTCTGTCTACATTTCTTTTGGCTCAGAACTGATAAGGGTAGACATGAAGTAGGAAAGTTGAATCATACTTCACGTGAGTAGTTTCTAGGGACAAAAGGCAACCTAACACTGATCAATGCACATACCTAGCAGGCCTACTGGAAAGAGTTATGTGGGTTTGGGTTTTCCTCCACTCTGTTTTGGCTGGGCACAACCCTGCAACTTTCCTTGGGCTCAGACACAGCTGAAATCCAGTGGGGACAGAAAATAAAACAGCAGAAGTGTCATCAGCCCACTGTAGTGGCTGGGAAGCTGCTGCAGCTAGGCAAAGTCAGCAGCTACCCTGCAACCTCCTGCCTCTCATCCAAGCTGCTCCCAGGGCTGTGAGGACAACTGCAAACAGCAATTTCTGCCTCATTCCCAGGACGAAAACTGGTGAAATTCAAGTGTTCAGAGAATCAGGACATTGCTGATAACTATGTTTGCAATTCACAGCAAATGTTCAGTGAAGATTCTCTAAAGAAATATTTCTTGGACCACACACGATCACCTTGAAGATCCCACCTCATGTCTTGCTTTTGATTTTATACCTTCAGAGTAGAAAGACGAAAGAGAATTTCTTCCATAGGCTATTTATTTGTTCCCAACCTCTAATGACACTAGTCTTCGTTCTTTTTCCCTGCAGCCTAATTACTTTCCAGTTGTATTTACTATTAGCTGGTTGTGAATATTCAGTCTATTCTTGCAATTAGACAGATGGTTGGAGCTGAGGCTGCAGGAGTGAAGCTTGGTGACCAATCTCTGCCTCATCTCCCCTTTTCACAGCTGGCAAAAAGCTCAGTGGAGTTGCAGTGAGAATCAAAGCTCCTTCAGAAGTGTTCAAATCCACACATGAAGAAACCATAGTCTAAGCCTCAGTGGAGGGAACAGAGTGAAAAGGGAGAGGAAAGACAACAGACTCCTCTTCTCTCTGAGACAGATTAATCTTCTCATTTTCTTCTAAGATAAATTCTCCTAAATTGTTCTCCTAAAACAACAGATTCACCCTTTCCCTAAGCTACCTATGGAAAACCCGTCTTTCTTTGGGTAAGAGCGAAAAGAGTAAAGGGAAACGCTGATATGGCATTGAAATTCTGTTTTGAATGAAATGGAAACCCTGGATTAGAAGAACAACAACAACAACAACAAAAAATCCACCAAATTAAAAGCATCTGGTTTCTTTCTTTTTTCCTCTAGATTTTTATTGTGAGTCCTAAAATCTTGATATTTATAGTTCTTTACATACCATATATTGGTCAGAGAATAGTATATGTGCCTTTAAAATTTGTTAAACATTAATGCACTTATGTAGAAAATAACTGCTTTCAGTACAGTGGCCAACTGTTTGACCTATTGAAGTTCATAATCAACCTCACTTCATAACCAACCTAGAAAGCTTTATAGAAAGTAGAAGTGAGTGGAAATCTTTTTGATCTTTCTATAGAGTGAGAAAATGCACTCTTTTGAAATCTTGCTTTGTACTTTCTGAATCAAGTGTCTCGACAGTGCTCAAGCCGTTTAGCCATTGTTTTTGCAAGGGGCTGGGATAATGGAAACTGAAATTAAAAGACAGCTGTGTGGCCCTCAATAAAGGCCATTTTTTGGAATGCCTACACATTCTTTTTTAACAGAGACTGATGTGAGGTTTCACTAGAACTCCTTTACAGGTATCTGTTATATTGCTTTCACTAATGCAATAGCCAAGGGTAAGCTATTACTAGTTCACCTATAATTACTTCTATCTGCTTTTGGATACTACAGAGTTGTGAAATCTAGTGTCTGATATTCATTGCAAACATTTTCCATACAAGTTTAAATCTTAATATATGGGTTAGATCTAGATGTTTTTCTTCATAATTAAAAAAAAAAAACACACGCCAGCAAAACACAACACATAAACATTCTAATTCCATTATTATATCTCAGGGAAATATTTAAATCAAATAAAATAATTTTATCAACTATTAGTGAAATTCTTATACATCACAATTAGCTGGCTTCTAAGCTGGTATCATTGCTGTAGCTCCTTGTAACTCTTTGATGGTGTAAACTGATTTATCTTATGAAATCCAGTAGTTACTTTTTTTTTTTTTTT